>CM048919.1:13236787-13583768 GCA_026686955.1 Epinephelus cyanopodus
TGTAGGTTAGAGCAAGTAAAGATACTGTGGTTAGGTATAGGAAAAGAAACATGGTGATGACGAACCTGAATATGATGAAGTTCATTCAAAGTTCACAATTCCTGGAGGAAAGTCCTGTGTTTTGTTACCCATCTACCGCCACCACCTGCTTCCTTTCAGGGGCCGCTACCTTTACTCTTGTCATTTCATACCATTTGTTTATTAATAAACAAGTTTTGTTAAACTAAACTAACAGGCTGCTGGCTGTAGCTTTATATTTACGCACGAACACAAGTGTATCATGTATCTTTCAGCAAGAAAGCAAATAAGCATACATCCCAAAATGTCAAAATATTCTTTCAAAACATACACATTCGACACATTTCCCCTTGGTAATGCATATTAACAATGGCATTCCCATGAACACTTGAATGTATTTTTCTCCAAGTTTTAAACAAAATCATCCTCAGTCTAGCTGCCACAGTACATTGAGGATGCGTGAGGAAGAGGATATATGAAGGATCTTCATGTGGTTCATGTGCAAGAGCAGCAGCTTTATAGCAACCCTCTGCCTGGCAGACATGACACATTGAGGCTCTTATTAAGTCTTTGTGTTAAAGTTCTTGCAGAGGCTTCTTCAGAGATCTTCATCTGGCCCCTGGGAATTTTCTAAATACAATACTTCAGGCTTAGAGGGATCTTCAGTTAACTGTCTGAAGTGGGAACTGCGGATTTGTTTTGTTTCACGTAATACGTATTCTGTGGTTGAAACCGTAAACGGCATCGGTTTATCGTGCGCAGCAAGTGGCACTTCGAATGGCGTGTACGCTCCTCTCCTGTTTTAAAAAACATGGCAAACCCCGTATCCATAATTTCAAAATGACCACTTTCTGTGCGGCTTTTCTGTACGTCTGGGTCACTTGGGTTTCAATGTGATTGACAGAAGAAACGCTCGAAGAGCTGAGGCTTTATATGATTTGTGGGGAAAGGAGAAGCCGTAGAGGGCAGTCGAGCATGTGTCAAAACACGGTTGTCATTCGGATAGACTGAGTTTGAATGCGTCTGCTGTTTGAGAACAGGAGAAAGACACAATCTGCAAAACAAAAACCACATCCATAACTCAGAACACATCCCCCAGCACACTAAACATACGGCTTCATGTTCCTGCCAAATTAGGTTAAGCTGCAATGATCTATAGAGACTTCAGAACTAACACTTAACCCATTTCCCTTTGATTTTCTCTTCTTTAGTGCCACTTAAAAACATGGCTGCTACATGCTTTGGCAAACTGTTTTCAATTTTCATGCCAATGAAGCACACTGGAGTAAAGGTTTTTACTTACAAGCCTCTTCCAAATACTTTTTTCAAGAGTTTCAGCTCTGTTGTACAGGAACTACTCTTATATTTCCTCTGGTCTCAAGAATGAGATTCATATGAATGACTGTTTTCTTTAAGAACAGCTAAAACCTGCTGGCAGTCGACAGATTGATGTAAAGTGCGCTAGACATTATGCCGGTAGTGTAGGACGTGAGTTGGACAGCGCTGCTCCAGACACTGTGAATTGTGGCCTCCTTCCTGACATACCTGTGGCCTGAACCTCCAAACCTTTCCACAGACACACACACAAGCTAATCTCCCAAGATCAGCACCAAAAGAGTTTCTCTGCACCGTATACAGCCTTTCCTTCTTCTCCCCTTTTTTTCCCCCACAATCGTATGCTAATTCCAGGATGTGGGATCTGCTGCATTCAACCGGCGTGTGATTATGTTGCCCTCAATCAGCGTGCATTGCGAGATTAGCAACCAGCAAAACAAATGTTTGACAACAAAGAGTGAGCTGAAGTTTTGAGCCACAGTCATGAGAGACTTTTCAGTGACTGTAATTTCTCTGCTGATTGATTGGCCAGTGATCTAAGATGACCACAGGCCCTGCTTTTATTTTTCTGTTATTGTTAGATTAGTAAAGTTAGCACTTGGTTAATAGTTACAGAGTTGAGCCCGCTCAGAACAGACTGAAGAAATAAGGTTTCTAGCTTCACAGTTTTTTACTTTTGCCAAATTGGCTTTCCCTTCCTGTCAGTGTTGTGTTCAAGTTTGGCGAGGGCAGGGGGAGTAAATGTGACCAAGTTAATGTGAATGTCAGTTTGTAAACACATCCAGACTGTATATTCCACAAAAATATATGGTTAACTATGAGGTTTGGTCTAATGGTGCCGTTTAGTTTTACAGAATGAAATACAGGATGCATTTGAGAAATTATATTTGTGGTTTACCTGAAACATTTTTAATAAAACCAGGTTTTTGTAAATAAAAGAGTCATTTAGTATGTTTACATGTTTTAATTTTAGTGTTTTAATTGTACATGTGTGGAAACCAACCAGGTCTCAGTTCTAACTCATCCGATACAGATGCTTGGCCATTTTCCCTCGGTATCAGATCCAGGCACACAGAGGCATCTTTTAGCAGTGGTATGAGATGCATTGGGTGGCCCTTCTACATTGGGACTGAGTTACTGCCCCAAGTGAAGGAGCGTGAGATGGATTGATGAGTGATGCGTGCACTGTGCCGGGCCATCATGGTGAAGAAAGAGCTGAGCCGATTTACCAGTCCATCTACATCCCAACCCTCACCTATGGTCATAAGTTATGGGTAATGACCAAAAGAATGAGGTTGCGGATACAGGCTCAGCCTTAGAGGTAGGGTGAGGAGCTCAGACGTCTGAAGGGAGTGCGGAGTAGAGCCACTGCTCCTTTGCAACGAAAGGGGTCAGTTGAGGTGGTTCGAGCATCAGATGAGGATGACTCCTGGGCCCTTCTGCTGGAGGTGTTCCAGGCACATCCTACTGGTAGGAGGCTCCAGGGCAGACTCAGAACACACTGGAGGGATTACATATCTGGTCTGACATGGGAATGCCTTGGGATCCTCCAGGAGGAGCTGGAAAGTGTTGCTGGGGAGAGGGACATTTGGAATGCTTTGTTGGACCTGCTGCCCCTGCGACCTGGCATTGGATAAGCGGTTGAAAATGGATGGATGGATGGATTTTGTGATGCTTTGAGCCACTGCGATAGTATAAAAAACAAAGTCCACATAGGATGGGCACAAGGGGAAGTGAGATGAATTGGTCGGACAAACTCTAGACTCTCAGCAGGGAGCCTGCTGTTCGTTTCCCATGTCAAACTAGAAGTTAGTAACAAACGTACTTAGTTTAACCCAACCCATGTTATTTCTAAATCTAACCAAGTACTTCTGTTGATGAAATCTATAGAAGTAAACCTAAAACTCAATATTGTCTATGTTCTAAGTTTATTTTGAAAGAGACTACATGTCTCATTCTTAAAAGACACAATGCATGTACTTTGACATGCCGTCCCTAAGCATTCAAAACTGCTGGGGGGTACAGAGCGTCATAGTCTTACCAAGTGTTGATATTTGAAGAGTTGGGAGTGAGAATGTGTTGAAACATATAAATATGAACATATATCAAAATATACTTGCTTGCACATTATTTCAACAATCCCTGCAAGGCATATGATTTTTAAAACTACATCAAAAAGTAAAAAACAAAAACAGCTGCATTTTTGATATACTGTTCTTTACCTAGTTGTAAACTTGATAAACAGCACCTGTGTCCACCAAGTAGAGCCAGCTGACTCTAAAGATGTTGTACTGACTTGAGAGACAACCTGCATTGGTACAAGTGCAATAAAAAATAATAGTAGACACTGGATTGACAGTTGAACGTAAGTCATAATTTTCCATCTGAGATTTGGAAGAGCCAAAGCTAGTCATAATTCTGAATTTTCTCCTTCATGTCTTACCGAGTGAGTGCCGACTGGAGATGAACAATCTCCAGTCTGTGTGATGAATAGGCTTGGAGCGCACATCCCGGCGCTGCTGTGATCGATGGGGTGTCGCTGTAAACCTCATCCCTAAAGACCATCGGAGACACATTCTGATTAGCACTTAATCTTACTTCCATCCACCCCTGGCTTCAGGAGAATGAGTGTAGTTTGGCAGAGCCAGCATACCTCTCTGAAGACTGTCTCCCAGCACACCAACAAAAGAAGTGAAAAAAGATAATTCTGACATTTGCTGACTGATTTTCACATGATTACAAACTGATGCTTGCACTGGGCCCACTTAGTGCTCACTTTCGTCTGGGTGAATCTGTTCAGAGAAATCTAATATGCGGATCCACGGCCAGTAACACAGGCATGCTCTGCTCTGTCTCTCAGGGTTTGTCCAGTTTGCTGCAAAGTGTTTTATGAAGCGTTGTGGTAGGTCCCTCAGTTTGAGCAGCGCTGTTACCCGGTCCTTGCTTGTGATATTTAAGACTTGGCTTAGATCAACTGAAGTGTCTCCGTTTGGAGATTGGATTCGCCCAAGGACATTTTCCTGTAAACGGGATGCTAAGGAGTTTACATTGAAAGTCACTTATTGTGGAATGGACTGTCTTGTTACTGGCTCCTTTGTCTTCCCCAGGCAACTCGAGCCGAGGCCAGAGCCACTGCGGTTTTGGGGGCTTTCAGCGGCTGTCTCAACACAATCGTTCAGGAGGCCAGCTCTGACCAGAATTAATGCAATATTCACATTCATAACCAATCAGCATTCGAACGTCGAGAGGGGAGCCAGAGTTTGCATGAATGACAAATTGTTGAATTGGACATATTTACTGTGAATTAGAGAATATCCTGCTGATATATCTATTATGGTTGTTTTGGTTTTATTCTTGTACTCGGCTTGTATTCTGCTGGTCAGCCCCCCCACAGTTGAGTCTGTTGCCTCTAGTTCACCCTGTCCCTGTCATCGGGTGAAGTCAGGGTCATCCACACATGAGGGATGGTACAAAGATCCAAGAGAATTCATCTTTCTGTTACTAGTGCAGAAAAAACAGGCCTCTGAACCAACATGATAGATGCATCTTCCACTGCCGCTGTAGAAAAGCACTAACAATAATGCTGACCTCATATTGCTACGTTCTCTTAGGCCAAGGATACTCAACTTGCTCTGCCCGCGGGCCAAATAGGCAAATCCAGTCGCAGCAGCTCGGTCAGGTATATGCAGCGTTTCTGGATTTGAGGACATTCGGGGGCTTAGTCCGGACCTCTATCCGGCTAAGGGGGGAGTCAGTGGGATCCTCTCCTGGCAATTTTCTGATAAACAATCTGTATTTTGTTGCGTTTTGTACACATTAGCACCTTAATTACATTCAAAGTGCACAAAAAATTCCCACTGGGAAAATAATTGAGAATTCGAAAATGGTCACCTGGCCATCCAGGTCGTAGGTTGAGTATCACTGTCTAAGAGGCCCCAATACATGAGATGTAGGAGCTACTGTCAGTGTTGAAAATGAGCCTAAGAAGGGCTGTTTGTGAATTATGTGTTTCAATTTAGTACAAAAGTAGGTACTGGCAATAATAGCTTGTATGATGTAGCCATGCTTTTAATGCTTACTCTGAAGGCCAAAGAATGCTCCAAATTAACAAATTCATACTTAATGTTGTATGACCACGTCAGAGGGCAAGTGTGTAAAGCAGTTATGAACAACCACATCTGAGAGGACAAAACCCTGCCGTCATAGGGAGGGGTGAGACAATTGCACACACTTTGGGCAATCTGTTCTCAAAGACATTTGTACACTCAAATTGCACACAGATAGTTGTGTGCAGAATGAAACAGAGAGCTTGAAATAAAAATTCAAACCCTGTTTTCTCATGTCTGTACACCCGGCTAACTGTTGCGTGACCCAGGTGTTCTCATTTAGATTGTTATTTCATAAAGTTACAACATTTTTTAGAGGAAGCCAACATCAGAAAATGTGTGTGGGAAGGGGGTTTCAGATACTGTTCGACCATTCAACAGGCACTCCGGTTGAAGCATACTGACACCTTAACGTATTTGCATCCATCTTATTAATCACCTCTGCTTCTGTGTTTGTCCTGCAGCTAGCTATGGAGCGTACCCCATCTGTAAAGGCTGCTCGGTGTGCTCCAGAGACAACGGCTGTGTAAACTGCCAACCCAAACTCTTCCTGTTTTTACGGAGGGAGAGGATGAGGCAGTACGGGGAGTGTCTTCACGACTGTCCAGCCGGATACTACGGCATGCGCAGCCCCGAACTCAACATGTGCTCCAGTAAGTCTTCTCGATTTTTTTTTAACTCATCCAGCCTCCCTTCACCCCTTCCCCTCAGTCTCCCACACCGCTGAATTTCCCCTCCTTTTCCTAACACCCCCACCACCCCATCTTCCCCAGACACGCATACACACTCCCTCAGCTTCCCCCTTTTTCCCACAACACATGATTTATTGTCAATTATCCAGAGGAGACACACATACCTCGCAATTTGAACGGCTCATCTGTTCACACAGGTGGATGTAAGTAGTGAAGCCTCGTCTTAGCGGCGTCTCCCTGGGGATTTAACACTGAACTCCAGCTAGGATGAGCGCTGTTTCTCATTTCTCTTTAACACTCCCCTTACACCTACAATACCAGTCAAGAGGATGTTTAAAGGCATGAAATCCAGGTGCAAATGCAACCAAGATGCACTGAAGATTTGGCCAAACCTACTCCAGAGACTGGTAACGTCACATTAAAAGCAACATGTAAAAGCCAGCCCTTTTGGCCATGTCATTCAATATCATCTGAACTACAAAGATGATTATATATTCGCATTAGGGCATGAAAATAGCTTCTTTTGTTGACTGCCTGCAAGGGTTTGCGGACTGAGATTTTCACCAGACAGTGTAATTTCTTGGCGGCCAGCGAAGTTTTTGACTTTGAACAGAAAACCAGTCATAAATGAAGTGTCCAGATCCTCCACCATTAGCTGTGTTTTCAATGAAGTTTGATAAGAAAAAACGAAGCATTAAGAGCAGCAAAGCATTATCACTGAAGATTAGTAGTGGAGTCACAAGGAGGGCAAACATCATCACGTTAATTATTGTTTCAGCGATAAAACCATATGACATTTTTAGCTAAAAGTCTCTTAATAGTCTCATTGTTACGCATATTGCTTTTGTGGCCTGCAGTAAAAGTAGTAAATGTTATTTTTCACCATACTTTTTCTTTGGTGGAAAATATTGTTTTGGTTTAATAACATGAAACAGACCACACATTCTCTCTCACACAATCTGAATTATGTTTTACTCTATTAAAAATCCAAACAATAACAGCGAAACATTGATACGCTCTCATGATTCTCGTTAAAGAATAACACTAAAATCCAATTAATGAAATGTCTCCCTCACCTTCTCATGCAGCACCCCGATCTCATAACCTTATTTTAACATGGAATATGCTCAAACAGAGAGAGAGAGAGAGGGAGCCTTTATAGCTTTACACAGAGCCCGAGGTGTTGGCTGAGTGTTTCATATGAAAACAGAGAGGAACTTGAACTCATTTGGTTCCCTGAGCCAAACTCCTGACAGACGCAAACCCCAGAGGAGGGTGTCCGGACCTTTAGGCCCAATAATTTGAACATGCAGCAACCGCAGGAAGGAAAAAAAAAGTTCTGCTTACCCAATCACTGCCAACATAGATGCAACATCCACTGGCTCCATTTGATTATGAAAATGAAAAGCATGTTAAAGCTGCACAAGACAATTTTGGGTGTGCATTTAGCAGAACAAGCTGTAATTCTATATCAGCGTTGGGTAATTACCTAATGCATTAATTAGTAACATGTGACAATGATGATTTTTTTTCCACAAACAAGTAGCACTGGAAGATGCACCTGACAACAGCTGCTAAATCCACAAACACTTTGTCAAGGGTTTATGTCATGAATGTATTAAGAGCCTGATACAGCGTTGGAGGCATCATTCATTCCCATAAACGCTGCGCAATGGCACATGAAGCCAAAAAATTTCTTGTGCCATGTATAGAATTAGCCGGATGATCATCACTGCTTCTGCACTGTGTTGCCCATAGAGCAGTGGCAGAGAATTCCACCAACCAAGGTGGCTACTTCCGGTTTAGATGCACTAGCCTAAATTGGAATAAAATGATTCAATCAACCTATCAGACACTTTTGCATGTTATCAGACCAGATCAGTTAAATTCTAAAAGTGAAACGAGTCACGTGTGACACTCAAAAATGTATCCACTGATTTACAGATGTCTCTTTCACCATTTAAGTCAATTGGAAAAAGTCTTTTTGGGCCACAGGGCTTCACAGGACGGATGTATTTATATGAAAACTGGCTTTAAGGCTCAGGACACTTCCTGGGGGACTGGTTTATATCCTCTCTTTGCGATAAGTTGACAAACTGGTCCTGTCTCTGTTAGCTAGCAGGTGTAAGGATAACATAAAACAAGAAAAATGTATACGAATTGATGTCATATATACCCTATACTTTGTTTGAAAACGTGCTTATTTTAAGACTGTTGTTTTTTAATGGAGCTGAATTTTGTAAGGTTGCTTTTGTCCCTGGCTTAATATGAGTAGAGGAAATGTCTGTGAATGCTGCGAATTATAGTGAAGCCAACTTGTGTACTCGCTATTTAGCCATGTTTAATGTGTGTTTTGGGTGCATTTTGAAACAACTAAACTTAACAGCACTTCACAATAACCCCACCGCCAACTAGTGTTTTGGAGGTGTAACTGCAGAGTGACACACCGCACAAGTGCTCACAATGGCGTAGGCCACATGCGTAGGCTACGGCGAAGAGTCTGCATAGATCTGACGCACACGTATAAATTCGCTATAACTCCAAAGTTGTTATTTACATGTTGTGCCCTATTAGCTAGCTTGGTAACGTTAGTCACTGGTAAATCTAAATTCAGGAATCCCTTGGTTTGGTTCGAGGTTGGAGGGTGTATGACTCATCAGTGACTTATTGATGTAAGCTAGCTGCATGTTCAGCCTATCTCATTTTCTATTTCTACATGTGGTAAATACAAAAAAGGAAGTAGTTTAAAAAAATGTCCAAACAGTGTCAATACCAAACATCAAAATTCCATTTTAACAAGTGAGGTGAATCTGTCTTGCAGCACCTCTGTGTCATTTAGGCTCAGAACATTTTTGTCTACTGCAGTTTTACCCAGTAACAGTCATTTCTCTTTATCTGCCTGACTCAGAGAATTGGAAGAGAAAGACATCTTGGTAAAAAGTCTCTCTCTCTCTCTTTTTTTTTTTAACTTTAACCCTGCTATCCTAACCGCTACATCTCCATGTTGGGTGAAGTTTGACTTTAAATGATCCTGATGTGTGGCAAGTTAATCTGAATCCCGCTCCGTACAAACTGCTCATAGAACAACATCTTGTATTGTCACGTAGCATCAGATCTCAGAGCGAGACCTACTTTGATGTGATCGCTGTTTCAGTCATTGCTCTCTAATCCAGTTTCCTATTTGACCCTTATTCTCAGCTGCGCTCTGCATGTCATTTTCACTAAACACTTCATGTCCAACCTCCATAAGCTGATATTTTATTGGGTTGGAAGCTAATTGTCAGGTCAGTGGATATTATTTGTGAGTTGACACAGGCAACTGGTATGCAAAGAGCTCAAAGGCACAGTGGACAAATGACAGTGAGGGGGTTCTCTGCGGACGCGGTCGGAGCTGCCGGTTGCTCCTGGTTTCCAAAGAGGCCTGGAACGTGGCATTACGTCTCTGTTATCATGAGCTTTTTAAACACAGGCTCTGAAATCACTTAGGGAGCAGCTGCTTATTATTACACCAGAGTTTGTCTGTGTGATCTTATCTCATTCAAGAATTTTTTTGTGGACTGCCTGGGTAAAGGAAAACAAGAGCAAGACAAGCAAGAGGTTTGTACACTCGGCCGCTTGCTGGTTGAAACCTCACTTTCAATTTTTCTAAAGGGCCTCCTGAGGCATGTGATGGAGAGAGCCATGGCTGGAGAGAAGGGATGAATGCACTTTTTACTGCATGAGCTCTCAGTATAATGCATTTTGACCCAGTGAGAGTCACACAGATAGTTTCACCAATAGGTCAGTGCAAGATGGCTAATTTTAGCCTGAAACAGTCTGTCTGTGAGCATATGCATGTAGATATTATTTATATAAAACATCTAAAACAGCATTTAGAAAACATTCTTTAGTTTTCTTTTTCACCCCCATGAGTAGGCTACAGCTTATCCCAGCATGCACTGGGCAAAAACTATGGAGAGGTCATCAGTTTGTCTCTGGGCTAAAACAAGCTGTGTCGTATATTCACCATTAATATTTGCCAGTTGTTCAGCATGTTTTGAAGATGTCACAGTTCAGACTATATTATAAGTCAACCCTGTCAAGAATGCACCATTAGTTTTGGTCACAGCAGAGGCTGACTGTCTCATTCAGGGCAGAGGAGCAGGCTCAGCATGGCCTTCTGGTCTTATAAATATCAACCTGGTCTCAAAGAAATGCATGAAATGACCAGGACCTCTAAACACTTTATTTATTTATTTATTTAAATTTTATATAATTTATTAATCCCTGAGGGGAAATTCAATTTTTCAATTACACACAGCTCCGAACAGATACACACACATGCACAAACTGGACCTATACATGCACTAAGTGGAGAGATGTCAGAGCGGGCTGTCCGTGACAGGCACTCTGAGCGGTTGGGGGGGTTCGGTGCCTTGCTCAGGGGCACCTCGGCAGTGCCCAGGAGGTGAACTGGCACCTCTCCAGCTATCCAGTCCACGCTCCATATTTTGGTCCGGACGGGTACTTGACCCTCCGGTTCCCAACTGGAGCTACTGCCGCCCCGTGGTGGTGGCATGTATCGTGTTGAATCAACATGCTCGAACCATGAAAACAGTAACAATGTTAAGTCAATTAGGATCCTCTGTCATGGCGAGCACATGAATTCCCTGGTTCGGCAATGTCGTGCATTGAGTAGTGGTTAATGCAACAACTCCATTTTCAATCAGAGAGACTCATTCTGAGAGAATAGAATATTTATTTACATGTGCACATCAGTATGAGAAATGTAAAAAGTCTTTGGCAATTATAACCCATCGTGATGTCATCTATTCCTGCAGTGTGGTAAAGATGTAGTACATCAGGGAACCCGCCCCGCAAGTTTGATTAGTTAACCAGAGGAGGGAACACCCTTAGTCAGCTGATTGGTGAAAGTGGTCGATGTGGGATAGAGAGAGGACTGTGAATGGATATAGCATAAAGAAAGACTTCCTGATTCAACTTACACTGAGCTTCATAGGTAGCATTTGAGCAGCAGTCTGCGTAGGGAGGAGGTTGCGTGGTTGAGTGGCGGATGTGTCAACAAACACCTGACTTTTACTCAGGAGACAGCTGTTTGTGTCCCATGTGAAACTAAGAATCAACCCTGCCTTTTTTATGTTAACATACTTGTGTCCTTTATGTAGTTACACATGCATCCCTCCTTTGTTCTCAAAGACATTCTAGTCCACACACACTGTTGTAAAAAAAAAAAATCTCCGTCCAAATGAAAATGCAAAAACACAATTGAAGCACTGTCAAGAGCTTGCCAAATCCACAGGCTGTGATATAACCGTAACCCTGAAGCCACGCAAAGAAGAGGATGGAGATGAAGAAGAAAATGTTGGCCAATCAGCAACCTGAGAAGGCTATCAGAAGGCTACCTGGAGCAGTGACCTCCATAGCACAATCTGACGCCTCCTTCCTCAGAACAGTGAAAGAGTAACTTTACATTTATGTGTAAATGTGAAGTCCTGTCAGCACGGTTCGCCATTGCATGAACCTCATTTGTGATGCCTCACAAAAGAGATGATGCCACACAGCCATTACAGGCCAGAAACTCAGTGTTCCCTGTCTACACCGCAACACTAAAAACTGAGTTTCTGAACATCTTCATCCTGAGTCTCACAAAAGGGTCGTTTTTCGTGACCTGAAACGCACTTTGCGTGTGGACATAAGGCCAAACTCATAAAAAAAGAGCTCTGTTTACAAAAATACCCATGTCCATGTGGACTGGGCCTTAGGTTCACCGTTTTGGGGTTTTTCTCCTACACTGCAGAGAAAATAACACCACAGTTAGAGCCAACAACAATGGGAACTATATTTTCCGCAACATAACATAACTGGGGGCCCATTTACAGCTACACTTCAGCTGGACTCCAGAGAGGCCCGAGACATAGGAGCCACAGCGTTAACTGCCATTCCTGAGATGTAGCTGGTTCGTTAGCAATGCCTTTGTGTTGCATAATACTTTCCTGTATGTCCATATATTATGTTCTCGGGTCTCTGCTTTGCAAGAACTCCTTTCAGCAGCTAATGGACGGGTTGATATGAGCCATAAACCATATGCAGTAACTCCAGTGTTGTCCACGGGGGTTCTTATCAGCCGCCCAGAAGAGGCCCCGCACCAGTGTCTGTGGGTGTCAACCCACTGCTCTGCAGGGAAGATTTGTAGCAACGGTCACACAGTGTGCTGCTTTATGTACAGCCAAATCTGTGTGAATGTGGTTGCTCTCTTTCATAATACCTCGGTTTTAACATACATTCCCAAGCCAAAGCATATTCTGTCATTCTGTATCACAAGCAAACTCTCAGGCTGAAAGAATTATGAGCTGAAAGGCGACTATCAGGGCTGTCATTTAGCAGAGAGAAAGTGTTGAGAGGGTCAGCATGGGAGCAAGGCTGCATTCAAAACTTCCTCCCTTGGGGTGTATTACGGACCCCCCACTGCTACACACACATCCACACACTCTAGCCACCAACCCAGTTGCCTTATCCCACTGCAGCAGGCTTTAAAAACACACAGAAACCCCAGCTGTGTCCGCTGCCAACCAACACCAGTCTGATCGAGGCCTGGGATTGCCAATATTCTGGAAGCGTGGTTTAAATATCACAGCTCAGTCAGTGCCAGCCTAATGTGCCACTAGAGACTCCTCTGTCAGAGGTAATTTTTTTTTGGTTGCCAATTGTGATTTATTTTTTACTACAGTTCTCGGACTGAGGAAATCTGTTACCAAATCCCATTGTTGTATTTCTCGCTGCTTTGTCACATCAAATTAGGGCTGGAAGTAGAAGGCGACTGGATGTGCCTTTTCCAAGATCGTTTTAGTGTTAAAGTACAACATGGGAATTTGTTGGGCGGGAGGTGGATACCAGCCATGCATCATGGGCCTCGGCCAAATTGGTACAGAGGCTGTATAAAAGAACTAACGCAGGTTTTGCAACCTTTAGTTGGCAGCCCTGGCAGCCCTCCATGTCTCTCATTCAAGTTCTCCCTTTCTCGCTCTAATTCTGAGCTTGTGGGTATTTCCATTGCACAGTCTAACCAACAAAAAGACCAGTTGCTTTTGGCCTTTGTGCTTTACCGAGGGACATTTAATCATCACAGCTTTACTAACTGCACTTTCACATCTGCCAGACAATACAATGGACCCACCAAACCAAGCCCTGCTCCCAGGACATTACAGCCAGACGCAGAGTTGAATCGGGTTATTTCTCACAACTCTGCGTAATTGTGCGTACTATAGTGTTAGTGGAAGGGCTGTCTGTGCTTGACCACTGTCTGAGGCTCGAGCTGTCTGTGTGTATGCTGGAGCTGGCTGAGCAGATACAGGAGCAGTATATCACAGACTGTGTTCCTTGGAGTGAAGAAGCTAGGAGGACCGCTGACACATCTGTCATCGCTGCTCTTTCTCTGGGAGATGCTGATTGACAAGAACACCATCTCTGCTTCACCTAAACATACAGTGGTGCGCGGAGAAGCACCCAGGTGGAAAAAACAGCATTGAGGGAGCTGGGAAGAACATGGCAGCTCTGGCCTTTGCCATGAACCCCTGCCATCCACAGCTCCACACGACATGGCTGGGTGGCAGCGAGCAAGCCAAAGCTTCCATGTCAGCCAAACCCGAAGCCTAGAGAGTAGGTCAGAGCTGTTCGACTCAGCTTGGAGGCAAAGGATGGAAAAATCGGGCTTGTTTTCCCCCTCACACTGCCAGGCCTTTTACGACATGGACACTCCTGCTGCGCAACATCGGGTCTGGTTAGCTTTCTGGAGGAGGCTGAGGCTCTCTCGGTAGACTGATGAGTGGTCTCACAACCCGCCTCCAGCTCAGATAACGTAAAAGACCCCGTCTGGAACACGAGAGATTCATCCATCTTCACAAAATGATTTAGCACCCTTTCTTGACACAGTGAATATTCCTGTAAATAAATAGAGTGATTACACATGGTGCTGTCAGCCTGCGGGGGAAGAGCAGTTGACTGAAGCTGACTTGAGGCTTTGAGTGTCCGTGATAAAATCGGCGGGATCCCTATCCAGACCGCAGCGGAGGGACCAGCTTCTGCCAAGCATGCGCCATTAGATCACAAGTGACGCTCTGTGACTCATCTCTCTGCTTCAAATGCACTTGACATGCAAACCACATGAAATTCAAGTGCAGAGTCAAACAAATAACAAAAGAAGTGTAACAGCGATACGGGTTACAGTGGAACTAGTCGACACCGCTGCAAACCTTGCACCAGAGGTGGGACCCAGGCATCATTAGACCATCCAAGTCAAGTCCCAATTCAAGACAGGCAAGTCCCAAGTCAAGTCCCATGTCCTAAACTTTTATAAGTTTGTTACAAGTACAAATCAAAAAGCAAGTGACTGAACAAGTGCAGCTGATAAAAAGGTAGTGCTGTCATTGCACTTTCTTATTGCCCTATTTACAATCAGCACAACAGAATGAATTTTGTATGTTTCTGTCTTGTTGTGTTGTATTTAACTCATCTCATCATATTGTTATTGTTGCCTGTACTGTGCACTTTGAGATTTGTATTCAAATGTAAATTGCATTATAAATAAAATCTATTATTATTATTTATCTCATATAGGAAAAATATCCATAAAGTCTCTTTCCAAATTGGCTCGGGGGAAGGTATCAAGTATTTTCAAGTCAAAAGGCTCAAGTCCAAGTGAAGTCACGAGGCATTGTTGTTAAAATCCAAGGGGAGTTGCGAGTATTTTTGGTTTTGTCAAGTTGGGTCTAAAGTCATCAAATTTCTGACTTGAGTCTGACTCAAGTCCAAGTCATGTGACTCGAGTCCCCACCTCTGTTGTGCATCCTCGGCCACTTTACCCGCAGCTTTTGAAATTCCCCTCAGAGCTGAAACACAAGGCTTTCCTCCTGTGTTCATCATATAACTCACGGCCAGAACCAGGCTGGGAGATAATGATGATAATACGTTTAAGTCCCAGGAACAGCGGGCCTTCAGTGGGATCTGATGACCTCATTATTTCTCATTAGTTTCCCTGAGGCACCTAGATGAAGATTTTAAAGGTGGTCCAGAGGTTAATCCTGCAGGGAGAATGAACCCGCTCCCCTGTATCAGTTTCTGGAGCTGCTGGACGAGCTGCCCGACTGCCGACTAGGCCATTGATCGCTGTGGGAGCTTCTCCAGTGTCACAGATAGCCCACGCTGTCCCAGATAGCCTTTTGCCAGATAACTGGACAGAAGGATAAATGTCTGTCATGGTGATCCCTTCCTACCCACCGCATTCTCTGATGACCTCTGACCCTCCAGCTTTGCCTCCCTGCATTCTAATTCCTATGGAGCCACACTGATGTGTCACCCACCTCATCCATCTCACACTGTGACATTATTACTTATCTTCTATTTAGAAAACAACATTTCCGAGCATTTGTGCAACAGCCTTACTGCGTCTGAGACCGACAGTGATGTTTTAATCAAAAACCTTGTCAAGTGCTACTGCTGCTGCAAGGATACAGTACTTCACACATCTGCGTTTCTCCTATTTACTGTCAATAACTGAGGATTGCACAACAGTGCTTGAGAGTACTGCCAGATGTTCTTGTTCAAACTCTTTTATTTTTTGTTTGGGAGCTAAAAGTCTCTCAGGTGATGACAGGCCTGGGAAGTGTTAAGGGTAAAAGACAGCTTTGCGATTTCCAATTAGCTCAGTGATTTATTAGCCTGCTCCTTGTATTGGTTTTGTCTTATATCAAACCTGACTGATTTACTTTCACAAGAAAAGAAGTGGATGAGAGGCAGCAAAATGCATTTATACCTCCCCTAGACTCACACATTCCACATCAAAATCTCCACAGCACTGCATAACTCCAGAGATCCAAGACCTGTGTTGAGATATAAGATAAAATGAAATGAATTCAGCACCAAGAAAAGATAAATAATATCAGATGATTGAATTAATGTCGTGAAAATGATGTGAGAACACAGGAAATTACAAAAGAGAACAGTGATTCATGGTCAGTGTATCTAGGCTTTGCATAATGTGGAGCACAGCTTCATTGCAGAGTGGGCCTATCTCCAGCCATATCTGATTGGTATGTGTGTGTTTGTGCATGTGTGTGTGTGCGTGTCCACGGTTTGTTTAGACTGGTCGGGAAAGCGTGAGACCAGAGTGAGTGGGCAGAGGCCATACTTTAGGGTTCAAAGTAAAGCGGGGAGGGACCCCCTCGTTTTGGAGGAATGTCGAGGAGGAGGCCTGATGGTTAGCTGGAGATGGTGTAATTAAGGGGTGTGATTGTGAGAACCTTCCCTTCCCCGGGCCCTGCAAGGGTCACAGATAAAAGAGCAGCCCTCAGCCTCCGTCGCTCTCACATGTGGAAAATCACAGTGACGCAGGTTTACGCGCCAAGAAATGCGCACACGCTAATGCATGGTTGCGACCCCGTGCGAGACACAATGGGAGGAGCAGATGACATCCTACCTGGGGAGCCCCCTGCAAGCCGTGGCTGCAGGTTACAGATAGTGGTTCCTTGACATTAGAAGCATATTGGGCAATAGAGCCACATAGAGCTTCTGAGAAACGTCATAAATTAGCCAGTCCTGGGAGGCTCCTTCTAATCATGTGGGCCTGTGCGTCGCCCTGTTGGTGTGGTTGTTGTAATTTGGCCCTGCCTGACGTGCTATTTGCAGAGTGAGAGCTTGATGACACATTGTCGTGCCTTTCTTTTGCAAGCGCGGCGCTGTGTGTCATGCGCAGCGGCAGGGTGTGGCGTGGGAGGATAAGTGTGCTGTTGTGTTTGCTGACTAAACGCATCAGCATTTGTTGGGCAAGGCGGCGCGAAAATGTTGTCGTCCCCCCACCCCGCCTCTCCCTTGCTAACCCACCTTCCCCCTTTTTATATCGTAAGCCAGAACTTTGAGGATCCACACAGCTGGCCGGCATTGTGATGATGAGCCATCATTTGCACTTAAATGAAAACATGACTTCCCAATAATGCTTAGATATGGAAGCAGACAGACTGGAGCAGCATTGAGTGATAACATAGCGTATTTAGGACTCTATTCAGAAAGCTAATGGGATGGATTCTCCCTGTCGCAGCACACCACTGCAGTTGTCACCCCAACGCAAACACCAAAGTAGCAGACTTTTATTTTGACAAAATTAAAGACCTTAACACCATAAATTCATGCAGAAAAGACACAAACTGGTGCATAAAAGTTCATCAGAATGTAGGAGATTAAGTGTTTGATGCTCAAAATTTCCTTGCAGAGCACCCCCAAACCCCCCAGTGTTAAAACAAATCCTACACCCTTGTGTGTTTGTATCCAGGCTGCTGGATGTTGGTGCAATTTGTTGAAAGAGGTCAGTGTGACATAATCCCTCACTGTCTGGTGTTGTGTTTTCACGTTGTTGATTTGCTCACTCTGAACAAGAACAGGAAGACGAAAAAATAAAATACCTGTCAGGCGAAACAAGTTTTCTAAAATACACTTGAACCCCTGAGAGAAATGATTCACAGGGCATCCACAGCTTTTTTTTTTTTTTTTTTGTGGGGGAGACAGCATAATCCTTTCAAGAACCCCCCTTCCCAAACCCCTTAGCTTTCGATCAACTCCAGATGAGAGGGTTTGCTCAGACCCTGATGACTCTCCTCTGTCTCTCCTTCTTCCTCCAGGGTGCAGGATAGAGAACTGCGAGTCCTGCTTCAGCAAAGACTTCTGCACCAAGTGCAAGTCGGGCTTTTACCTACACAAAGGGCGCTGCTTTGATAAGTGCCCCGAGGGCTTTGCCCCGCTGGAGGACACCATGGAGTGCGGAGGTACGTGAAACAGCACTGATGTGTGCAAAGAGTGTCAAGAAAGTAAACAACCTTGTCTTTAACCCCTTTCTTTACCTGTACACAGTATTCTATAACTTCCCAGTTGGCCTGCTTATTTTGGACAAGCAGTTGAACTGGGACCACACACAAAGAGGTTATAGCATCCCAGTAAAGCTCCTTTGCCCTGTATTAAAGCTTGACCCGGGGTCTTTGAGTTGCCTCTAATGTGCACTCTGCGTTGGTTTCACTGCACATCATTGTGTCTGTGTGTCTCTGCAGAGGGCTGCGAGGTGGGCCAGTGGAGCGAATGGGGAGCCTGCACAAGGAGAAACAAAACCTGTGGCTATAAGTGGGGTCTGGAGACCCGGACGCGGCACATTGTAAAGAAACCACCCAAGGACACAATACCCTGTCCCACCATCGCTGAGTCCAGGATGTGCAAAATGGCCATGCGGCACTGCAGGAGAGGTAAGGATGTTTTTCAGCCATATGTTGGTGTGTGTGAGAGCGATATTCTGTCAGTCCATACCAACTCCATCCATGTTCACTTTCAGGTTTACACTACTCTGGTGAGTATTAAAGAAAACAGCCCACTCATCCCGTAGGGGAACTCTTTCCCCTTCTCAGAGTTCCACCTGTTTCATGTAACCCTCGTACCTTCCACTCAGCCTTGTTTTTTCACTGTCTGTGTTTTTGAGGTGCACGGTGGCGTTCCCGTGCATGAAATATCAGTATTTTTCCACGCCGGCCTTGTTCGAGCCAGCCCTTTTTCTGAGGTATATTTTTCCCCCCTCTCTCCCATCTCCCTTCCCTCTCCTCAGTGGAATTCTTCAAAGTACGAACTGCAGGTTTCCTCAATGGCCGTCTCTGTTTCCTCCCGTCAGCTCGAGAGATATTTGCGGTGCGCACAGCATGTATGTCAGGCCATTAAATGAGAAGTCAAATCTGGAATTTCTCTCTGTGTGAATACAGCTAAGGGAAATATTTTTTTTCAAAAAGTAAACCATTTCTCTCAGACGGTCCAAACACACCATTTGGGGTGATGGCCTCAGTTAGCATGCTTTTAAAATAAATGTCTTTTCCCTTAATGCACTTTTACGTCTCTCATAAACTTTGGATTAGGATAGGCCAAGTGTAAATATTTAATTCACCAAATAAGGAAGCAATTACAGTGGCAGATATCATTCAGGCTGTCAAAAAAAGAAAAACATTGTTTAACAGAAAGAGGAAAATATTCTAACCTCGAGGATTTTTCTCCATTTTTGGCCCGGAGTGTTGGATGGGAGGATCATTTAGTGAAGTGGTGAAAGAGTAAATAAACTTGAAATAAACCCTGATAGTTTCTCATATTTCAGCGCTACCAAGGCCCTCGCTGCTCTCTGGGTTGGAAACTGTGATTCCATGGCACATTTAGTTCCTAAAGCCCTGTCCTGTTTGTCAGGGAAATTCCCCAACCCCCGCGCACCTCTTCATGACTCTTCCGTGCCTGCTTGACCTTTTCCAACAAACTTTATGACCTCCTTTAATTAAAATTTGGCATTGTTGCGCCTGGTTACTGCTGTTTTTATCTACAGCATGAAGTCACTGACGGGACTTTGTTGTGAAGTCTAAACTGAGTGCATAGCAGAACCAATCTTCTTCAGTGTTTTATAAACTGACAACAGACTCCCTGCTACTGTCCATTGCAAAGCTCTCAATACAGTCCCTTATCCACTGACTCAGTTACGTCTCTCTCAGTGGCCTCAGCTGTGTGGTTAAAAGCTGCGTGTAAATGTGTCACTGTGTGTGCATCTTAGGACTCTCCGGGCTCGTGAAGTGTTGTGGTGGCCCGTTTAATAAAGGTAAATTTCAGACTTAGACATGTGTTGTTAATTTCCCACTGCTTGACCGCCAATGAAAAATCCCCACTTGGCAAAAGCCAGTGAAATGCAACACTCTGCAGTTCAAATAAATACGATGTAAAAATGTAAGCTGCTGTAGTCGAACTGGAGTGAGATCCAGTGGTGTCGCATGGGAGCTCCACTGACTGACATTGTAAAATAATCACTTCCCGTGAGTGATAATAAAGCATAGTCCAATGGGACGAGAGGCCACCCTCGGAAATGCAGGTGATCAGGAAGTGGAGGTTCACCGACTGTGGCTGAGTTCAAAATGAAAAACCTTGTGACCTTTTACATTATCACAAATTTCAAGGACTTTGCAAGCTGTAGGTCCTGAACACTACTTAAAGGGACAGTTTAGTCCAGAATCAAAAATGCATATTTTTCCTCTTACCTGTAGTGCTCTCAGTCCAGATGGTTTTGGTGTGAGCTGTGTTGGACATATATGCTGCAGGGATGTCTGCCTTCTCTCAGATCTAATGCAACTAGATGGCACTCACAGCGTGTGGTGCTCAAAGCCCCAAAGAAATTCATTAAAAAAAACTCAGCAGCAATGTCTCATTCCAGAAATCATGACCTGGTATAGTGTAGGTGACCTCAACCCTGAGCGAGGTACTTCGTCTTGCAGTCTCGGGCAGCCAGGCACAACCTGGCCTGGCCTCCTTCTACCGTGGGTCAAGGGCCACTAGAGTGCTTTACTCTTTTAGCTGACCTCATGCGGGGACTCCTGCCCCTATTTCAAACTCTTGTACTCTTTTCACACGTTAAGAGTAAAAACTCAAGATAATCCATAGACCTTAATGCGAGCAGTTTCATGTAGGAACTATTTTCTTTCTGCCAATCTCCACCCACCAATCGGATCACCTCGCAAAAGGAGACTTGTTCTCATGACACAGTTAGATGTAAACATTAATGGCGTCCTCCTCGGATCAGCTGGAGGGATAGGATTCCAATCCAGTTGAGAACCAGTTGCAGATTTTCCGATCCATCAGAATTGCATGCTTCCAAGCTTATCAATTCTTTTTATCAGTGCTGGCATGTTTATTTCAGGCAGTTGTACATTACAAAACATCTTCATTCATCTTCTTGAGGGTCGCGGGGGGGCTGGAGCCTATCCCAGCTGACATCGGGCGAGAGGCAGGGTACACCCTGGACAGGTTGCCAGACTATCGCAGGGCTGACACATAGAGACAGACAATTTAGAGCTATCAATTAACCTAATCGCCAAACTGCATGTCTTTGGACTGTGGGAGGAAGCCGGAGTACCCGGAGAGAACCCACGCTGACACGGGGAGAACATGCAAACTCCGCACAGAAGGGCTCCCACACCCGAGATCGAACCGGCAACCCTCTTGCTGTGAGGTGACAGTGCTAACCACCACACCACCGTGCCGTCCCATTACAAAACAATTTCATCAAATTCATATCTCTACACTGCTGGAAACTTGCAACAAGAAGGAATCATGGCAAAGAGGACAAAACAGTCCCATGCCTGGCTTATGTAATGATGAAAGATGACAGCAGTGCTATTTGTAATGTCTGTACAATGATCATTTCAAGTAACAGCAAAATGCAAAACATTTGAATTTATGCTGAAAAACTGTGGAGGCCTACTTTTTTTCCACATAGAAAATGGATCAGAAATCAATAAGGAATGTAATAAAGATCTGGATAAGCAGGATCAATAATGGCATTGGTATTAATAAAAAAAAACCTTATTAATTCCCATCCCTGCTGAGCTGTAATATTGGTAAGCTCAGTGGTGCCATGTGAGCGAGCAGTACATGAATACTTCCTTCTGCGTTGTAGTAGGTTGGTTGGAAAGAAAATAGTTCCAACACAAAACTGGTCACAACAAGGTCTGTGGCCTTAGTTCCATATTTTTCATGAAAAGCCAGAC
Source organism: Epinephelus cyanopodus (assembly GCA_026686955.1). NCBI lineage: Eukaryota > Metazoa > Chordata > Actinopteri > Perciformes > Serranidae > Epinephelus > Epinephelus cyanopodus. The sequence continues at coordinate 13,258,529 of CM048919.1, forward strand.
ATCATCTGCAGCTGATGTCTCCAACACTCGGCAACTCGCACCAAAACAGTCTAGATGATGAATAGCACCACAGGTAAGAGGAAAAATATCAATTTTTGATTGTGGGGTGAACAGTCTCTTTAAAATAACAGGGTTTGCAATGCATTATGGTAAAAATGAATCTTAAATTTAGAAACCTGTAACCTCAACATATGGATTTTATATTCAGAAGGAAATATAAATATAAGGAGTACTTATAATGATCACTTGGAACTTAAGACAGTCTAAAAATGAACATTTTTATCAGCTCTTCTCAGCGGACACCAGACACCAATGTTTAGGATAAGCATAGGATTATATAACGGCAGACCGCAAAGATGCTGTGGATTAAATGGAGACAGGAAATAAGAGGACACAGCATGTAGGTATACACTATTTATGGCAATGCTTATCTGATCACCCGGGCTTGCATTTCTACATATCTACGTATTTAAATTACACTGGACGTCATTGACAGATCCCTGTCTCCCAGCTTAGCCGAGACGCACAAGGACGACGCAAATGATCTTCTTCTTTTCCCTCTGTGTCGGCAGAGATATAATCCCTCTGTAAAACACACACAAGTCAGAGAGAGTAAAGCCCAGATAATGTCAAGAGGCGAGGCGATCACAGCAAACATGACGAGTTGTGTAAACCGTGTCTGATGTGTTCCGTACTAGTTGCCGATCAGTGTAAACACCGTATATCATTCGCACTGCTGGGATTCATTTGCTGTTCTCAGCTGGCGTTTGCCAGGACAGCACTGTCCCGATAACGCACCCTGTCCCCTGAAATGGCGAGGAAAGACTGTGTGCAGGGCACGGACAGACAAAATATGTGGCGGTACACTGTCAAAGATATTTCCATCCAGCTGTCAAGCTAATTTTAAGCAAACATTTGAAGTTTGGCAAAATAAAATGGAGGTTTGGTACATTTCCACCAGCTGTGCTGCACAGCGCATCTGAAGCCATATTGAATAGTTTGACCTGCTTGTTTGTTTTTGGCAGCAAGATTAAACAACTGCAGCGTTATTTATTTGGAAAAAGTGTTCCCATGGCTATTAATCACATAACTTCCGAAAACATCAAGTGATTAGAAAACCGTCCATGCAATGTTGATGAAAATCTTTGTCAGATTCTACCAGCTGTTTAAATTAAATTTTCGTATAGTGGAAAATGTGCAAGACAGTCTCTGGAGGAATAAAGAAGTCTTGTCTCGTGGCTGCTTGGCTGGCGTGTGTGCCAGCCGTTTACATTGTACCCTTGAGACGGTAAAACGCTCTTCTATCCTCCGGATCCCTGGAGTAGTGCTCTGAACAAGGCTATAAACAATAAAGAGACTTTATTAATAGCTGCTCCGGCGCTATCACCATTGACAGACTGGGTTCCCCCCACTCTGTCTTGTGAGCTGATGGGAGGAGAGGAGAGGAAAGGTGAGGAGAGCGATAACGCCACAGCGCCCCTGCTGTTCCACACTGATGCCATTAAGGAATTCCCTACAGATATTTCCCAGCAACCCCTGTCACCAGATTCACTGGTTTACAAAGTGACACATGTGACAAGTTTGATTGCTCTTTCTTTGCTTCTTTTTTTTCCTGCTGTCCCATCAATCCATCTGTGCGTTTTTTCTTTCTTCCTCTCTTGCCCACCCACTCTACTATAATCTTTGAACAACAGCTGCTTCTGCCAGTGACATTAGATCTTGTGTAAACAACTTAAAATGTGAAAGCTCTCCAAACTCCCACTCTTAATGTAATCCCTGATTTGGGATTTAAAAGGGACTAAAGTCCAACACAAACGTACCATTGCAGCTTGGGCTAATTTCCGACAGTTTTTCACAAATCGGCTTTCAGATTCTCAGACAGCACAAAAGTCTTTATGGCAGCAGGCAGGGGTGACATTTGTGCAGCTGTGTTTGCTTGATTTGTAGGTAAAAGTAGATTATTTTGAGGGGCATTTGTAGTGCAGGAGCCCAGAGTTAACCCAAACAAGAACAGAAGTTTTACAATATGAAGTTATAGAACAGTAAAAATTTATAGCTTAGCAAATTTTGGAACTGATAACAGAAACATATTAAGGTTTTCCAGAACAATGTAGTTCAATTTACACTTTAAATGTTACTATGAGCCCATGAAGACTCACAGCCTGCTGACCTTATGGAAAGAAAAAGGCAAGGAAAGCAGAAAGAGTAAGTGCAAGAAAGAAGGAGCATAATGATTATATTTGGCCATCGGATTATGTACCTGTACTTGGAGAGCTACGGGCCTTTGTGGGAGTATTGATCTCCCGTGTGTGTAACCAGAGAAACCATTTCTGCTGTAGGGCTCAATCGAGGCCAAGCCCTCCATCCCATCCGTCATCTGAATGCTCGGATCCAGCCACCACTAATACTGTCTGTCATAACTTCTGTGTGCAGTTTGTGTTTGTACTGTAACTGTGATAACTACCTTTTGTAGCCATGATGCCCAGTCTATTCCCTCCGCCATCAATTTGAAACCCTGGATAAATAAGTTTTGTTACACGTTCTGTGGCTGGGGTGTAGAAGAGGATAAACCCGCCTAGACTCAGTTTACCACCTCATCACTCCTCCGCAGTGTGACATCTGAAGGCCCTGCAAGGTCTTTGTCTGTATTTAAGGCCTTGGACATGACAGAGAGGCGGGCAGTTGTTTAATTTACCGCAAGAGCACCTACAGTCTGGTACAGGGGACCAAAGTGAAGCCAGATCCGCCCTGGATCGACCAGACCCCAGGAAGGTTTGGTTGACTAGTGGGATTTACGCCAGGTTCTGTCTGAAGCCAGTGTGGTTCTGCGGTGAATCCACAGCACTGTGGACCTCCTGGTCCTCACCGTCTGCAAACCATCTGCGCATAAGTCTCTACTCCTGTAAAACGATGCACAGAGCAACGGTGATTGCCTCAAATCCGCTGTGGAGGAAGCTCAACCGCCTTGTCTGTAGCGCACACTGCTCGGGACACCAAATGATTCCGGTTTCTGGCAGCCTTTGCGTACAAGCAAGCAGTTAATGCGCGTGCATGCATGTGAGCGTGTGACACACAATTTTGGTGTTTATACTTGCTGAGCCAAGAGGTTTAAGCTCTGGCGAAAGATGCCATTCACTTCTGAGCGTTTTAGTTACGCAGTCAGTGTGATCACATCTGAGTCTGGCCTGTGTTTGACTTGGAAAGCCGACATCCAAACACATTTCTGGATGTGTTTTTGTCAGATGTTGCCTTCTACCATCAGGCCAGCTTTTTTTTTTTTTTAAACAGATGCACGCTTTCAACTTGAGGCTAATTGATGGAGCGTGTTCTTCTCGTCTCAGCAGAAGAGCTCATGGTGCAGTTTGTCCAAGCCAAACAACAGTCAAGCCCTGCTCGAGCCACCACTCTGATGTCTAACCAAAGCACTCGAGAACAGAGGTTTGCACTTCTGTTCCTTCATGTACTTATCTCATTATTCCAATTAATGATCCCCGGGTGTGCTCTACGGGAAGTCAGTACTTGTGGAAGGGAGAGCTGGTGCACAGATGACAAGTCCCACTCTCATTTCTGCCATGATGGAATGACGGGTGGTGATTAACGGCGATCTCTGGCCTGGGTAATATCATGGACAATCCGGATCAGTTCTTCCCGCCAGCGGGAGCGGAGTGAGGAGCGTTTTCCCAGGACAGAAGGAGAGCACTAATTGGCAGCCGACCTGTCATACTGATTATTTGTGCCTCACACCGCAGCCTGTTGTGACTGAGGGAGCCACAGCTTAATCTTCATTTAATAAGGCCGCTCCATAGGGGCTGACACAGTAGCTGGTGAGAAGGCCTCAGAAGTACCATGCCTCCTCTGGACAGCATGGATGGCCTGGCTCTGGACACAGGGTCTAGGTTGGCGTCTGACTGGGACAACCCCCCTTGCACAAGCTTGCATCGTTCATTAATTTAATTAAATGCTGCAGAAATCTGGTTGTGAAGATGAAAAAAATAACTTGCAAACAGGGACATAGTGATGATTTCCTCATGCCGTACACATGGCTGTGAAACTGCAAATCTGAGATGACAGAGGGTTTTGGAAGCTTTGCACTGTGCTGTAGTGAATAAGAGTATGGGTGAAGAGGAAAGACACATCAACCTGTCATTGACTTGGCCAGGTCTCCAGCATCCCAATGCCAATGGCAGTTATGGTCACCGCTGCGGTCGCAGTCACAAATTAACACAAGTTCTGTTTCAACTATAACATATTTGCAAATCTCTGCCATAGATTATTCTTTTTTTTCTCCCCCGTCTCCACGCTTATGTTTCATATCTCCTCCTAACCAGATGAAAATTGATTATCTAGGCTCATGTCTGGACAGGCAATCAACACTTGCTTTATGCTGATGTTCTCAAACCAGACTTTTGGGTTTATTTTTCTGCCTCTTGTGCAGTTTAGCGGTGTTAAATCTTCTGTTGGAGGAGAAAGTCATTACCAGTAGTCTGTGAGACTTCTCTGCCCTGGGTACATTCCTTATTGGGGGGGTGGGGGGTGGGAAGGGGGATGATGCTGGGAGGGGGGGGTGTCTCTGATTAACTTCCCACTAAGTGCCCCTGCACTCTGACCAAAATAAATATGGCTGCTGTCATTTTGTCAGCAACTGTCTTCAGAGAGCAATATTTGAAACACCCCATGATCCTGCTGGCTTTTATATGGAGAATCCATCGTCATACCACAGGCATGAGCCATAAACATGTGGAGGCCTTTCAAAGACCAGGGGGTGGAGGGATGGAAGGAGGGAGGTGGAAGAGGAGGGGTCAGCGGCGCTCACTGGGGCTCCATACTCCACATTATTGTCATCTGGTCTTTTCCAAGCAGGAAGAAAGAGGAGGGGTGTGAGTGAAGGGTGTGTGTTTTTTTCACACTCTTTGGCCCAGTTGAGTTGTGGTTTTGCTGAACTGCCTTTTGTAGACTCGTGTACACACATTAGATGCAGCAGTCCTCTTATTTGTTTGACTCTCTTTATTGTGAAGTGTGCATCGGTCGTAACGCTTTCCAATAAATCCAAGCTGGTGGATGTAGGTATCTTTCTAGAACACACTTTGATGTTTAGTAGATGTCCAACTGAGAACCAAACATGAAAAAAAGAAGTTGTTTATATTCAGCTGTGACTTCAATCTGCATAGTTTTATGAAATCATAACCTAAGTGGATCATTTTTTAAGCTTGAAAAGCTGTGTGCACATTGTTCAGCGTGACTTTGTCAAAGAGGAGGAACACTGCGTTGGTTGCGAGGCTTCCGTTGTCGTTGTTCTGGCAGAGGAAATGAGGCATATGGGCCGACATCAACAGCCCCATCAAAAACAGACGTACACAAACAAACAAAGTGGCAGCAAACTGGAGGGGGGAAAGAAGAAGGAGGAGGAGGAGGAGGCAAAAGGGGGGAGGAAGGGGAGATACTGTACAGAAGTGGAATGTTTTCATGTTCTCATGCCCCACAAACGGGAGCTACAGTATTTCCCCCCGTTGAGCAGTATATAGGCTGATATTGCCCATGACATGGTCAGGGCTGTAAAGCGCGCCTTTGGTGAACACTCCCTTGATGGGCAGTTTGTGCCGTTACACCCTGTGATTTTTTTTTTTTTTTTTTACAGCAGACGAGACACGGTCTGTATCTTTACAGGGATGGATGGCAGCAGCTTGTGATGAGATCTTTGAAGTCGGTTTGAGCTCATATATCGACCTCTATTTGGGCTTCTATAAAATATATGATGACTACCTGCCAGAGACATCAACTTGTCATATGATGGAGGTTTGCCTCGGAGCACAGTCAGTAATTATTTCCTCGAAGAGAAATCGATACAGTTAGGTGTTCAAGGATTTTACAGAGCAGCTTCAGGGGTGGCAATCTGTAAAACCTGTAATAAAACCAGCTTACCCTGCTTTAAAACATTTCATTAGTATGGATTTGGATTGTACTATGATGTTCCGAATCTTTGGAGGTTCCTCCACCCTGACGGGCATAAAGTTCTAGGAAAACATTGAATTTTGTACTTTACTGGAAGCGTTTGGAACAGTGATATTTAACAGTATTAAATACACAAAATATCATCTGTTTTCTGCTTCAGTCCATTAAAAAATCATCCAGAGCTTACATCGGTCTGACCCTATGTTGGAGTACGGGCCTGTGTCGAGGTTTCTCACCTCATATTTAGATAACCCTAGCTGGTCAGAGTGGGTTCTGTCTGAAGGTGCTGCATCCCTGCACCTCCTCTTTCTGTCTGCCAGACCTCCCGTCCGACAGTGCTGCCAGCTCTCCTGTGGGCCAAAAACACTTTCATCTCCACATCTCCACCACACCAGGCAGACAAAGATGCACACAAACTCGCAGACACACACATTTCACGCAGCCCGAGTGCGAGACACACGTAATAGACACCGCCGAACAATAAAACAGACCTCACAGGCAGAACAAGTCACCACATTATCTACTCTTTTCCTCGTCCCTGTTTCCATTCTCTTTTCCTGTCTCGCACTCGAATGACACCCTCTCACTCATGTATCGCATATCACGGTGCGAGGCCGTCTGAGGAACAATGTGCATGTCAGAGAGGATGATGTGTTCGCGTGGCGCGCATTGTTTGAGGCAGCGCTGCGTGCACGGGAGTCCTCCCTCTCCAGTGGTCTGGCTGAAGGAGAAAAGAAGGAAGGCGAGGAGGCAAACGGGGGAGCCTGAGAACATCTGGTGCACAGTTGCACTGGCTCAGTCACCAGAAGCCCCTCTCCTCTCCTCTCCTCTCTGCTCCTTTCCACCTCTTTCCAAACTCCTTCCTTGTCTTTCTCCATCTCTGGCGGGTGTCTTCATAGAGACATCACAGCTTTTAATTACAGCTGGTGATTCAGACAGAGGCTGTGGCTTCTGACCCACTCATGTCCAGGAGCGTGGACCCAGCGCACAGACATGCAGACACAACAAAGCGGCAAGTATAGACCTGCCGGCCTTTGGCTGTGTGTATGTCTGGGTGTTTTTCTGAGTGTGTGTGAATTAACAGTGACAAATACAGGGGGGATGCAGACTAAAAGCACAGCCATTACAGTGGTAAGTAGAGGCCAGAGCCAACTTACCGAGGTTGTAGAGAACTGCACTTACATCAAGAAAAAGCTAAACACTGGGATGATGTCACAGCTTTGCAATTTCACATTAACAGAGAAAATGCTCACCTTAACATGTTTTCTCACTGCATAAAACATAAGCACCAGTCAGCTAAGACACAAGCCTGTCTGCAATTATAAACGCTTATCTGGGAAGTGAAAGAAAAGTCATTGGCCTGGAGCCAGTACCTGTGAGGGGATTTATCAGAGGTTCAGACTCGAGTCAAACTTGAGTCACAAATCTGATTACTTTAGATTTAACTTGACAAAATCAGAAAAGACTTGCAACTCAACTTGGACTTGAGCCTTTTGACTCAATTTAGGCATGTAGACATGATCAAGACGACCTGCTGAAGTTCAAACTGAGCATCAGAATGGGGAAGAAAGGTGATTAAGTGACTTTGATCGTGGCATGGTTGTTGTTGCCAGACGGGCTGATCTGAGTATTTCAGAAACTGCTGATCCAGTGGGATTTTCATTCTCAGCTATCTCTAGGGTTTACAGAGGATGGTCTAAAGAAGAGAAAATATCTAGTGAGCGGCAGTTCTCTTGGTGAAAATGTCTTGTTGATGCCAGAAGTCAGATGAGAATTTCCAGACTAGTTCAAGATGATAGAAAGGCAACAGTATCTCAAATAACCACTCGTTACAACCAAGGCCTGCAGAAGACCATCTCTGAACCAACAACACGTCAAACCTAGAGGCAGGTGGGCTCCAGCAGCAGAAGACCACACCAGGTGCCACTCCTGTCAGCTGAGAGCAAGAAACTGAGGCTCCAGTTCACACCAAAATTGTCCAAAATTGGACAATAGAAGATTGGAAAAATGCTACCTGGTCTGATGAGTCTCAATTTCTGCTGTGACATTCAGGTGGTAGGGTCAGAATTTGACAACATGAAAGCATGGATCCATCCTGCTTTGCTGGTTCAGGCTGCTGGTGGTGTAATAGAGTGGGGGATACTTTCTTGGCACACTTTGGGCCCCTCAGTACCAACTGAGCATGGTGTAAACACCACAGCCTACCTGAGTATTGTTGCTGACCGTGTGCATCCCTTTATGACCACAGTGTACCCATCCTCTGATGGCTACTGTCAGCAGGATAATGCACCATATCACAAAGCTCAAATCATCTCAAACTGGTTTCTTAAACATGACAATGAAATCACTGCTGTCCAATGGCCTCCACAGTCACCAGATGTCAGTCCAGTAGAGCACCGTTGGGATGTGGTGGAGCCTGAGATTTGCATCATGGATGTGCAGTCTGTACATGTAGTTGTTTATTTAGTGGTATTTGCGTTTAACACGTCTACCGCTAACACAGGCTGATTTTGAACATGGCACATTTTTCAAAATGCATTTTAAGATTCTGTGGTATGAGAAACACACATGATGCTGCTTTTTCAGGGAATGTAACATGACGACTCTCCGAGGAAAATCTCAAGACATGATTGAGTGGTCGATGTCATGAAACTCAATCCAGTCCCAGGTACCATATCAAATCCCTTCAAACATAAATGCTCCTTCCCGCTGGGTGGCAAAGTTCAGGACCGTGATCCCGACAGGCCTTGAGACATTTCTTTCGGATTAGTGGGAGCTTAAACATCCCTTTGATTTGATTCCTTTCTCCTTCCCCTGCTGCATCTCTGACAGATGCTGCTGCCTTCTGGAGTACACAAACCTCTCCTTGGCGAGGTGAGACCCTGAAATGACCGTTGAAATTGCACTGTAATCATACGCAGCTAAAAACAACAAGAAAATGTCTGCCATATGCCCCAAAGCCCTCTGTTTGTGTTTTAGTGAGTTGAAGGGGGATTATTGACAAGAGTGGGAGAGCAGTGCCTGGATATAGGAGCAGAGCAGCGGTGACTCTTATTGCCTGTGTATGTGATCAGATCTGTCAGAGCCACTCAGCTGTCTGTCCGCCTGGTGTTTGACAAGTGTTTGATGCAGCACAGGCCTTAGAGAGGATCAAGCCCTTCCTGAATTGGCTTTACCTCTCTCCCCGTGCAACAGGAGCTCTGCGAACACATCAAACACACCCTCCAACCCCCTCTTTTCCGCTGTGAACTAATGAACTATTTTTATCAAAAAATATGTGCAGTGTGTTGGCTCATCAGGGGAGACTGAACAACAGTGCCTTTTGAGAGTTAGTCGAACAATCAAAGAAAACAAAAAGCGCCGGCCAGACTTGATTCCCTCATCACTGGCCATTGCACGGGGATTGCGGCATGATCCTGATGGCCCCTGTCTCTGTTTTAGTGTCTAAGCCCGTCTGACTTAGCTTGGCTCCCCACTTGTTAGGGTCTGGTCCTGTTTTGGGACAGTTGTGCTCCATGTCCAAACATGTGAGGGATTTCCTCCTGGGGTTTCCCAGTAGAGGGAAGGGCGGATAAAAGGACTTGAGCAGAAATGAGATATAAAGCGGGAATCATACCGGACAATTTCCTCCTATATCCTTGCCTGTTCCCTTACAGACCCACAGAGACCAGAAGGATGCAGACCAGGTGGAATTAGAGAATGAAGAGTGTGTATGCGCACGAACCAATCATTGCACGAACACATGATGTACACATGCACGTGTAGATGGCGACTGTCTGGATCACACATTGTCATTTTGTTTGGTCTCAATATAGCACCCTGCACCCCTTAGTTATTGATAGCAGTGGCAGATTTATCTCAGTAGCACGAACCTCACCAGTTGATGATCCGTGTGAAAGACATGAAAGTTAAGAAACTGCATTGTTCCTATATTGCCGTGGAGAGGTAGTGCAAGAATTTAAAGTAAGATAAGGACAAATGTAATATCAGAATTTTATTGCATGCAAATGTCAAACAGCCTGTTTTTAGTTTTACATTACAACAGACTTTTAGGATTGAGACTGTCTGATGTTTGACAAATGTAACATTATCTCGGATGATGAGTGTGGCTGGGGTCACTCATCCAATACAGACCAGGACAGAGCTGCTAACATTACCCTTAACTCAAAGCATGCAGGACCAGGCTACCACACAGTGGAGAAACACCACACAGTGGATGTGCTGGTCTTGAACAGAACTGTTTTTTGAACATAATCTGGAACCCCACAAACTAATTTTGTTAGGTAATGACATGCTCCTTGGCCTCTGACGTAATGCTCAGGTACTAGCTAGGAAAGTAGTTAGCAGGACATGCTGTTGATTGTAGCTTAACTTAGAGCAGACAACAGTGGCACCCCCAGAAAACTTTCAGGGGTGGCCAGATGGAGAAAACAGCTCACCAAAACCAAAAGCCATAACTGTTTATCAGAAATTGTATTATGATGTTTAGACTTAGACTTTTAGTTTAAGTTCTACAACAATCCTCTTTTATTGTTATGTATCTGTATATAAAGTATGCAGCCCAAAGTGCTTAACAACACAAGATAAGATACATGTGTTAGGTCAATAGTTTCCGAAAGTCTGGCGAAACGACGTTTGAAATCTGGGTCGTGGCTAAAAATACGGAGAAGTTATCACAGCAAATTGTAATTGCATCCAACTCGAAGCATGTTTAACACACGTTAACATTCACATTTGACATTAGTTGACTCTGTTTCAGACGGAAGAGGGAAGTCTTAGATCCACATCTGCTGCTATTTTTATTTTATTTTTTTTACTGTTTTTAGGACTTAAAGTGGCCCTCGTGTTTTTCCCCAATTTGATCAATTGGAACAGCCACAAACAGAACAAATAATTTGTACAGTACTGATAGTCTTTGCTTCCAGTTGCCTGCCCTCCATCTGGACAGCACACTAATGCCTGATGTCACATGCAAAGAAGCTATCGGGGTGGCTGTAGGCTCCCTCCTGGCCACCCCTTAGCAGCACCACTGGAAAATGAACACTGTTTAATCCAATCTTTACGTTTTTTGTGTGCGTCTCTGGTTTTCAAAATCCCTAAAAGTAAGACAGCACACTCTTTAAATGCTCTTGCTGCAGCCCCATGCACTAACAGAAAGCTTGATAGGCTTGTGAGAATTCCTAAGCAACGATTGGACCATCGCTGTCCTGGGGGAGGGGTTGAGCAATCTGTGTGCACTCACATACCAAAGTACACCCTGCCGTGGACTGTAGGCACGCACTACCTGCCAGTGGTTTACAGTGTTTACAAATTGTTTGTTGAAACCCTCACCGATCCTTCCCTCTTCCACCTTATAGCCCCATAGGGGTGCAGAAAGCCCCCTACTCTTAGCGCACCTTATTGCCTGCCCCCCTCATGGCTGTGTTAACGACCATTTTATTCCTCTCCATAAAGTGGGGTGGGTTGCTGTAATGCAGAGGGATTGTTTGTGAAGGCTCATGTGAGGGGGCCGAGCCAGGTAAATCCCCAAACCAGAGCCCTCCGTTGGGGGTTGACCCCCCGCCTTTACCCGAGGCCCAGACTTACATTATACTCAACAGATCCTGGAAGTGCAGATTCACCTCCTCAGATAAATATTAAGTGTTCCAAATATTTGTTTAATAGCAGTGCGAAGAGGTCACCTCCGTTGCAGGATGTGCTTCTCTTGCAGTGATCCATTGTCAGCATGAGGGTGCTTTTAGAAGTGCACAGTTAATCCTGGCGAGGTGCTGGTTTACACAGAGGAGAAGATTGGTGAGGTCCTCTGGAGTAAGTGTGTGTTTCATTCTATTAGTCAAAGGATGCCAAGCTTGATTTGCTGTAAAAAGGGAAAGGTAGAGTGTGTAAAAGTACACTAAAAATGATCTGCCAAGTCCAGCGTTTATTAGCTTTTACTCCTTAATGGCACTGCAAAGATAATGAACTGTATTGAGCTGCAGCAGCAAGCGACTGTGCATCAGTGGAAAGACCATGGAAATGTGGATGACAGTTATATCAGACTAGCTTGAGAGCATCTTGTTATCAAAGATTGAATAGAACAAATAAATCCATGTGGGATCTTGTGTCTGTTGAAAATGATTAATTTCATCAGCTCAATGCAATACACTTATCGGAAACTAAGATGAATGACTATCATAACTCTATGAGACACTTCCTGCTTTATATCAAAGCATGTGGGAATTATAAGATGGATCAAAGCTGCTATAGAGGCCTCATCTTGATATAGAAGGAAATCAAAGTGGAGTGCTATGGGCCTTTTCTAGCTTTGAGTAAAGACAAACAGAGCGCACATCTGTGGTAACTTCACTGCTGGAATGATGAATTTGCTACTGTATCTTCCAGCAGGTTCGCTGATCTTTGGATCTGCGGTCACATTTTAAACCACTCCCTTGTATGCTGCAGCTATCTTCAGCTCAGCACGCCTCGCCCCCGTGCACACAACAAATACAAAAACAAACAGACCCACACCAGCGGCAAGCCTTCAGGAACATCGGCACGGGGCCTCCCTTTGATAAGTGCTGAGCTTTATATTTTTCTCATCAGAAATGAAACACAACATTAAGCCATTCATTAAAGTCAACTAAAGCTAATTATCCCTCATTTACCCAAGTGCCCGTGGGGCAGGAGAGCCCCATATACTTAGGCCCAGATGTGTCGATGAGTCAGTCGGGAGATAGCAGACCGCAGAGGGGGCTGCTCACTTCTCTCTGAGTCCTGTGGTTTCAAGGCGCATCAGCCTCAGCGGGCCCGTCGTGATGCCTGTTTGCTGCCTGGCTGCTGACGTTACCCTCATGACACCATTGGCTGTGTAAAGCCGCTGCAAGGTTCCATTTAGTGGAAAAAAGAGTCGATAATGATCAGTTATACGCCTTAATTCAAAACTGAATAATGAAGAGAGAGTATCAAACCTCACTAGCTGGCACAAGTTTTGCTGTGGCTGAGTCACAGAAACAGCAGGCTTCCATTCAGATGACCTGTCACTGCTGCAGGGGGCGACAGTGTGCGTACAGACTGTTGCTTTGAAGCTAAACTACAAGTCGTTACATTTTGGCAGCTTCAGGCGGAAGTGGGAAAACCGTAACAGTTGGCAGGATGTCATAGCCCAGAAACCATATAACGTCATTTAACTCCTCAGACCTAATTTCTTCTTCTCTGTGTCTGGTACCCCCACCAGACATTTAAAAATAATGGCTAAACCGCGTTACCACTGGGATGAGGAAATCTAGCCTTTGCTGCAGTTTAGGAGAGACACATTCAGATGTTCAGTGTATATAAAACACTTTGTGTTTATAGTGTATACGAAGCTGTTACTACTGTAGATATATGGGCGAAAAGGATGCAAGAGTGATGGGATGCTATTCCAAGCTGAATGCTCGTTTTTCAGTTTAGGCTGAAAAGCCAGGTGTATTTTTCCATATAAATCTTGCCTAGTGTAGCTTTAAACTAATAAACGTTACATGGATTGGTAAGAAACCATCTGGTCCTGTGTGGGGCCGTTTTTAAACTTCCCTCACAAGAGAGACAGTGCTGCAGTGGTTGTGGGTTACAGTGGTGAAACGGGTTACGGTAAAAGAGGTGTCAGACAGAAGTCAGTGCACTTTTCAGCTTCTTTAAGGCTGTTATGAAAGTGCACTCAATGTTTAGTTGTTTTTTAATGAAAACAAATCAACAGTCAATCATATGAGTTAACACAGTTGACCATCCCTTTTGTCTGCTGTTGTTGTTCAGGCCAACCGCAAGGTCAGAAAAATGGCACGTCTGAGGCTGTTAATTTCTTCAACAGAGGGTCTAAAGTTTCAGAGTTATGGAGGTTGCAGAGGTTATAAAAATGACTGCTTCTGTGTGTTTTAGTGATGCAGCATGAGGAAACCAGTGAGGAAGCATGGACACTTATGAGATTTTCTTTAGGTCATGTAAAATTCTATTGTGTTAGCAACAGCCGTTAAGGGATTTTGGTATTGGTAGCAAGCTTGTAACTAAAAGTAAGGGTGCTTTCACACCTAACCTGTTTGGTTTGGTTAAAATGAACTCAGATCCATTTGTGCAGTTAGTTCGGTTCATTTGGGCTGGTGTGAAAGCTGTCAGTTGAGCAGGATTTCAGCATCTAAACCAATAGTAAATCCATCGGCTGATCATGAAATGTGTCTGCAGTCTCATAATTGATCCCGATAAAGGCCACATATATCCCATAACCTATTTATGCTAATGCAGAAATGTAACCACGGTAACATATATGCACGTTAGTGTGGGTATTTTCCCTGATTAAAGAAAAAAAAAGATTAAAACTCATTGCATCCAACTCCACGTACTTTGTCTATATATTAAGTCCATCAAAAAGTGTGTGACAGTGATCCCACAGTGTTAGGCCCCGAATCACTATTGTACAAGACGCCGTCTTTTCATCCTCTCTCTTTTATTCATAACATGCGATTGATTTGCAGTCTAATAATAGCCCACTGATAATGCTTACAATCAGTTATTTCTCTATGAGCTCTTTATAATATACAAACACTTTAGAAGCATTACGGTGCTGCTGTCAGTCATCGGACTTTCTTTCCCCACATGGCTCCTGGTGATGCCCTGATGATGCAGGACGACAAACACCAAAACTGCCCAGTCGACGAGTTACCTGTCAGTCGCTACAACTTCCTGTTAACTCCTCTTGGCTTGTTTGCAAAAAGTCAGTGTGGAACAGGAACTGAACCAAAACTAAAATGCAACAATGCATACCAAATGAACCGGACTACAGGTGTGAAAGCAACCTAGAATTCACAGTTTTAATTCATAATATTATTCTGAGATTGTAATAATTTTCCACAGTTAAGGAAGGTAAAGCATTATTGTGACACGTTACATTGATGTCGCAGTGATGACTTTTTTTTTAAGTGATGTAATATTAGGGATAAAAATTCACATTATATTTTTTTTACCATAATCTAGCCATTTAACCATAATCATACCTGAGAGTCTGAGAGGGAATTTCTGTCACCCACGATGTGTCAAGAAACTGTTGACAGAATGGCTGCAAATGTACCAGCACTGACTGGTGCAGCTGATTTTATAGGAGCTATATTGTTTGTTTGTATCTGGTTTCACTCGACAACAAACTGCTACATGGGGCTAAGCTAGCTGCTGATTGTCAGTATATGCCTCAGAAGATGTGAGTCGGGCAGAGCAACATTCATTGACTACGTTTACATGTACAAAATATTCCAGTTTTATGCTATTATTCCAAAAACGACAATACTCCTACTAAGCTGTTTGGAAAAGCCATTTGGATTCTTTGTGTCAAAGTAGGATTTTTTGTTTTCTTACGGGTGGTGGATTTCTTGGCTCCCTCTTTCATTCCTTCAGCCACCTTCTGTAAAAAGTTGGCGTTGTGATATTTGCACCTATCCAAGAACCTGTTGATATCCAAGTTTTTCATCATGTTTAAAAGTAGCTGTGTTTCTCCACCCAACCAGAAATGTGTGGTTTATGTACAACGCACAGAGCTGACCATAACCAGGCAAGAGGCTGCGAGTTGCGGTAAAAATCCTAATGAGACGCATATTCTGAATGCACTATATATCCAAAGGATGTTCTCCTAAAACCCAAATAATTCTGTGTATCCCACATATTTTAATTGGAAAACGCTACATGTGGAAAAAGCCTAATTTGGAATTTCCAAACTGAGCATGCTGTTTACATGACCTGTATCAAATTCTGAATTTTGTCATATTCAAAATAATATTTGTGTGCATGTAAACGTAGTCAATGACTAATGAGTAATTGATTCCATTTTTCATTAAGTGGCTAGACACTGTTTGCCACACAGATGTTCAAAAACATTTCATATATTCCTAGAGTGTAACGATGTACATCAACTGTAGGAGTATTTGAAGGATTACAGTGTCATGTTGACATGCCAGCATCAAAGTGCGTCTCAGAAACCTGAGAAATCATGCCCCAAGTTTCCAACTTGGAAATCTGACCTAATGGATTATGCCATTTAATTTTCCCTAGTACGGTAGGAAGAAGTAATTCATAACTTTCCAACGTTTCTGAAACACAGCATATAAGTGTTTAAGTGAAGGTGTAGCAGAGAAAATAGCTCTGGAGGGCAAGCTCCTACTTTTTGAGCTTTTGTGGAAGTTGGCCTAGTTTCACATCTGTCATGGAAGGTTTCTGCTTGATAACCTACCTTCGAGCGCCCGAGCCAGAGGTGGTAACCCCAACAGCGCAAGGGTACAGTTACCGTATTGTGAGATGCAGCAGAGCATGACTTTGAACTCTGAGTCGACTGATGGAGAAGAACTTTAAAGTGTGGGGTCATCATCTGTTCTGTAGCCTCCCTGGGCTGGTTGTGGCTGCTTCTTGCTGGTGTGATCGACCTTCTCCAGAGGGGAAAAAACACGCTGTCTGTACTGACCATCAGGCGTATTAATCACCGTGTCAGTCATGCATGTTTTGCCGGGACTTCTCCGCTTAGAGACGTTAATCTCCGAGCCGGGTTTTCGCTTTAACTTATTGTCAGTGAAACGAAGCATCAAAGAGCCGAGCGGTGAGCTAACCTGCTTTTTTAATCTCTGCGCAGATCCTCCGTCGGGTCATAGATGAGAAAATAATGACCGGCCTAATCCCAACATTAGCTTTTTAAATCGGAATGCATATGTTTTAAATCATTCTCGCCTCGCAGCGCGGTGATAGTAAGCAGAGCATGGGGGGAAAGGGAACGAAAGAATGAAAGAGTGAATGAAAGAGTGTGATCCAGAGTAACCTTGTTAGGGCTAAGTGACGCTGTGCAGAGAGCCTCTTGTCAGTTGGTTGGCAAGATGAGCCTCTTGTAAATGATTGTCCTCTCCGTCAAAAGGCTGATTTCTTTTTTCCTACATCTAACGTCTGTGTCTCTGCCGCAGTAGTTTTCCTTCCAAATATTGTAGCTTTTTCACTTTCTATTTGTTACAAATCTCCTCCTTTTTACACTTAAGCATTATTTTCATCTGTATCTGGTTCCCCTCTGTTCCAAATGTCAAATCAGCCTTCTGCAGCATTTCCCTGCAGGCAGACAACAGCGCAAAGCATCATTAAAAGTTTTGGCCTACCTCTGGCCTACGCCTTGATGAACTATTGGTCACTTGAGGTCATACCACTGTGTCCCACCTATAAATCAACAGAACACTAAGTTCAGCAACGATATAGGGCAGTGTCAGCATCCGTAACCTTTTCCCAGACAGAGGAGTTGTCGGTGTGTGAGTAAAGAGAGCACTGGCTGGCTACAGATCCTTTCCCCTTCACAGCATTATAAATGTATGTGTGAGGAGGCCCTTAATGGCTGCTAATCCAATTTCTGCCACTGAAATCAAATCTCACTGGCGCCAGTAGTTCTCTCCTTCCCTCACAAATAATGGCCTCCGCTTTGGCCTGTTTATGAAAAAGACGAGCCGCCAAAAATTCCGGTTTTACCTTCCTTAAGTCCACCAGAATCTTCTTCAAAATTGTTTGGATTCTTTTTTTTTTTTCTTCTGTACACCGCCCCCCCCTCCCTGTCCTACAACAAAAGTTATTAATTGACCGTCTGCGTCGAGTGGAGGGATGGGGTAACAGGAGAGCAGGGGAGAGTTTTTAGCAGTATAGGATCCCATTTACCGTATGTCTTAATGCCTTCTCGAGGTCAGCCATTGATTTTTCTCAAACCTCAAGCAATGGAGATAAGATTAGGCTTTCGATTCCTGCGCTGCCGCCGGAGCCGTTAGTGGATGAAATCACTTGGCCTGTGCCGACAGTCGGTGCATTGCTCTGTTTTTAGGAGGTCATAGCCTCTGTGATTATAGGGTAACATACAGATACCCCCACAGTAGCCTCAGGGCCAGCAAAGAAAAGCAACAAAATCTCTTTCCTTTAGAGGTGACAAAAAGGTCAATTAAAGCTCAATATCAGAGGATACAACACTTGTATTATGCAGGCTTTCTCTTATGTAAACGTATGCATATTCTTGATTTTGGTCCCCTTTTCCAAAACAAAGATATTAGCTTTGACACAGATGAAGGGAGCTTTGGCTTTGGCTTCCTTCCCCCTGGATATGGATTTGACTGATTATCTTTCAGTGCATCAGTTGGACAAGTAGTCATATTGCCATTCCGCAAGGAGATATTATTCTGGAGTGCGAGCCTAATAATATGATACGTCTAATAGCGCTTAACTCTTAGTTGGACCTTCACCATGCAGTCGTCTCGATTATTGCTGAGAGCCTCAAATAGCATCGGAGAGGAGAAAAGGGAGAAGGAGAATGATGGAGAAGAAAAAGAAAAAGCAGCGGATCCCGGCTGGCTTTGAGAGGTTATTGAGGAACGTCCACCACAGTGCGTGCAAAAGGAGTTTAATATTTCTTTGCTCACTGGCTTGGCAGCTGAAAGGACTGGAAATGACACTGAGCATTTCTCAAGCTCACATAGGTGATATAGAAGCTCGCAATCACTGACGCACAGGCATAAAGGGCATGTATATCATTCAGACATACGCACACACACACACACGGATACATGAAAGAATTCCACAAAGGTCATTTCACACACCACTCTGCTTCTGATTCACACAAACATTTTGATTTGCTCCATTTTTTTTAATTTCATTTGACAGCGGTAAACAACCATCCTACCACAGGCTCTGCTTCTGATTCAGAAATACAAAACATTTTGATTTGCTCTTGAGATTTTTGTTTGTTTGTTTGATTTAATTTTCATTTCAAACTCAAACACAAATGTCAAGCTGGCAGGGGAAGATTCTATCTATGAAGGAAAACTAAACATTGGTGAAATTATGGTTTGCTGTAGTGATAGTAAATGCCGCCAGAACGGAAAGAAAAGTATAAAGAAGGATTATAATTTTCTGATAAAAGCCATGTTCCTTTGATTTGATCCTCACTGTGCCAGTTGCAAAACAAAGACAGTAAATGATTTGAAACCTGCTGTGTCTTCCAAGACAAAATTATCTTAACATGCTCGAAGATTTATGAATTTGTTCTTGGTTTTGAAAGCAATTGAGATGACTTAATCATTTCTTTCCAGGCAAATTAAACTGTTTCCTCTGTGAACCCTGGTAATCAGCTTAAGTGATTACATCGGTCGTAAATATGAGATGATGAAAGCTCAGTGTTCAGAGTGCGTAGTGCCCTGAGGAAAGGCTAAATGGGAGTTCTTGAGTAGATATGATAGACCATCTCTCAGTATCAGATGCTGGGGGAAGGGGCTTATGTGGGGATTGGTTGCCCTCTAGCTGTCAGCATTGAGATTGGGTTATAAAATATGGTCTGAGATTGTTGTGTAGGTGAGTTTGGGGAGTTTGAGCTGGAGCTTGAAACACACTGATAATGCTGGTATTGAGTCTGATTGGAAGATTTTGGTGTCTGCAAGCAAAATCATAAAAGTCAGAGCTTGTCACTGTATTCAAACAAAATATTCCAGAAGTTTTTCTGGATATTGTAAGAATACACATAGCATTTCTTACAATATCCAGAATCTGGTGATTTCTGAGTGTACAGTTTAAAAAGTGATGACTGGAAAGCATCAGGCATCAGCTGATACGTATTTGGATACTGCTGCAAAGACTCCATAACTTTTTCTTTTTTTCTCAGAAGGAATGTTTTTAATATCCCATGTGTGCAGCATGATAATTTGACTTGTACGCTGTCTTGACAGCTGTCATCAACTTGTTACAACCACAGGCACAACATAGGAGCTATAAAATAAGCCTTGGAATCAACTGAGAGAAGGACTGAGAGCAGTAACTACACAGGCAGTAAAGATATCAAGCTGAACACTGCTGAACAGATAGAAACGGTTGCAGTGTCTTCATTTTATGCCTCGTAGACTAATTATTTAGCCCATAGAATCAATATAGTACCTACAAAACACAGATATTGCACTCTACCTTTAATGTCTATAGAATCTTTGAAAAATGCAGTTTCGACCAACAAAATGTGTTCTTTCTGCTTTCTTGTCCATTTTAGCTAGTTTTATTATACAGATTATAAATTTAGCTCTGTTTTTTTTAAGCTGTCCATTTAGTCTATTTACATTGAAATCAATATAACAGGTTAATGTCTGACTTTACCTTGTCATATGTGATTTAAATGCACCTTAACAAATCACATAAAATCCACTAAAGACAAAAGCTGAGATGACAGCTAACGTCAAGCTAACTGCCTTTTGCAGGGGTTAGCTTGGGATTTTGCTTTATCATGTCTCGCTACAAAATAGAATGAATACTTCCAGCCGCTAAGATAAGCATTTCTATCGTCCAAACTAGCTTGCTGCTTTGTGACGTGCCTGCGCAATGCAAGGATTACGATCATGAGAGTCCACTGATCTAAATTGTTGTATTTCATTTCAGCTGTGATGTGATAACAAAAGTAACATTGTAACGAGTTGGTAGGTTTTGGGGTAACTGTAATATTATTACTGAAATTTTATTAGTAATTAGTTACGCTACTTGTAATGGAAAAAGTAATAATATTACTGTAACATGCTGCTAGTAACGCGTTACTGCCCAACACTGCTCTGAGCATCCTAGCAACATCAGAATAGGACTTTAACATGGACTTTAGCTATTCTGCGAAGGCTTATGTACACAGTGTACAGCTTTACACATCCTGAAAATAATAACTAAGTCTAAAAATGATAAGCCAGCATTAACTTACACAGGACTACATTCCTCTGGGCTGTGTCGCTCATTATACATCATTGTCTTTCTGACTCTGCATTTGCGATTTTTCTCTTGGAAATTTTTTAATCTCAAAGAATATCTGAGATCTCGCCCTAGCTGTGACCTCTTTGCCCTAACCCCAACTGCCTCAGCACCCCATACATCCACGTGATGAGTTCTCGCCAGTCACAGCGTGCAGCGGGATCCATAATAACATGTTGTAGGGTGGGTGTAAACAGCGAAATTGCTGCAGTGTGACACTTCTCACCTGGGTACAAATAGACAATCCCTTTTTTTTGGCTCTGCAATTATTGCAAAAAGCATGGAAAAAGGAAAGAAGTGATATGACTAGCCCACAATGATTGGTGTACCTGTAATTTCTATTTGCATTTTATACCTTTTCAGTCAGTCTGCACATGCAGTTACTGAATTTGTTCCCTTCCTGCGGTTTTTGTATGTAAGTGTGTGTGTCTGTGTGTGTTGTGAGCACTGTAACAGAGAGTGTAAAACTCTTTGATGCACAGATCTCCTGCCCAGTCCTGAACAAGCCAGGAAAAGTATTTTTTAACTTAACTCTCACATATATATTTGTGTTTGAAGTGATTGCTGTAAATGCAGGCTTTTTCACTTTAAATGCAGCTCCTGCGTCCAAGAAATGGCCCACAAAGACTTTGCCTGTTACAAAGGGGGAGTTTAATGCTGCACCATGTACTTTATTGCCGTCAAATGTAATTCATCTTGAGTTGATTGCACTGAAAGCCGTGTTTATCAGGCACCTAGCAACACTGTTTTGAATGAAAATTACCTCTTTAAAGAGCAATTAGGAAAACGAACCTATAGGCCAAATGCCTTTCAGCTCCAGATTTACTTTAACAAACATTATCGTACAGTAAGTCATGCAAAAAATCTAAAGTGGCATCAGCTAAGCAAGTGCACAAAGTCCCCAGAAGTAATAATTTTTAAAATGAAGGTCATGAGACTTTGATGGAAGAGATGTGAAAGTTGTTTTTAAAGAGGGATTTTCACTAGAAGCTGTGTGCGAGAAACTTTATTGCCATGGCTCGGATTGGCAATGTGACTCAAAATAACA
The DNA here is from genome assembly GCA_026686955.1 of Epinephelus cyanopodus. Lineage (NCBI taxonomy): Eukaryota > Metazoa > Chordata > Actinopteri > Perciformes > Serranidae > Epinephelus > Epinephelus cyanopodus. The sequence continues at coordinate 13,280,289 of CM048919.1, forward strand.
AGATTAGATTAATTGCAGGAAATAGCTCTGAGATGGTTTGATGTTTGCATGCATCTGTATTATTCATTGGGAGACCCTATTAGCAGAGCAATATCTCGCTCTCTCATGCGTGTCGGCTTAAACGAGTGAATATTTTCAAATCTACCTCACAGTGTAGTCCAATGGGAAATAGGTCTTTTGTAGGGGTGCTTAAAAGGCCACCGCGATGCCAGCACATATGAGAAGGCAATTAGAGATAATGCCGCATTTTACACGCCGTTACCTGTTTCTTCGTGAGAGAAAAAGCTTGAACAAGTGCAGTAATAAGAACCAGGATCAGGCAACGAAACGACAAGACTTGTTTTTCTGGTGCGTTTTCCCGTGCTTTCCCCCTCAGCGAACCATAGCGTGGCTTGTTTCTTTGTGTTCTAGATCAGGATCCAGATAGCGTCTCATCATCCAAGCCTTACTCCACTTTTCCCCCCATTAGATTTTCTTTTCCCTTAAATTCCCTCACACTCACTCCCCCCTCGCACACATACATCTCGCACACACACCTCGTTATCTTATTTGCGGCCTTGGCAGCCAGATTGTTGCCTTGCGGTTCAGTAGCCAGAGTTTTCTCTGTCACAGAGAGCCGTGGGTGCAGAACCTCCACCGCACAAGCTTCCATAAGAGCAGGAAGTCAGTTCCCAGCATGCCTTGCCCGTCCCAGTGAAACCTGGGATGGATTAACCTTGGGCTGGGGGACCTTTCCAACTTGGAAAGAGAGTTATGCAACTTCCCATACTTATCTCTCCTCTCTATTGCAGTGACAGTGAAACGTGTTGGGCTGAACAGACATTTGTTTAAAACTGAGGTTCAGGCCTGAGGATGTAATGTTCCCTCATATAAGGCTCTTTATGTAATGTAGCCTTCTTCATTGCACAACACCGCTGTGAGGGCTCTTTTGGAGTCCTGTTGTGCCATCAATACTCAAAGCACGCTTTGATTCTTTTAAGAAACTTGTAGTTAAAATCAAATTTTTTCCAAGTGGTTATCTTCCTATTCCATCACCTTTTTCAAATTTCCCCAACTCTTGGACAGTGTAATCAAATCCAAGCTCAAGCCCCAAATCCTGAGTACTCCAGCCCAAAATAAGCAGGTTGAGTTCACATAATCCATTCCACAGCAGTCTGTTTCATGGCTGCGCTTCTACATACTGCCATTTTACGGTGTAATCAATAGAAGTGGAGCTCACAGATCATTAATCTGTTGCTTGAAAAACAATTCCATGAACCCATCAGTATGTTGCGTCATATTGTCAGTGGTTGTTTGGCAAAATGTGCTATGACCACATGATCAAGTACAAATTTAACACAACATTGAAAAACTCTCCCAATTTTGAGTCTGAGTGAAGCCACTCGTACGGTAGCCCTGCCCCTGGTGCACTTAGAGCAAATATGCTTAGTGCAGCACCACACAGTTGCCAACAATCTCTTTATAGTGAGGCCAGGTCAGTGAGGTTATGTGATGGAATAGTTTTGCTGTGTGGGACTGCATGGATCTTTTCACAACACAATACCTGATAAATGTTGACATTCTGGATTCCTTTATGTTACAGGGGCCTCAGAGCTCCCCCTCAGTCTCCCTATAGGGATTTAGCTTGCTTACATTTTTGTCAAAAAAAAGCACAGAATTTATTGGAATTCAGGTTTGGTGGATGACATGCAGGGCAGAGTGAGCTTACCCACACTCATTTCCTCAAACCCATTTTGGCCCCAGAAACAAACCAATATTATATACTATATATTATATACTATACTGGAATATTACCTTGCCCAAGGTTTGCTGTTGGTAGGTTTGCAATAATTCAAATAAACACAAATGTGTGTGTAAAATGCACGTCATGTAATAATAACAGTATATTAAAGAGATTAAAGTCTCTTTAATATACAGGTTAGGCAAATTAAGTGACTTCTGGAGTTAGACTGTTAAACTGCTTTTCACCATTTCTGTATCCAGGGACCAGTTGCACAAAACACCTTAAGATTTCTCCCTAAGTATGACACTTATGGCTTAATTTGTCTTTAACTGACGTACCCACACAGTTGCCTGTTAGTGTCTCACAAATTTGGCTTTAACACAAGCACTTTAGCCATCACCAACATGCCTTTCAGTCTTTAACCAGAATTGGCTACTTGGCTCATTGGCTGTTAATGGCCACTGCTGTGGGTATGTGCTTTGTGTCCATAGCTGCTAACAAGAGTCTGTCACTATGGAGTGGCACTTGCTCTTAGGCTCAGGGTGTGTATGCGGTGTGCTATTAGGTCAGCTGTTAAGGAAAGTCTGTCAGTGTGCCACAGCTCACTCTTTGGCGTCTTCAGCAGACACGTCCCCAGTGTCTCAAAGCAGAGAATATTGCTCAATTTTTCACAATTTTGAAACTTAATATTATATACTTGTTTTTTTTAATCATTTAAATTTGGTTGTGTGGTTAATTTTCTGCGGTGTTACAAACTCAGAACACATTTATTTTTGTTTTACCTGGACTTTAAAACTAAGTGTTGACACAGGATCCCTCCATGAGACAGGGCTGCAGGGCATTTACCGATTCAGTTCTCACTGTGTTTCAAACTGATTTAAAATTAATTTAGGTTACCACAAAGTAATTTGCCACACCAACAACCTTTGGCCTTCAGGGCCCCTGAAGGTCTGGGGCCCCAGGTCAGTTGGCCTTAGTCGTCATGTAACATTTGCTAAAGAAACAGATCACATTACACTGAGTACAAGAACTTTGACATGAGGTTATAGGAAACAGAGGGAAGACAGTTACTTGGAGAATCTAACAAGTGTGCAGTACTGATTAAAGGGATAACCATCTCTCTCTTTCTCCGTCTTTATTCCCAGGTGGCTCGGGTAAGCACCGATCCAAAGAACCAAAGAAGAAGAACAAGCAGAGGCTGCGGTTTCGGGCCCAGAACCAGCACAGCGACCACTTGGCCTCTGCGCGCTCCAGCCAGTGAGGACTGAAACTACGGACTTCCCATTGAACAAAGAACCAACGCAAAGCTGCTAGCCGCTGCTGCACCCATATTCTGACCGACGACTATCACGAACCCCTCCACCTCCCTACCCCCCCTTCCCCAGCCCACCCGGACAAAACCATGACTCACAAGTCCGTCACTACAAAAATATATGTCTAACGTACGATATCAGTATCAACACACTAAACACATGCTTCATGCCTCTGCCTCCCGCTGCTTCTCCCCCTGCTGCAGTGCGCCAGCCAGGTGACTCTGTTCTCTCAGCCCCACCCCTTGCCTTGCCTTGTGGACCTTTACAGTTGACATTACTGAACTCATTTCCTGTCATTAACAATGTCATTAACCGTGCAGGGTGATGGAAGATGGAGGGGCAAACCAGAGACTGTGGAGGCGGGAGAGCCAGATAGAGGGAGGTGGATAGGAGAGGTAGTAAGGGAGTTGGCAAGCTAAACTGCTCGTGGAAGGGGTGGGGGTGGGTGGGGGTTGGACCAGGGAGGATGAAAAAAAGAGGGAGGATGAAGAGGAAAGAGATTCGGCTGAAGCAAATGATGCCGATGGACAAGAAAATGGCATCTTGAACTGAAAGAGACTGTTTTTTGTTCCTATATTTATGTCAAAACTACCCTCACCTTCCCCTCTGAACGGAGACGGAGTGTTCCCATGTGTGGCCTTTATGTTATGTACATTTTTGAGAGTAATATTAAAGAAATTACCATGCATAGTTGCAAAGTATTTTATTCTCAGCACAAACTGTTTACGTTCAGACCGCTTTATGCTCTAACTGTATAGTGTGGATAAAAAAAAAGAAGAAATTTAGTTGTTCGACTAGCATGGCAACAGACTCATGTGTATATAGTTTATCTAATTATGAAAGCTTATTACTGTATTTTCAGTATTGACTTGTTCACCGTTCTAAATGTTTTAGAGATAAAAAGGTTGTAATACCAAGCTACAGATTAAAATGATTAAAAACAAATAATAAACATAGCCGCCACATAGCTATTTCATTTATATGGTATATATTTGATTTATTTATTGATTCTATTTTGTACTTTTTTTGTTCAGTGAGAATTTTTGCCTCATACTGTTACTCTTATATGCTGAAATATTCTTTGAGTTCCTTATAACAGTGCATATCTTTAACACGTGGAAAAAGGTTTTTGTCTGATGTCGCGCAAAGTGTTGTATTACATTCATTCATTTGACCTCATCTACTGATTTCAATGTTTTAAAGAAGAAGAAAAAAAAAGACAAAACTATGCTTTGACGTATTCTAGGTTTAATGATTAGGATCCAGCAAATGTATGGTCATAGGACTGCATATGTGTACATTGTGTTTTATTAAAATACATTTCATGTGACTGTATGATGAAGCTTTTCATTATTGTCTATGGCTATAATATATGTGGCTAAACTCCAAAACTGCCGTTTCCTTGTCTCACTTCAGTGTACAATTATGTGATTTCAAAAACATTTGTGAAATCCATCATGTCACACTGCATGACACAAGTGCTACCTCCAGCCAAAGGATTGGACATGGTCGATTGGGCCTTAACAGCATGACGGCACTGTTAAGGGTTTGTAATTCACTATGACGTATCCTCATGAATGGTTCAAAACCAGTGCATGCTGTTGGTGGCTCATTCATTTCCAGCATCATACTGTAATGCCCTAACAACATGCATTTGGCTGCGGCACTCGCCTTTCATCACGCGCACACATTCGATCACCTCTTTATGTGATGCATGTCGCACTTATTCACTTAAGTGGTTCTCAAAACATCAAATAAACACATAAAAAAGTCTTCTTTAGACTTAAATCTGCCTGGTACATGGGCAAGGAGAAAATGTTTTAATGCAAGTCACGGCTAATTTAGCCCAAGATCCACACTGTATAATCATTGTCCCGAAAGAGAAAAAAAAAGCTGAATCTGCCGGACAGCTTATGGATGCACAGTAGCAGATGAATCACGCTGTGTCACATATATATCATCCTGGGAGACACAGACCACAGTCTTCCTGCTCTGGTTAACCCCCCTGAAATCACACATGATATTTCCATAGGGAGGCTGTCAGTGTTGAAATACCCCACTCTTTATATGCTCCATGTCCATCTTGAGGCCTAATATGGAGCGGTTTTAAGTGCCTAAACATCTTTCACAGGTGTTCAAAGTGGCACGGCATATTTTACACAGGAGGCTTTTCATTTTCACAGCTTAACACTTCCACTGAGTAACATTTGTGCCAAAACTGACAAAATGTAGTGAAAGTTAAGGTTAAAAATCTACGGGACTACATCATAAATACAGAATAATAAGCTACAAAGTCAAAGCTAACATTTGTAATTAAACAATCTCAACATTGCTGTAAAACTTGCCTGAGACATCTATCCAAGGCATAGTAAATTTAAAGTCTAGTCTAGGTCTAGTGTGTAGGATTTAGTGTCATAGTGGTGAGGTAGCAGGTAGCTGTCCATTCTGGGCTACTGTAGAAACAACATGGTGGACTCCGTGAAAGAGGACCTGCTCTATTGTGACACGGTCCGTTTGAAGGTAACAAAAAGACAAAGATTCTTATTTTCAGGTGATTAAACTAATGGAAACCTAGTTATGAATATTATATAGCATTTCTCCCAATCAATGCCCCTAAAGTCTACACACTGGATCTTAAAGTATACGCACACCCATGGTCTCTTTTGAGTCAGAATTACTGTAAGTGCTACTGGCACTGATTAATAGAAGTTTGAACACACTGTTATAGAAGGTTTTAATTTCCACCTGAATATTTTCTTAAAAACAGATGCCTGCTGATGACTATAGCTGGGACTTAATGGGACCATTTCATAACGCTTTACCTAGCCTAGCCATCCTACAGGTTTGTAAAGGTGCTCTGTCTGATAAAGAGTAAAAATCAACACAGAAAGAATTTTAAAAAGCCAAAAACTATTTTTTTTTTTTTACCTTTAAAACAATATAGGAACCACCTGTTTATAATTCATATTTTGTGAGCTGTATACCGTATGTCTGGAATTTCATTGGCTGTATGAAGCATCAGTCATCGGTACAGCCACTTATTATTGGCTGGATCTCTGGATGTTAGAGGAGAGCAGGCCTTTCAACACAGGCTCTTGTTGGCTATTGTCGGCTATGGACAGGACATGGGAGCTTCTACTGGATCAAGTGAGGTGTCACTCAAATGGTCAGAGTGCAGCAAATACCTTTAATAGGAGTCAAGTTTACCTTAGAACATTTGAAAGGATGCAGTGGCACGCCATGACTTTTTATGGACATAATAATGTGTTTGGACTTAATATTTTACTGGGGTCCCCACAGATACGCCTTAAGAATAACCGCTTAACCTCAACAAATGCACACCAGCCAGTGCATTATTGCCCACGTTCTGCATATAGTTATATCATCTCTTGTAACAGTAGCTAAAGCATTTTAGCCAGCAAAACATTATCTTCTGAGAAAGAAGTCATCTAATCAAGCCTATCTGGAAAATGACAAGGAGTCCTCGACTTCATTTGTGGTCCTTGAAGGAAAGCAAGACATGCACTTCAAGAATCATAGTGTCTGTGTGAACTGCTAAGTGATGTTAGCTGGGTAACTTTATTGTATTAGTTTGCTGGCTAAAATGCTTTGTTACAGGGGTTAATACAATGATGCTACAGCAACATGTAGTACAGGATGAATGATTGACATTACCAGCACTGGCTGGTGTAGCTTTATGATGAGAGGTAGCTTTAGCTTCTCAATCTTTAGCATTGTTTTCAGTTAAGACAGCCAGCCACTTAGGCTGTGTTAGAAATGGCATACGAACCTTATTTTATACAGTCTATGATACGAACATATGTACTGCTTACCAACTGACCTATGGCTAAGCCCCGCCCTCAAACACGATGAGCCAATCACAGTGCGTATAGCCATTCCCATACACTCGGTTATTCTCACCCATTGAGATGCATTACAGAAAGTCAGTTTTGTTCAGTTTTATGAGCTTTTTTGGAGATTTGAAGTTTCAAAATGGTCAAACGGTGTGTATGGGGTACATGCAACTCCAACACAAGGTATCCTGAGAGGCTGGGCGACAGGCTGTATTTTTTACCCTTTGCTAAACCACATCTCAACAGAGAAAAGTGTCTCCTTTGGATAAAGTTGTGCGGTAACGTTAGACCACGACATTAACTCAATGTGAATAAGATTAACAATGATGTCTACATCTGTTCTAAGGTAAGTCAACATTGTGTTTGAGGCAACATATTGTCACTTCGCTGGAAAGAAATATAAAGTTATCTTTAACATCTCTAGCTAACGTTAGCTAAAGTTAGCCTAACGTTAGCTCCTAGCTGCGTTGTTCATCATGTCACCTTGTTTGCTGGGAGTTCATTAGCCTATTTTGTCCTAGTTTTGTACTTTGGTGATCGTACATCATTGTTAGCTGGTGTCCAAAGGGCTCTACTTAAGCTAAAGTTAACTTCTGGAGCTTAGCTTCATTAACTTAACTGTAATCGCAGAGATAACAAAGGTTGGCAAATGTTATGCTGAATGATTCAGTGTAAATACTGTAGCACCAAACTAATGGAGAGACACTCTTGGTAAAGATGGTAAGAAGGCTGTTATCCTTTTCTCATATTCTGAGCCAAAAACCTTAACTTCAGTGGCACTTTGATGCACCAAATGCACGTTATGTCTCCAAAAATCCTGCAAAATATCATGTACTGTGACACCTGCCATAGCGCCGGTGGTCACTGAATGTTGATATTTTGTCTGAGTGAGTGGAAGGGGACGTGGCTTAGCCATAGCTCAATTAAAGTAATTAAAGTATGCCACTGCATCTTATGATTGTATTGATCAACATTACCAGTTCAAGCTACCATTACATGAAATTTGTTTATCACAAATGTAAAACCAACATTAGGCTACGTCCTTCACAAAATATTGTTAACATTATAAAATATTTTAGAGTAAACTATTTTATGTATACATATATATATATATATATATATATATATATATATATATGTGTGTGTAAAGCTTCTATGTTCCCCGCTTAGGGAAACATAGAACCTTGGAAACGTAGATACGCTCCCAGAAAAAAAGCTTTTTGATTGTGTCATTATTATGACTTGTCTGGTAACCTCATACCACATTTTGTCAGTTACAGGGCTCTATATTGTTCTAAATTATTGTCATAAAATTGTATATTCCTCAATAAATGACCAATGGCCTCATGTAGCCAGTTGGGCCCACCAGCGAATGAAGCAAAACAAAAATGACTGTTGTAGGGAAAGGAATCAGGCGTAGATGTTGAGAGCTGTTTTTAAAGACATCTGCTGCTGGTTACAAGTTAATGAACGATTCACAGATGTCATCCCCTGGGCCAGACTATCACTACTCCAGACTGAGGGATTAAACCTAAAGGCTTACGGAGAGGAACTGCACTGAAGTGGATTCATTAAGCACAAGACCACCACTACAGCACACATTGCAGCGTCTACAATGGAAAAAAAGGGATACAAAGAGAATCACATCGCACATTTTGAAGGAATAGGACTCTTTATTTCCCCTCACCTTTAACATTTGACATGAGCGCACTCAGTTTTTTTATCCACTGTCCTGCGAGAAACAGGACACTGATGGTATTCTCAGTGTTGTTAAGAGGGTTAGCAGCCATCCACACATCAGAGGGAATAGTCCTCCCTTTGTAAACCACTTCTGTGAACTGTATGTGTGCACGCCTGCCTCTGTGTGCGCGTGTGTTTTAATGTTTGTGCTGAATGTGGTTAGGTGGCTGAGACTGAAGCTCCCTTTTAATCTGACAGAGAGCATTTTCATTAGTTCTGTTGGGTCCTATTATTAAAGGCTGCTTCAAAGGCACAACAAGTGAAACCACTGACAGGAAATGACCCAGTGGGCTCTGAACTGTATAGATCAGTGATAGCAATCTGTGCTTTTAAAGCAGGTTGTTACGCCATGTAAATGCATCTATTGTACCTCACAAGGACCTCTGCTCTACATTCGCATACTGTAGCCTACTGTGAGCGTGCAGTTGTGGTAGTTGTGGCACATGTGACACATTCGTTCCAATGCAGATGGCAGAAATGGAAGTTATGACATTGGTGGGGCAAATGAGATTGCCCGGGATAATAAATGTTGTAATAATTTGCAGTTTTTAATAACTGTATAATGAGCCATCGCTTGCCCTTAGAGTTGAGGGAAATCTGGAATCATTAATCTTCATATGGGTTAGCCATGGTGTTTGGCAGGGGCCGAAACAGCAACGAGTAGGAACATAGTGGTGTCAAAGGACAAGCCGATTCTAACATTTTGAACAAGTTTGCCATATGTTAGCCATCATGGTGTGTACAAGCCCGCTAAATGGTGGCATTAATGGGTGACTTTTATTACTAAACTTGCTCCTAATTGCAAAAATGCAATCCAAAGTCAACTCTCAGTGCGGATTCTGGCTTCATTTGGAGTTGCTAGGTAACAAGTTAATCCCAAAAATAAATATGTTCTTCCATAAAAGCTAATTGTCTGTGACAGTTATTTGCTTTTCTGCAGAGACGTTTTGAAACGGGAAACTGTAAAAAGATTCCGGGCTGTGCTGGAAGTAGTACACGGCGATCGCAGTCATTTAGCCCCTCCACATCTGCCTCACCTGCTGGACAGGAAGTGAAAAAGATTAATGTTCTTAATCCTCACCTTGCGCATTAATATAACCATGCTGTGCTTGATTTGACAAATGGGGGAATATTTATGAGTCACTTGCTGTGGTAGTGTTTCTGCGGTTAGGACTCATAACAGCAGGTGCAGTGGGGGACATGGGATTTTTTATCACCATCTATTACATGGAACAGACAGGCATTTCTATAACGACCCGGTGTGGCGTTTCCTATGGGTGCTGTAAGTATTTTTGGCTTATTTAACCCCCCTGTTCTTCTGAAATGCCTGACTTTTTCTTCTAAATTGCAATCCAAACACAACACAAAGCCATTGTCCCTGTTCACTTGAGGGAAATATAGGCAGAGCAGAGTAGCTCTGTCCTTCCTCTCAGGATGTGACATGCAAGGGCTTTATGACCTGAACTGAATCATAATGTGCACCTTAAACACATTACAGGCTGGGCAAATATTTCCTCTTACTGGTGCTATGAGAGCCATGGGCACAACCATTATATTGGGCTCAAGAGCCAGCTGGTGAGGACAAATCCACAAGGATTCCTATTTTCCCCCTTCTGACTTGCTGGCAGCCTTACTCCATTCATTCAATTTTTATATGTGCCTAGTAGCCGTGTTACTACCGGTTTCAAGGGAGAATTAATCGAAAACAGGTCTTATTAAAGTATATTAAGACCAGTTGAATTGGATATAATGTGCTCAGTAAGGGCCCAGAAGGGTTGTATCCGAGCCATAGCTGACACTTGTGGCTTCTAGGAGTGGGGCTGTGTTATTCTGTAGTGGCATTGCGCTGGTTCCAGGGGGGCTATTCACTTGAGCCAAGTGCTGCATTGTGGGTAAGCAGATTTTAAGTGGGTATGAGCACGGCAGGGGGTAAAGGAGGGACTCATTGTCCAGGAATGTTTATCTCCTCCCCCCCCCCCGCCTTCATTCAAGGCTGGATTATGCAGCGCCATGGTTCTGAAGCAACCTTTGCCTCCACTTGGAGGGTCTGTGGAGGAAATATTCATTCATACATATACACACGTACAAACAGGCATTATCCTCCTTATAAGAAGTCAGGTTGATTGCTCCCTCAAGGCACAGCGAGTAGGTGGAAGTGGAGCTGCTGCGGCAGGGTGTTGTACCTCTCACTCGCTGGGCTGAGCTCTCTGGGAAGGCTAAGCCAGTGATGCTCCCCTTGTGTGCAGCACAGTCATCATCCTTAGCACAACACATTTTATTGGGCAGTGTGTGGGTTGTAGAAACGTGTTTAATCAACTCAGCCGTAGGGGAGGTCTTGACCTCATGTCAGTGGTTCCCAGACTTGATTTTGCTTGTATGAGTGTGTGTGTGTGTGTGTGTGTGTGTGTGAATGGCTCCCAGCCTTTGCTGTGGAGTGTGACCTGCGGTGGAGCCTCTGGTTCACACTCTGCTCTCTGCTGTTGCTGGTTTAAGTGATTAACTGTAGAAAGTGATGACTAATCTGTCGGTGGAGAGTCTGAAACAATTGCAGTCAAATGAGATATTACAGTCAATATTGTGTGTAATGTGGCCCTCTGGATCCAATCAAGGGGAACATTAATAGAAAGCAATTCCAGAGCCTAGTCCACACTGTTAGATATTTATTTAAAGTATTACTCACAATTCATCATTCACTATGGAGAAATTAGTCTGTAAAATAATTTGTATTTCGGTCCAAACTGAAATATCCCAACAACTAACAGATGGACTGCCATGAAATTTTGCACAGACATTCATGGGTCCCAAATTATGTGTCCTAATGACATTGGTGATCCCCTGACTTTTCCTCTGGCGCCAGTGTGTAATTGACATTTGTGGTTCTGAGTGAAATGTCTTGACAACTATTGGATAGATTGGCATGAAATTTGGTACAGACACTCAGTTCCCCTCTAGGATGAGTTGTAATGACTTAAGTTATCTCCTGACTTTTCATCAAGCTCCAGCATTGGGTCAAAATTTTGATTAGTCCACTTTTAATGTAGACCGACATGATTCATCATTAAGGTCCAGACGTACCAAACCAACATTAAAGAACTAGTGGCAACACAGGCCGACTGTTACATCGCTTCATGTCGTCTGTGTCGCGGCCAAAAAGCTGCACCTCAACTCACCATTGAGAATGTTTAGCTGACTAGCATGTATGTTCTGCGCTTGCATGAGAGGAGGAAACTTTCCACAGCAGCAGGCAGTGGTAGTCTTTATTCATCATTTAAAAAGAGAAACCAGAAGCAGCAGAACAGGACAGATTCAAGATGCTAGTTAGCCAGTCAGCACAGTACCACTATGTTAAAAGGACAAGCAGTTATGGACTGTGTCTGCTAAAGAGCTCAATGGCTAAAATTAGAATCTTCCCTAATATACCAAGTTTGTTCGATCTCACACCCTCTTGACTTTAGCAGTTGAGCTGTTTTCCTCACTCCCTTTTCTCTTATTGGAGCTGACCTGCCAATCACAGTAATTTTATTCACAGATAACGATGTCTCTGAAGTAGATTCAACAGTCCAATACTGACAAATTCACTTAAGCATCAGCTGCACTTTGTATTTGGTGCTAATTAGCCAAAATTAGCATGCTATCATGTTAAACTAAAGCAGCATTCTGACCATTGAGAGTATCCCTGCATGGAAAAATGTGGACCTCTTATTCATTTGAATGGAGCTGCTCTGTCAGTGAAGTTGGGGTGCCAACACGGTGTTGCCGCAAAACCACCTTGCTCAACTTTTGATGCAACCCAACACAAAGTCATCCAGCAAGGCACTACACTGACCACTTGCATGCATGCAACAACCATTCCTGGCGGATTAATTTGTAATGTGAACACTGTGTTTCTACTGTGTGTCTCGCTATCATCTCAACACAAGATAAAAGGAGGTGTACAGAGGTGATAACTTTGCAGAATCGTAAAATCCTGTCTTCAAGTATCACAAACTATTGTGCAGTGTTTTGGTGCCTTTTAAGCATAAATGCAATGTGGTCAAAAAAAAAAAAAAAAAAAAACAACAGCCAAATAAGCTGCATGTGTATTTGTCAATTAGCTGGTGACATCATCAGCTGCAATGTGAATTCCTGCCCAATGACGGTAGTGACGCTTTCTCAGCCATAAACACCCAAAGTGTGGGAATCAAAAAAAAGATTGTAAACTGTGCAAAGCTGACTTTGCACACTTTGGAGCACATCGTTACAATGTAAACTTATCTCATGAGTTAGTTAGCTTGTTTGCTTGCTAGCTTAGTGCTGAAAGCCATGATTTGGAGAGATTAAACACCACTTGCATGACCCACATCAGTGTTCAATGGGATATCTGGAACTGCAGTGTCTTTTGTTTCACCAAAACTTGGCTAAATCCTGGCGTCATTGAACCAGGTGACTCTTTTTCTATGTAACGTTACTAATCTGGCAAGACACAAGGAGAAGGCACGTGCTTTATGGTGGTGTGACAGTACAAATAATGAAATGCTGTCCTGTTCCTGTACCTGCAGTCAAAATATCCCAGCCAACATTTGTATGTGGTGCCTATAGCCCCTTTTCCACCGTAGGAACTTCTTTCATTTACCCAGGATTTTGAAAAACCTTATCGCATTACCACCGAAATTACCCAAGGAAAAAATCTTTCCCTCAACTGTGCTGAAGAACACTGGTTGGTGGAACACACACTTGCACCGTTGCATACTTCCTGGCATGGACAGCCGCTGCAATGTTGTCCCTAAGTACAGCCTTTAGTGTAGCTGTAGTTTCAGTCTTTTTTAGTAATGACAAAGCAAATAAAGTTGACAAATGTGTTCATGTTTTCATCACTCTTGTGGCTGACCTATCTCTGGAAAATGAAAGACTCCAATAACTACCTGTTGTTCACTGCAGTATCCAACTCTGTACATCCCTCAACAGTGAATTCTTCAGCTTACCGCTTGAGCACTTTGTGCACTTTAAAAATGCTAGCTTGAAGATTTATAGACCTAGTATACTGTAGTTCACCGATGAACAGGCCCCTAATTGCTGCCTGCCTGCCTGCATTGTGTTTTGTGTGTGTGTATGTGGGTATGAGTCAGATAAAATAAACCACATGGTGTATGTGTGTGTGTGTGTGTGTGTGTGTGTGTGTGTGTGTGTGTGTGTGTGTGTGTGAGGAAGCAGAACAGAACCCTCTGCTCTCATTTACTATCTCCTTGTGTGGTTTGGCAGCAGCTCTGTTGGTATGGGGGCGTACAACGGGCATCCGTCTAGGCGCGAGGCAGGCCTGGCATGCCGCTCAGCCCCCTGCAAGGCTGCATGAGGGTGGGATCAGCGTAGGAGTCTGCCAGGCTCCAGACTGGAAGTCTGTGCATGTATGACTGTAAGCAAATGTGTGTGCTTCCGCATGTACATGCACTTCTGTGTGTGTGGGGGCAATTAAATCATAATCACACAGGTTTAAATAGCAACCACAGGTTTGCCATTGTTCTGCTTGTCACTTGCAATACGTTGACCTCTCTGTATGTTGTTTCACCATTCATAACTCTATCACAGTGTCAATCTGGGCCTGTGTGTTCCATAATCATTTCTGCACTGAGTTAATACCAAACCATTTATTTGACCTTTGTGGTCATTATAATCGTGAGGTGTGATCCAGCCATGCTGAAAGTAACACAATAGCATGTGTGGCTATGTGCCATACCTCCCCTCACTGTACTGGATAACAAGTGAAGCATAGCAGAGCTGAGCTGGGCCTGGTTAGCACTTGGACAGGAGACCACCCTTGGAAAATCAAGTTCCCTCTGGAAGTATTGTTTGTTAGAGGCCAGTGGAGGATGTTATTACACCAGTATTTGGGCCTACATGGTGGCAAGAGTTACAGCCCCCCCTCAATTAAAATGCGTTCTCTTTCTGGTTGTCACAGTTACGTCCCGGGTAGCCAAAATGACATGGCCCAGCACTGGCCCAAATTTGGTATGCTGGAAGAAATGAGTCTGGCCATTGGACTTTACACCCCAGAATCATGCCAAATAAACTGTCCCAATTCCAGCTGCTGCCACTGCCACTGGTTTGTTATCAAAAAAGACCTGGCTCAGCATCTGTCCAAACTTTGCATGCCAGAAGAAATAGGTCAGACTAGGGGTGAGTGATGCCCCGGAATCAGGTCATATCAACTGGTATGATTCCTGCTGCCGACACAGCCATTACTGGGCCATTATTAAAGATGACCTGGCCCAGCATTGGCCCACTGGGCACACTGAATGAACTGGGCCATTTCGGCTGACACTACCATCACTGGATTGTTACTGATCGTATGCAATTAAAGCTTAAACACACAGGTACACACAAGTATAATTGCTTTATTTTAAGTTAACAGTTCATCCACAACACTTGTCACCCATCTTGATCATATATTTTATTCACATTAAAACTGAATGTGATGAAATATAAATAACATTTGCAAGTACAGTATATCCATCCATCCATTTTCTTAACCGCTTATCCTCTTGAGGGTCACAGGAGGGCTGGAGCCTATCCCAGCTGATATTGGGCGAGAGGTGGGGTACACCCTGGAGAGGTCGCCAGACTATTGCAGGGCCAACACATAGAGACAGACAACCATTCACACTCACATTCACACCTACAGCCAATTTATAGCTACCAATTAACCTATCCCCAACCTGCATGTCTTTGGACTGTGGGAGGAAACCAGAGTACCAGCAGAAAACCAATGCTGACAATGCAAATTCCACACAGAAGGGCTCCCTCCTGGGACCGAACTAGGAACCCTCTTGCTCTGAGGCGACAGTGCTAACCACTACAACACCGTGCCGCCAAGTACAGTACAGTACAGTATTAAATACAATGTGTTGATGAGGCAGTCACATCACAGAGCACATCATTATTAGATTTTTTAAGTTGGTAAAATAAATAAATAAAACAAGATTATTTTCAGTGGATGTTCCTTGAATTATCACTTGCAGCACATGCCACAGACACCGAGGGCAGCAGCTGCAGCAAAAACCGCATTTAATGGCACCACTCTGTTGCTCCCCTCTGATATTAAATGGCATCTGTGAGAAAGAAAAGTGTTGTTCTCAGCATCATCATTGATTCTGTTCATCCTGTTTCATCTGAGAAGTATCAGGTTAGTTTCAAGGCAAAACATTAGCTCATGTTAAATTACTTCATTTAGTCAGCTGAACATACCATCCATGTTTCCGCTGATGTCTCTCTTCATATTCATAGCTCATTGGCTCCTCCGGATCTGTTAATACCTGTTAATAAATTGTTAACATTTAGGAACCTCTTCACATTTTGACAAAACCCTTACAGATAATAAGCAAATGAAATAAGTCAAGTTTTTACTTCAATGACTGGGATAGCAGAGCTCATGAAGGCGAGCAGGACGACCACTGCAACTGCAACACGGAGCATCTTCATCTTAGAAGGGTTTGGCTGGTTTAAGTTGTTAAGAACAGAGCAGCTACACTTAGTCAGTTCTCTTGGTTACTTTTGTCAGCTCTTTGAGTTGTTCCCCTGTCCGATGGCTGAGTGTGTAAAGCATGCAGGTATTTATACTTTATAGGCCACTGTTGCTTCATCACGGGCAATACTTTTATACCCCACCAGCATGGGCTTGCATCAGTCCCTGGATGATGATGGGAAATTCCCGAAGAATGGGACGTTCTCTATTTATGATTGTAGGATTCTAGTGCTAAAGGAATATTTAACTGCTGGAAAGAAGTTCTTTTCAACTAGTCAGTCTGTGCAGTAGAAAGATCCAAATACTTTTCAAATTGTTCCTATATGACCAGAGAAAACAGAGAAAATATGCTGTGAAATTTGCATTTCCTCATTAGGTAGAAAACCTACAACTACCAGAATGCACTGTGCTGCACCAGATCAATGAACAGTTAGAAGCTGATGTCATGCAAGCTTGGCATGTTTTCCACAGGAAAAAAATATGGCGGCTGGCTGGTAAGAGACGACTGCAAATTACAGTTAAAGGATGAGCCAAAATATGTTTCTGAAAACATCTGAGGTGAAACGCATCATCCAGCGAATTTGAACTGAGAAAAAAGCAAGGAGATCTGAGTGCTAGTGAAATAAAGGGAAGTTTACAACATACTACCTACATTGGTCAAGGTTAGGGCCCAGTGTTTGTCACAAATTGAAATCAACCATGAACAGAACACACAATTCCATACATGAAGAAGTTCTTGCGCGAGTTATAAGAGATTTATATATGAACACATTTAGATTAACTTTTAAATTATAAAGAAAAATACCCAACTATTATTATATTTCTATTATTTTATTTCTAATATTTTTTCTTTTAAGATTGTCTGTTAGTTTAAAAAAAGTTAACAAAAGGTCGTAATAAAGTAATTACAGTGTTAACACTGAAAAAGGTCCGGGGCAACTTGAGTTTTTAGTAACTTGAGTTTTTCCAAATATCTTGCACAATAACCAGAATCCCTCCCTCCATTTCACTTTGTCCCATTTACAGATAAGCCCTCTGACCTGAGTACTCGATTCAGCAAAACACACAGTACTATGAATGGCTCCACATCTGTAAGAACATACAGCCGACAGCCCTTTTTTTTTCATAATAACCTAACAATTTTCTATTATGCATTTCTTAAAACTTCTATTTGAGCTTATGTTATTTATTTAACTGTTATTTAACCAGGAAGTCCCATTGAGATTGAAAATCCCTATTACAAGAGAGACCTGGCCAAGGTAGCAGCCAATCAAAACACATTTAAAATGCACCAAATACAACATATAATACAAACATTAACAATAAAACAACAACTATTCAAACATAGTGGCATCTCAAGAAAAACAAGCACATGTCTCTGTCACCACATTCTTTATGATGCCCTTAAATTCAGTGATTGATTTAAGTGTTTGTTCCACGTCCAAAAAACATATACTGTACCAGTGCTGTTGTCTGCGAGTGGTCAGTGACGTACAACCCACCAAATCATAAAGAATGCAGTGATTACTAAGTGACTGAAACAAGGCTACGTAAGATGAAGGAGGTTGCAGGCGTAAACAATATGTCACTGTAATCTATCACAGACAGAAAAGTAGCTTCCATAAGTTTTTTTCTTAGCACTGAAAGTAAAACAAGATTTATTTCTAAAGTAAAAGCCAATCTTCACTTTAAGACTCCAAACTTAAATAGCAGTATTTACATTAAATAAAAGCTTGTCATCTGTCCATATACCCAAGTACTTGTATGAGGACACTCTTTCAATGTGTTGAAAGAGTGTCAAAACAAGATCGGTCAAAACGGTGGTTTCAAGCTAGCTACATCAAGGGTAGGTTCAAGGGTAGGTTTTCAAAATAAAAGCACAAATTTTATCGTTATGGTTTTCTGTATAAAGAGGGGCATCAGGTGTTTTATTCTGTGAAAATAACTGGAAGTGCGTTGCTCACTACGGCTAGCTTGAGTAGCGCCGAAATCTCCGAAATCGTCCGAACAAAATTGTAAACAGCTGGTATTTGGTCAGATTTTCAACACGTTGTGGATCTAAATGGCTACTTTCTCGCCTAAAAATGTTTCAAATGTTGCTAAAGGTATATATTTACAGAGTTTAGAGCTTAAGGGAAATCAGCTGTAGGCCGGCTGATTTCGGCTCGGGCAGGAGCGAAATGCATTGTGGGTTATCATATAGTATGCTACAGTGTAAACGGTCTGCATACTGTCTGTTGATTGAGTATGTAGTATGTAGTATGGCAGTATGTAGTATGCGGTTTCGAACACAGCCACAGTCTGAAGCTTTTGCACTGCCTGCATCATGGAGGGTGCATACATGTATATTACAGTGTCATCTGCATATTAATGTTTTTGCTGGAATGTCATTACCCAAATCATTTATAAAAATACAACACAAAATGGGCCATGAATCAGAATTTCTTCCATCTTAGGGCCTATTTTGTGTCTGTATAAACACACTGTGTACGAACTGTGAAATAATTTTGGAACCAGTATACTGCCTTAGGATAGAAAGCAGTATTCCTTGGCTTGTTCAGGAGTAGTCTGTGGTCCACTGAATTAAATGCCTTAGAAAGATCGACAAACAAAGCAGCACACTGCTGTTTTCTGTCCAAGGCAACATCAATATCATTTGTCACAATCGTAGCAGCAGCCAAGTTCTAAAACCAGACTTAATTATTTAAAATATTTCTATCAAATAAAAATTGTTTACCTGACATTCAATGATCTTAGCCAAAACTTAAAGTTTGGAAATCTAACAGTAATTATTCAGCTCTGAGGGGCCTTCATCTTTAATTGAAAGGAGAACATAGGCAGCTTTCCAAATTTTAGTTGGAGTTGGAGAGAAGACTAAAATTAAAAATATGAGTAATGGGCTCAGCAACAATATCTGCTGCCACCTTTAACAGATAAGAGTCCAGATTGTCTGTACCTGCAGACTCTCAGTGGTCAATGTCAGAGCTTTACAAACTAGTAAATTCTGTTCTTGTCACATGGTATTTATTTTTTATCAAGCAAATTAATACTTGTTGTAAGCAACAATAAAACCAGAGGCCATTTGAATTCTCTGTATAATTTAGAGGTGCAGTATGTAATTCTTAAGAATGGTAGTTGATGGTTGAGTTTCATTTCCAGGTTGTCAAATGTTTATACTTTAGCTTAGTGGTTCAGTCCAACTACCAATGCAGGATCATAGCAGCCCAGGAATGAGAATCAACAATCAGTTACCTTTCTTCAGAATTACATTCTGCACCTTGACGGCTTTCAACTTCAAAGATCAATACCCCCAACTTCACCCATTCTCATTAACTGAAAACCCTCCTGGCCTGTGTGCTTTTTCCACCTGACCACAACATCATATTTAACAAATAGAACCATATGTCTCCATACCTGTTTGTTTTGATATGAAGAGGAAGCATCGCTTTTCTTCTTTTGACAGACAACCAGTTATTGTAATATTAGTCACTACTTATCAGTGGTCTGGAGCTGTTGATCTGGTTGCTTACTTGTTTGAATAAAGTTTTTGGTTATATCACTCAGAGGAACTGAATTAAAAACATTAGCTTGCTTTCACTGGAAGATTTAAGAAGAGGAAGTTTATGTACTGTAATGTGCCACGTGATAATATAAACACTTAATTTCAATGAACAGACTGAAAACTTTATCTTGTGAGATAAGACAGATGTTGACAAAGTTTTCCTTTGGACATAATTTACATTTGAAAAAAGGCTATAAATCACAATATATTGCAGTACTTTTTTATTGTAATACTCAGCATATCACAACATTTCTAAAATTAAAATAAAACTGTATTGTGACTTAACTATCATGATAATATCATATTGTAGATCCCTTTTTGATTCCTATTCCTAGTTTACACAGGTCCATGGTCCCTTGTAATGCAGTATTGTGTTTTATTTGTAAAATAAATACGTAAACTGGGAGATTAATTTGACTCACAGTTAAAAGATAAATTCACTTTCATAACCAACATCACATTTTAAGAACAAACATACATCGTGTTAATGTTGTCATTGTAAAAAGAACATGTTCACACAAGAAGAATGAAAATTGCTTATGAAAATACACTAGTGCAGACATTTAATGATGCAGTCACATCACTGAGCATATATGAATGACAGCATGACCAAATGCACTCACATCCTCAGATTTACAGGAGCCACAAATACAACTGAAAATGGTAAAATTGCTGTGTAACAAGTAAATATTTAGTGGTGGTTGTGGGAGTCTAATCTTGGGGCAGAAATCATTAGAAGTCACAGCGGACTCCGCAGAAGACACCGTCACGAGTCGGGTAGCAGTAAGGAGTGCATTTAGGTGCACGCTTCTTCCTGATGTTAAACAGCCTCTGTGTGAAAGACAAAAGACATGAAGTGTTCATCTCCAACATTATCTCTCACTCTGTTCTCTCTCCTTCTTCTGGAGAGACTTGTCTCATGGTATTTGGCTTAGTTCACTCAGTTAACTGAACGTACCTTCCCCAATTCTACTGGCAACTCTTGATGATCAGCAACTGGATCATCACTGCTCACTAACTCCACCAGCTCTTCTACCTGTTCAGGAACGACATGTTAGCATTTTCACAAAACACTAATGACTAAGGAGCAAAAGAAATAACTGAAGTCATGTTCTTACTCCAGTGACGGGTAAGGCAGAGCTCTCCTGAGTGCAAATGAGGGCGAGCACGACGGCCACTGCAACTGCAACACTGAATGTCTTCATCTTAGGAGGGTTGAAGTGGTTTAGTTGGTAAGCAGATATATTTTTCAGATCTCTTGGTGCCTCTTGTCAGGTCTTCTGACTTCTGTCTGATGGTTGAGTGTAAAAAGTGCTGGTATTTATACTCAGTCGGGCCTTTGTTGCCTCATCACGGGCAGAACACACCTGCTTCCAGTAATGGGCTTTACATCACACCTGCCTGATGCTGGCAGTGGAAATGGGACTTTTTCTGCTTTTGACCTTTGGTCATATTGTTTGCTCCACAACAACAAGTCAACAATGAATTTTTGAATTAAACTATATGTATTGTACTTTTACCTAAACAAGAAACAGATCAAAAGTGTTAGAGACTGTAAAACTTCACAGGTCCAGCTTATTCATGGATAACTGGGCTGCTTTTTTGACCTATGAAGAAAACTCTCTGCTGAATGGGAATCCATGTTGAAGAAACATAAGGAAACATTTACGCATGAGGCCAAATCATCTTATCTGGGTTTTCAGTTTGCACAGGTCCCTCATAACTCAGTGTTCTGGTTTGTGTGAGATGCATTTGACTCACAGTTAAAAGGAAAATTCTCTCTTACAGTTTATACCAGATTTTAAAATACCACACAAACATCATGTTAATGCCTTTGTGAACTGTTGTGCATATTGATTGTAAAAAGAACATGTTGACACATTATATATAAATAAAATGAAAGTTTATTGTGATAACACACTGTAGTGCAGACATTTAATGATGCAGTCACTGAACATGTATGAACAACAGCATGACCAAATGCACTCACATCCTCAGATTTACAGGAGCCACAAGTACAAAATAGTAGAACTGCTTTGAGAGAAAATGTGTAACAAGTAAATATTTAGTGGTGGTTGTGGGAGTCTAATCCTGGAGCAGAAATCATTAGAAGTCACAGCGGACTCCGCAGAAGACACCGTCACGAGTCGGGTAGCAGTAAGGAGTGCATTTAGGTGCACGCTTCCTCCTGATGTTAAACAGCCTCTGTGTGAAAGACAAAAGACATGAAGTGTTCGTCTCCAACATTATCTCTAACTCTGTTTTAGTTCACTCAGTTAAGTGAACATACCTCCCTCAGTTCCACTGGCAACTCTTGATGATCATCAGCTGGATTTTCATTGTTGTCACTGCTCACTGGCTTCACCAGTTCTTCTACCTGTTTAAAAACGTCATGTTAGCATTTTCACAAAACACTAATAATACTAAAAAACAATGAAATAACTGAGGTCATGTTCTTACTCCAGTGACGGGTAAGGCAGAGCTCTCCTGAGTGCAAATGAAGGCGAGCACGACGGCCACTGCAACTGCAACACTGAATGTCTTCATCTTTTTGACCTATGATCTTGACTGAGGGTTGAAGTGGTTTAGTTGGTAAGCAGATATATTTTTCAGATCTCTTAGTGCCTCTTGTCAGGTGGACTTTTTCTGCGTTTGCTTTTCATAGGTCAAAAAAAGCAGCCCAGTTATCCATGAATAAGCTGGACCTGTGAAGTTTTACAGTCTCTAACACTTCTGCTCTCTTTCTTGTTTAGGTAAAAGTACAATACATATAGTTTAATTCAAAAGTTCATTGTTGACTTCTTGTTGTGGAGCAAACAATATGACCAAAGGTCAAAAGCAGAAAAAGTCCCATTTCCACTGCCAGCATCAGGCTGGTGTGATGTAAAGCCCATTACTGGAAGCAGGTGTGTTCTGCCCGTGATGAGGCAACAATGGCCCGACTGAGTAAATACCAGCACTTTTTACACTCAACCATCAGACAGAAGTCAGAAGACCTGACAAGAGGCACCAAGAGATCTGAAAAATATATCTGCTTACCGACTAAACCACTTCAACCCTCCTAAGATGAAGACATTCAGTGTTGCAGTTGCAGTGGCCGTCGTGCTCGCCCTCATTTGCACTCAGGAGAGCTCTGCCTTACCCGTCACTGGAGTAAGAACATGACTTCAGTTATTTCTTTAGCTCCTTAGTCATTAGTGTTTTGTGAAAATGCTAACATGTCGTTCCTGAACAGGTAGAAGAGCTGGTGGAGTTAGTGAGCAGTGATGATCCAGTTGCTGATCATCAAGAGTTGCCAGTAGAATTGGGGGAGGTATGTTCAGTTAACTGAGTGAACTAAGCCAAATACCATGAGACAAGTCTCTCCAGAAGAAGGAGAGAGAACAGAGTGAGAGATAATGTTGGAGATGAACACTTCATGTCTTTTGTCTTTCACACAGAGGCTGTTTAACATCAGGAGGAAGCGTGCACCTAAATGCACTCCTTACTGCTACCCGACTAGTGACGGTGTCTTCTGCGGAGTCCGCTGTGACTTCTAATGATTTCTGCTCCAGGACTAGACTCCCAGAACCACCACTAAATATTTACTTGTTACACATTTTCTCTTAAAACAGTTCTACTATTTTGTACTTGTGGCTCCTGTAAATCTGGGGATGTGAGTGCATTTGGTCATGCTGTTGTTCATACATGTTCAGTGACTATATCATTAAATGTCTGCACTACAGTGTGTTATCACAATAAACTTTCATTTTATTTATATATAATGTGTCAACATGTTCTTTTTACAATCAATATGCACAACTAAACATTTCAAAAAGGCACTGACACTTGATAAACCACCTATTTCCAGCAGCACTTTGATCCAACCACAAAGCACTGAATTATTGTGCAGCACAGAAGATTTTTCCTCTGTGTTTTCATAATGTAAATAACGATTTTATCAGCACAAATGCAAGTTGGCGTTGGTGCATATTAGCTTACATGGGACTGAGGGCACTCTCCTCCACAGCTCCACCCTCTTGTCCAAATACGGTCCCTTCTGGCTCCAGAAATGCAACTTGGCGACGGCCAAAATGCTGAACTCAAGGCTTTAAAATGGCAGTCCCCAAAATAATAGGTGAAGTCAAGATGGCACGTCCATTCTTTATGCAGTCTATGAGGGCAGTATTCAATTTTGATCTTCCCTAAGAAGAAGCGCTAAGTTTGCGAGTATTGATGAATGCCACAAAGGTTCTTAAGTTGGTCACACACAAACTTAAGATCAAATCTGTTTCCAAAAAATGGAGCAAATGACTTCCTTTCTGTATTCTATTCTATTCTATTTCTGTAATCCAGTGAGGCTGAAATATGCACCAGACTTTAACCAGGTCAAGCAGAAGGCCCTGAGAGGGACCACTGGTGGTGATAGATACATTCTGTATTTTTAAAATAATGTTGCTGCTAACAGGTCCCACTTCAGGCTTTACATGCTTATTTGTATATTATGTGTGCATGAACTAAAACACAAGTTGCCACAGTGGCAACACGATACAATGAGGACGGCCCCCAAATCAAATCTACTTCAGGCTCCCAAAGGCTAGACCCTGCTTTCTCTTATTGCTTTGTGCAAAATCAGAATAAAAGAAACATAAGGAAACATTTACGCATGAGGCCAAATCATCTTATCTGGGTTTTCAGTTTGCACAGGTCCCTCATAACTCAGTGTTCTGGTTTGTGTGAGATGCATTTGACTCACAGTTAAAAGGAATTCTCTCTTACAGTTTATACCAGATTTTAAAATACCACAAACATCATGTTAATGCCTTTGTGAACTGTTTAGTTGTGCATATTGATTGTAAAAAAAGAACATGTTGACACATTATATATGAATAAAATGAAAGTTTATTGTGATAACACACTGTAGTGCAGACATTTAATGATGCAGTCACTGAACATGTATGAACAACAGCATGACCAAATGCACTCACATCCTCAGATTTACAGGAGCCACAAATACAACTGAAAATGGTAAAATTACTGTCAGAGAAAATGTGTAACAAGTAAATATTTAGTGGTGGTTGTGGGAGTCTAATCCTGGAGCAGAAATCATTGGAAGTCACAGCTGACTCCGCAGAAGACACCGTCACGAGTCGGGTAGCAGTAAGGAGTGCATTTAGGTGCACGCTTCCTCCTGATGTTAAACAGCCTCTGTGTGAAAGACAAAAGACATGAAGTGTTCATCTCCAACATTATCTCTCACTCTGTTCTCTCTCCTTCTTCTGGAGAGACTTGTCTCATGGTATTTGGCTTAGTTCACTCAGTTAACTGAACATACCTTCCTCAATTCTACTGGCAACTCTTGATGATCAGCAACTGGATCATCACTGCTCACTAACTCCACCAGCTCTTCTACCTGTTCAGGAACGACATGTTAGCATTTTCACAAAACACTAATGACTAAGGAGCAAAAGAAATAACTGAGGTCATGTTCTTACTCCAGTGACGGGTAAGGCAGAGCTCTCCTGAGTGCAAATGAGGGCGAGCACGACGGCCACTGCAACTGCAACACTGAATGTCTTCATCTTAGGAGGGTTGAAGTAGTTTAGTTGGTAAGCAGATATATTTTTCAGATCTCTTGGTGCCTCTTGTCAGGTCTTCTGACTTCTGTCTGATGGTTGAGTGTAAAAAGTGCTGGTATTTATACTCAGTCGGGCCATTGTTGCCTCATCGTGGGCAGAACACACCTGCTTCCAGTAATGGGCTTTACATCACACCAGCCTGATGCTGGCAGTGGAAATGGGACTTTTTCTGCTTTTGACCTTTGGTCATATTGTTTGCTCCACAACAACATATCAGAAAAGAACTTTTGAATTTAGTTATATATATCATATTTACTTTTATCCATCGGAGAAACAGAGCTCAACAGTTTAAAACTATAAGACTGCACAGGTCCAGCTAATGCATGGATTACTGGGCAGCACTTCTTTGACCCATGTAGAAAACACATATTACACAGTTTAATTCATATGATAAAAGACGGTAAAGGATGTTTAATGACTGTTGACTGTGAGGGAAGTGTCTAATGTTCTTTAGGGAAAACCCTAGTGTTCTGTAATAAAACAAACAAAGATCCTCTCACTGCACTTGTTGTTTCTGTCTCATCTTTTTCTCTCTGCTCTCCTGATGGAGAAGAGTATTAGGTATTGCTTCACATCACACACATACACACATCTGCATTATGCAACAAGTGGAGAGAGAGAACCTGGGACCTCATTATAGGGACTGTTCTTTAGTTATCAGATGAGGGGGGTGGCTTACGTGTGAGTCTTTAACTCGTTAACAGTTAGAGGTTGAAGATGAAATCCTGGAGATGAAAAAAGCCTTGGTTTTTCACTCTTGTCATGCATGCTAGGTAGTTAGTGCAAACAACTAATTTTTGGCCAAATTTTAATTGAGATCTAGCACAAGGTGATTTTGATGAAATATGAGTATTTCAAGGTCTTATTTGGTTAGGGATTTTTTTTCTGATGGCAGCGTTCGCCGCACATGATGTGTCCAGGACTGTTTGAAATATGAAAATCCAACCATAATTTCTGATTTTACAGTATCTGGCAATGATAGATGACATAAAAAAAAAATAAAGCAAAAAAGCCTGCCAAACCTGCGGGCATGTTTTATTCTTCAAAATAGAATAATTACAAAAAACAATACATTTCTATACCCCTCCGCTACGCCAAAAAATAAAAACCAAGAAATAATTTGTTACACCTCCCCCTTTTTGCACAACTTCCTCCCTGATAAGTAACCAACAGTCCCTAAGTCTGAAATTCTTCTTTTCCCAGTTGACATTTGGGATATTTGGTATTCGAGAAACATGTCCCAACTGTTATTAGAGAAAAAATCTATCTTATCTTAGCGTAGGATTTAAGATATTTAACAATATGTCCACATTTGATGTCACAATTTTATGCCCTTGACATAAAATGCAGCATTTAGCAGTGTGGCAGAAATAAATACAAGAACACATTCAAGCATTAGGCCCGATCATCTCATCTGTTTATAGCTTGCACAGGTTCCTTACAACTCAGTGCTCTGGTTTGTGTGACATGCACAGTGCTACAGCAGATGCACACCTGAAGGTTTATTGTGATAATACACAGCAGCACAGACATAATGATGCAGTAACATCACTGAGCATAGATGAACAACAGCACTCACATCCCCAGATTAACAAGTGCCACAAGTACAACTGAAAATGGTAAAATTGCTTTTATATTTTTTTTTATAGCAAATATAAATGTAGTGGTTGCTGTGGAAGTCTAATCCTGGGGCAGGATCTTCAGAATCTACAGGTGAATCCACAATAAAAAACATCGAGTTGGGTAGCAGTAAGGAGTGCATTTAGGTGCACGCTTCTTCCTGATGTTAAACAGCCTCTGTGTGAAAGACAAAAGACATGAAGTGTTCATCTCCAACATTATCTCTCACTCTGTTCTCTCTCCTTCTTCTGGAGAGACTTGTCGCATGGTATTTGGCTTAGTTCACTCAGTTAACTGAACATACCTCCCTCAGTTCCACTGGCAACTCTTGATGATCAGCAGCTGGATTTTCATTGTTGTCACTGCTCACTGGCTTCACCAGTTCTTCTACCTGTTTAAAAACGTCATGTCAGCATTTTCACAAAACACTAATAATACTAAAAAACAATGAAATAACTGAGGTCATGTTCTTACTCCAGTGACGGGTAAGGCAGAGCTCTCCTGAGTGCAAATGAAGGCGAGCACGACGGCCACTGCAACTGCAACACTGAATGTCTTCATCTTTTTAACCTATGATCTTGACTGAGGGTTGAAGTGGTTTAGTTGGTAAGCAGATATATTTTTCAGATCTCTTAGTGCCTCTTGTCAGGTGGACTTTTTCTGCGTTTGCTTTTCATAGGTCAAAAAAAGCCCAGTTATCCATGAATAAGTTGGACCTGTGAAGTTTACAGTCTCTAACACTTCTGCTCTCTTTCTTGTTTAGGTAAAAGTACAATACATATAGTTTAATTCAAAAGTTCATTGTTGACTTCTTGTTGTGGAGCAAACAATATGACCAAAGGTCAAAAGCAGAAAAAGTCCCATTTCCACTGCCAGCATCAGGCTGGTGTGATGTAAAGCCCATTACTGGAAGCAGGTGTGTTCTGCCGTGATGAGGCAACAATGGCCCGACTGAGTATAAATACCAGCACTTTTTACACTCAACCATCAGACAGAAGTCAGAAGACCTGACAAGAGGCACCAAGAGATCTGAAAAATATACCTGCTTACCAACTAAACCACTTCAACCCTCCTAAGATGAAGACATTCAGTGTTGCAGTTGCAGTGGCCGTCGTGCTCGCCCTCATTTGCACTCAGGAGAGCTCTGCCTTACCCGTCACTGGAGTAAGAACATGACTTCAGTTATTTCTTTTGCTCCTTAGTCATTAGTGTTTTGTGAAAATGCTAACATGTCGTTCCTGAACAGGTAGAAGAGCTGGTGGAGTTTAGTGAGCAGTGATGATCCAGTTGCTGATCATCAAGAGTTGCCAGTAGAATTGGGGAGGTACGTTCAGTTAACTGAGTGAACTAAGCCAAATACCATGAGACAAGTCTCTCCAGAAGAAGGAGAGAGAACAGAGTGAGAGATAATGTTGGAGATGAACACTTCATGTCTTTTGTCTTTCACACAGAGGCTGTTTAACATCAGGAGGAAGCGTGCACCTAAATGCACTCCTTACTGCTACCCAACTCGTGACGGTGTCTTCTGCGGAGTCCGCTGTGACTTCTAATGATTTCTGCTCCAGGATTAGACTCCCACAACCACCACTAAATATTTACTTGTTACACATTTTCTCTCAAAGCAGTTCTACTATTTTGTACTTGTGGCTCCTGTAAATCTGAGGATGTGAGTGCATTTGGTCATGCTGTTGTTCATACATGTTCAGTGACTGCATCATTAAATGTCTGCACTACAGTGTGTTATCACAATAAACTTTCATTTTATTCATATATAATGTGTCAACATGTTCTTTTTACAATCAATATGCACAACTAAACAGTTCAAAAAGGCACTGACACTTGATAAACCACCTATTTCCAGCAGCACTTTGATCCAACCACATAGCACTGAATTGTTGTGCAGCACAAGAGAATCGTGTGTGTGTGTGTGTGTGTGTGTGTGTGTGTGTGCGCTTGCTGGCATGTTGGTCTAATTTTGTTGTCATTTAGACTAGACCTGATCATCTTTATACATTTGAAATTATTAACTGAATTATAATTGCAGAAGATTTTTCCTCTGTGTTTTCATAATGTAAATGACGATTTTATCATAACTTTTAGTGTTTTTAGGAGCACAAAATGCAAGTTGGCGTTGGTGCATATAGCTTACATGGGACTGAGGGCACTCTC
The DNA here is from genome assembly GCA_026686955.1 of Epinephelus cyanopodus. NCBI lineage: Eukaryota > Metazoa > Chordata > Actinopteri > Perciformes > Serranidae > Epinephelus > Epinephelus cyanopodus. The sequence goes on from CM048919.1 coordinate 13,309,383, forward strand.
CTCCACAGCTCCACCCTCTTGTCCAAATACGGTCCCTTCTGGCTCCAGAAATGCAACTTGGCGACGGCCAAAATGCTGAACTCAAGGCTTTAAAACGGCAGTCCCCAAAATAATAGGTGAAGTCAAGATGGCACGTCCATTCTTTATGCAGTCTATGAGGGCAGTATTCAATTTTGATCTTCCCTAAGAAGAAGCGCTAAGTTTGCGAGTATTGATGAATGCCACAAAGGTTCTTAAGTTGGTCACACACAAACTTAAGATCAAATCTGTTTCCAAAAAATAGAACAAATGACTTCCTTTCTGTATTCTATTCTATTTCTGTAATCCAGTGAGGCTAAAATATGCACCAGACTTTAACCAGGTCAAGCAAAAGGCCCTGAGAGGGACCACTGGTGGTGATAGATACATTCTGTATTTTTAAAATAATGTTGCTGCTAACAGGTCCCACTTCAGGCTTTACATGCTTATTTGTATATGTGTGCATGAACTAAAACACAAGTTGCCACAGTGGCAACACGATACAATGAGGACGGCCCCCAAACCAAATCTACTTCAGGCTCCCAAAGGCTAGACCCTGCTTTCTCTTATTGCTTTGTGCAAAATCAGAATAAAAGAAACATAAGGAAACATTTACGCATGAGGCCAAATCATCTTATCTGGGTTTTCAGTTTGCACAGGTCCCTCATAACTCAGTGTTCTGGTTTGTGTGAGATGCATTTGACTCACAGTTAAAAGGAAAATTCTCTCTTACAGTTTATACCAGATTTTAAAATACCACACAAACATCATGTTAATGCCTTTGTGAACTGTTTAGTTGTGCATATTGATTGTAAAAAGAACATGTTGACACATTATATATGAATAAAATGAAAGTTTATTGTGATAACACACTGTAGTGCAGACATTTAATGATGCAGTCACTGAACATGTATGAACAACAGCATGACCAAATGCACTCACATCCTCAGATTTACAGGAGCCACAAGTACAAAATAGTAGAACTGTTTTAAGAGAAAATGTGTAACAAGTAAATATTTAGTGGTGGTTCTGGGAGTCTAGTCCTGGAGCAGAAATCATTAGAAGTCACAGCGGACTCCGCAGAAGACACCGTCACTAGTCGGGTAGCAGTAAGGAGTGCATTTAGGTGCACGCTTCCTCCTGATGTTAAACAGCCTCTGTGTGAAAGACAAAAGACATGAAGTGTTCATCTCCAACATTATCTCTCACTCTGTTCTCTCTCCTTCTTCTGGAGAGACTTGTCGCATGGTATTTGGCTTAGTTCACTCAGTTAACTGAACATACCTTCCTCAATTCTACTGGCAACTCTTGATGATCAGCAACTGGATCATCACTGCTCACTAACTCCACCAGCTCTTCTACCTGTTCAGGAACGACATGTTAGCATTTTCACAAAAACACTAATGACTAAGGAGCAAAAGAAATAACTGAAGTCATGTTCTTACTCCAGTGACGGGTAAGGCAGAGCTCTCCTGAGTGCAAATGAAGGCGAGCACGACGGCCACTGCAACTGCAACACTGAATGTCTTCATCTTAGGAGGGTTGAAGTGGTTTAGTTGGTAAGCAGATATATTTTTCAGATCTCTTGGTGCCTCTTGTCAGGTCTTCTGACTTCTGTCTGATGGTTGAGTGTAAAAAGTGCTGGTATTTATACTCAGTCGGGCCTTTGTTGCCTCATCACGGGCAGAACACACCTGCTTCCAGTAATGGGCTTTACATCACACCAGCCTGATGCTGGCAGTGGAAATGGGACTTTTTCTGCTTTTGACCTTTGGTCATATTGTTTGCTCCACAACAACATATCAGAAAAGAACTTTTGAATTTAGTTATATATATCATATTTACTTTTATCCATCGGAGAAACAGAGCTCAACAGTTTAAAACTATAAGACTGCACAGGTCCAGCTAATGCATGGATTACTGGGCAGCACTTCTTTGACCCATGTAGAAAACACTCCCTAAGGAAAGGGAGCCCCTTATGAATATATTTTGCTCAGTGTAAAGGATGCAGTTGCAAGCAAATAGAATATTTTTCAACAATCCAGATGTTGCATAACACACAGGAACCTGCAGTTCAAGCAAATTAATCATCTTGAGAGCAGCGGAAAAGAAGGCAAGCTATAAAGCCCCTATTTTAGTTGGACTGTCTCAGGTGTGTTTGCTATACAACAATATGCATAACTATGACACATAAGAACTCGTTCATTCCAAATATCTACTGCAATAACCAAAATCCCCCATTTCACACTGATAACCCATGAACTGGCTTCAGGTTACCACATCAGCGTCAACAACCACAAATGGCTTTTAACCTGTTGGAATAAGCCTGTATTTTGTTAAATATTACCTTATCTCATTTTTATAGCACATTATGCACGTCATAATGGACAGACTGGCAAAATAAATAAAATCTATTAAGTCCAAATAATGTTATCATGTCAACATAATATTATACATACTTTATTTCAGAGGAGTATATTTTATGACACAGTTTAATTCATATGATAAAAGACGGTAAAGGATGTTTAATGACTGTTGACTGTGAGGGAAGTGTCTAATGTTCTTTAGGGAAAACCCAGTGTTCTGTAATAAAACAAACAAAGATCCTCTCACTGCACTTGTTGTTTCTGTCTCATCTTTTTCTCTCTGCTCTCCTGATGGAGAAGAGTATTAGGTATTGCTTCACATCACACACATACACACATCTGCATTATGCAACAAGTGGAGAGAGAGAACCTGGGACCTCATTATAGGGACTGTTCTTTAGTTATCAGATGAGGGGGGTGGCTTACGTGTGAGTCTTTAACTCGTTAACAGTTAGAGGTTGAAGATGAAATCCTGGAGATGAAAAAAGCCTTGGTTTTTCACTCTTGTCATGCATGCTAGGTAGTTAGTGCAAACAATTAATTTTTGGCCAAATTTTAATTGAGATCTAGCACAAGGTGATTTTGATGAAATATGAGTATTTCAAGGTCTTATTTGGTTAGGGATTTTTTTTTTCTGATGGCAGCGTTCGCCGCACATGATGTGTCCAGGACTGTTTGAAATATGAAAATCCAACCATAATTTCTGATTTTACAGTATCTGGCAATGATAGATGACATAAAAAAAAAAATAAAGCAAAAAAGCCTGCCAAACCTGCGGGCATGTTTATTCTTCAAAAATAGAATAATTACAAAAAACAATACATTTCTATACCCCTCCGCTACGCCAAAAAATAAAAACCAAGAAATAATTTGTTACACCTCCCCCTTTTTGCACAACTTCCTCCCTGATAAGTAACCAACAGTCCCTAAGTCTGAAATTCTTCTTTTCCCAGTTGACATTTGGGATATTTGGTATTCGAGAAACATGTCTCCCAACTGTTATTAGAGAAAAAAATCTATCTTATCTTAGCGTAGGATTTAAGATATTTAACAATATGTCCACATTTGATGTCACAATTTTATGCCCTTGACATAAAATGCAGCATTAGCAGTGTGGCAGAAATAAATACAAGAACACATTCAAGCATTAGGCCCGATCATCTCATCTGTTTTATAGCTTGCACAGGTTCCTTACAACTCAGTGCTCTGGTTTGTGTGACATGCACAGTGCTACAGCAGATGCACACCTGAAGGTTTATTGTGATAATACACAGCAGCACAGACATTTAATGATGCAGTAACATCACTGAGCATAGATGAACAACAGCACTCACATCCCCAGATTAACAAGTGCCACAAGTACAACTGAAAATGGTAAAATTGCTTTATATTTTTTTTTATAGCAAATATAAATGTAGTGGTTGCTGTGGAAGTCTAATCCTGGGGCAGGATCTTCAGAATCTACAGGTGAATCCACAATAAAAAACATCACGAGTTGGGTAGCAGTAAGGAGTGCATTTAGGTGCACGCTTCTTCCTGATGTTAAACAGCCTCTGTGTGAAAGACAAAAGACATGAAGTGTTCATCTCCAACATTATCTCTCACTCTGTTCTCTCTCCTTCTTCTGGAGAGACTTGTCGCATGGTATTTGGCTTAGTTCACTCAGTTAACTGAACATACCTCCCTCAGTTCCACTGGCAACTCTTGATGATCAGCAGCTGGATTTTCATTGTTGTCACTGCTCACTGGCTTCACCAGTTCTTCTACCTGTTTAAAAACGTCATGTCAGCATTTTCACAAAACACTAATAATACTAAAAAACAATGAAATAACTGAGGTCATGTTCTTACTCCAGTGACGGGTAAGGCAGAGCTCTCCTGAGTGCAAATGAAGGCGAGCACGACGGCCACTGCAACTGCAACACTGAATGTCTTCATCTTTTTAACCTATGATCTTGACTGAGGGTTGAAGTGGTTTAGTTGGTAAGCAGATATATTTTTCAGATCTCTTAGTGCCTCTTGTCAGGTGGACTTTTTCTGCGTTTGCTTTTCATAGGTCAAAAAAAGCAGCCCAGTTATCCATGAATAAGTTGGACCTGTGAAGTTTTACAGTCTCTAACACTTCTGCTCTCTTTCTTGTTTAGGTAAAAGTACAATACATATAGTTTAATTCAAAAGTTCATTGTTGACTTCTTGTTGTGGAGCAAACAATATGACCAAAGGTCAAAAGCAGAAAAAGTCCCATTTCCACTGCCAGCATCAGGCAGGTGTGATGTAAAGCCCATTACTGGAAGCAGGTGTGTTCTGCCTGTGATGAGGCAACAATGGCCCGACTGAGTATAAATACCAGCACTTTTTACACTCAACCATCAGACAGAAGTCAGAAGACCTGACAAGAGGCACCAAGAGATCTGAAAAATATACCTGCTTACCAACTAAACCACTTCAACCCTCCTAAGATGAAGACATTCAGTGTTGCAGTTGCAGTGGCCGTCGTGCTCGCCCTCATTTGCACTCAGGAGAGCTCTGCCTTACCCGTCACTGGAGTAAGAACATGACTTCAGTTATTTCTTTTGCTCCTTAGTCATTAGTGTTTTGTGAAAATGCTAACATGTCGTTCCTGAACAGGTAGAAGAGCTGGTGGAGTTAGTGAGCAGTGATGATCCAGTTGCTGATCATCAAGAGTTGCCAGTAGAATTGGGGGAGGTATGTTCAGTTAACTGAGTGAACTAAGCCAAATACCATGAGACAAGTCTCTCCAGAAGAAGGAGAGAGAACAGAGTGAGAGATAATGTTGGAGATGAACACTTCATGTCTTTTGTCTTTCACACAGAGGCTGTTTAACATCAGGAGGAAGCGTGCACCTAAATGCACTCCTTACTGCTACCCGACGCGTGACGGTGTCTTCTGCGGAGTCCGCTGTGACTTCTAATGATTTCTGCTCCAGGATTAGACTCCCACAACCACCACTAAATATTTACTTGTTACACATTTTCTCTCAAAGCAGTTCTACTATTTTGTACTTGTGGCTCCTGTAAATCTGAGGATGTGAGTGCATTTGGTCATGCTGTTGTTCATACATGTTCAGTGACTGCATCATTAAATGTCTGCACTACAGTGTGTTATCACAATAAACTTTCATTTTATTCATATATAATGTGTCAACATGTTCTTTTTACAATCAATATGCACAACTAAACAGTTCAAAAAGGCACTGACACTTGATAAACCACCTATTTCCAGCAGCACTTTGATCCAACCACATAGCACTGAATTGTTGTGCAGCACAAGAGAATCGTGTGTGTGTGTGTGTGTGTGTGTGTGTGTGCGCTTGCTGGCATGTTGGTCTAATTTTGTTGTCATTTAGACTAGACCTGATCATCTTTATACATTTGAAATTATTAACTGAATTATAATTGCAGAAGATTTTTCCTCTGTGTTTTCATAATGTAAATGACGATTTTATCATAACTTTTAGTGTTTTTAGGAGCACAAAATGCAAGTTGGCGTTGGTGCATATAGCTTACATGGGACTGAGGGCACTCTCCTCCACAGCTCCACCCTCTTGTCCAAATACGGTCCCTTCTGGCTCCAGAAATGCAACTTGGCGACGGCCAAAATGCTGAACTCAAGGCTTTAAAACGGCAGTCCCCAAAATAATAGGTGAAGTCAAGATGGCACGTCCATTCTTTATGCAGTCTATGAGGGCAGTATTCAATTTTGATCTTCCCTAAGAAGAAGCGCTAAGTTTGCGAGTATTGATGAATGCCACAAAGGTTCTTAAGTTGGTCACACACAAACTTAAGATCAAATCTGTTTCCAAAAAATAGAACAAATGACTTCCTTTCTGTATTCTATTCTATTTCTGTAATCCAGTGAGGCTAAAATATGCACCAGACTTTAACCAGGTCAAGCAAAAGGCCCTGAGAGGGACCACTGGTGGTGATAGATACATTCTGTATTTTTAAAATAATGTTGCTGCTAACAGGTCCCACTTCAGGCTTTACATGCTTATTTGTATATGTGTGCATGAACTAAAACACAAGTTGCCACAGTGGCAACACGATACAATGAGGACGGCCCCCAAATCAAATCTACTTCAGGCTCCCAAAGGCTAGACCCTGCTTTCTCTTATTGCTTTGTGCAAAATCAGAATAAAAGAAACATAAGGAAACATTTACGCATGAGGCCAAATCATCTTATCTGGGTTTTCAGTTTGCACAGGTCCCTCATAACTCAGTGTTCTGGTTTGTGTGAGATGCATTTGACTCACAGTTAAAAGGAAAATTCTCTCTTACAGTTTATACCAGATTTTAAAATACCACACAAACATCATGTTAATGCCTTTGTGAACTGTTTAGTTGTGCATATTGATTGTAAAAAGAACATGTTGACACATTATATATGAATAAAATGAAAGTTTATTGTGATAACACACTGTAGTGCAGACATTTAATGATGCAGTCACTGAACATGTATGAACAACAGCATGACCAAATGCACTCACATCCTCAGATTTACAGGAGCCACAAGTACAAAATAGTAGAACTGTTTTAAGAGAAAATGTGTAACAAGTAAATATTTAGTGGTGGTTCTGGGAGTCTAGTCCTGGAGCAGAAATCATTAGAAGTCACAGCGGACTCCGCAGAAGACACCGTCACTAGTCGGGTAGCAGTAAGGAGTGCATTTAGGTGCACGCTTCCTCCTGATGTTAAACAGCCTCTGTGTGAAAGACAAAAGACATGAAGTGTTCATCTCCAACATTATCTCTCACTCTGTTCTCTCTCCTTCTTCTGGAGAGACTTGTCGCATGGTATTTGGCTTAGTTCACTCAGTTAACTGAACATACCTTCCCCAATTCTACTGGCAACTCTTGATGATCAGCAACTGGATCATCACTGCTCACTAACTCCACCAGCTCTTCTACCTGTTCAGGAACGACATGTTAGCATTTTCACAAAACACTAATGACTAAGGAGCAAAAGAAATAACTGAAGTCATGTTCTTACTCCAGTGACGGGTAAGGCAGAGCTCTCCTGAGTGCAAATGAGGGCGAGCACGACGGCCACTGCAACTGCAACACTGAATGTCTTCATCTTAGGAGGGTTGAAGTGGTTTAGTTGGTAAGCAGATATATTTTTCAGATCTCTTGGTGCCTCTTGTCAGGTCTTCTGACTTCTGTCTGATGGTTGAGTGTAAAAAGTGCTGGTATTTATACTCAGTCGGGCCTTTGTTGCCTCATCACGGGCAGAACACACCTGCTTCCAGTAATGGGCTTTACATCACACCAGCCTGATGCTGGCAGTGGAAATGGGACTTTTTCTGCTTTTGACCTTTGGTCATATTGTTTGCTCCACAACAACATCAGAAAAGAACTTTTGAATTTAGTTATATATATCATATTTACTTTTATCCATCGGAGAAACAGAGCTCAACAGTTTAAAACTATAAGACTGCACAGGTCCAGCTAATGCATGGATTACTGGGCAGCACTTCTTTGACCCATGTAGAAAACACTCCCTAAGGAAAGGGAGCCCCTTATGAATATATTTTGCTCAGTGTAAAGGATGCAGTTGCAAGCAAATAGAATATTTTTCAACAATCCAGATGTTGCATAACACACAGGAACCTGCAGTTCAAGCAAATTAATCATCTTGAGAGCAGCGGAAAAGAAGGCAAGCTATAAAGCCCCTATTTTAGTTGGACTGTCTCAGGTGTGTTTGCTATACAACAATATGCATAACTATGACACATAAGAACTCGTTCATTCCAAATATCTACTGCAATAACCAAAATCCCCCATTTCACACTGATAACCCATGAACTGGCTTCAGGTTACCACATCAGCGTCAACAACCACAAATGGCTTTTAACCTGTTGGAATAAGCCTGTATTTTGTTAAATATTACCTTATCTCATTTTTATAGCACATTATGCACGTCATAATGGACAGACTGGCAAAATAAATAAAATCTATTAAGTCCAAATAATGTTATCATGTCAACATAATATTATACATACTTTATTTCAGAGGAGTATATTTTATGACACAGTTTAATTCATATGATAAAAGACGGTAAAGGATGTTTAATGACTGTTGACTGTGAGGGAAGTGTCTAATGTTCTTTAGGGAAAACCCAGTGTTCTGTAATAAAACAAACAAAGATCCTCTCACTGCACTTGTTGTTTCTGTCTCATCTTTTTCTCTCTGCTCTCCTGATGGAGAAGAGTATTAGGTATTGCTTCACATCACACACATACACACATCTGCATTATGCAACAAGTGGAGAGAGAGAACCTGGGACCTCATTATAGGGACTGTTCTTTAGTTATCAGATGAGGGGGGTGGCTTACGTGTGAGTCTTTAACTCGTTAACAGTTAGAGGTTGAAGATGAAATCCTGGAGATGAAAAAAGCCTTGGTTTTTCACTCTTGTCATGCATGCTAGGTAGTTAGTGCAAACAATTAATTTTTGGCCAAATTTTAATTGAGATCTAGCACAAGGTGATTTTGATGAAATATGAGTATTTCAAGGTCTTATTTGGTTAGGGATTTTTTTTTCTGATGGCAGCGTTCGCCGCACATGATGTGTCCAGGACTGTTTGAAATATGAAAATCCAACCATAATTTCTGATTTTACAGTATCTGGCAATGATAGATGACATAAAAAAAAAAATAAAGCAAAAAAGCCTGCCAAACCTGCGGGCATGTTTATTCTTCAAAAATAGAATAATTACAAAAAACAATACATTTCTATACCCCTCCGCTACGCCAAAAAATAAAAACCAAGAAATAATTTGTTACACCTCCCCCTTTTTGCACAACTTCCTCCCTGATAAGTAACCAACAGTCCCTAAGTCTGAAATTCTTCTTTTCCCAGTTGACATTTGGGATATTTGGTATTCGAGAAACATGTCTCCCAACTGTTATTAGAGAAAAAAATCTATCTTATCTTAGCGTAGGATTTAAGATATTTAACAATATGTCCACATTTGATGTCACAATTTATGCCCTTGACATAAAATGCAGCATTAGCAGTGTGGCAGAAATAAATACAAGAACACATTCAAGCATTAGGCCCGATCATCTCATCTGTTTTATAGCTTGCACAGGTTCCTTACAACTCAGTGCTCTGGTTTGTGTGACATGCACAGTGCTACAGCAGATGCACACCTGAAGGTTTATTGTGATAATACACAGCAGCACAGACATTTAATGATGCAGTAACATCACTGAGCATAGATGAACAACAGCACTCACATCCCCAGATTAACAAGTGCCACAAGTACAACTGAAAATGGTAAAATTGCTTTATATTTTTTTTTATAGCAAATATAAATGTAGTGGTTGCTGTGGAAGTCTAATCCTGGGGCAGGATCTTCAGAATCTACAGGTGAATCCACAATAAAAAACATCACGAGTTGGGTAGCAGTAAGGAGTGCATTTAGGTGCACGCTTCTTCCTGATGTTAAACAGCCTCTGTGTGAAAGACAAAAGACATGAAGTGTTCATCTCCAACATTATCTCTCACTCTGTTCTCTCTCCTTCTTCTGGAGAGACTTGTCGCATGGTATTTGGCTTAGTTCACTCAGTTAACTGAACATACCTCCCTCAGTTCCACTGGCAACTCTTGATGATCAGCAGCTGGATTTTCATTGTTGTCACTGCTCACTGGCTTCACCAGTTCTTCTACCTGTTTAAAAACGTCATGTCAGCATTTTCACAAAACACTAATAATACTAAAAAACAATGAAATAACTGAGGTCATGTTCTTACTCCAGTGACGGGTAAGGCAGAGCTCTCCTGAGTGCAAATGAAGGCGAGCACGACGGCCACTGCAACTGCAACACTGAATGTCTTCATCTTTTTAACCTATGATCTTGACTGAGGGTTGAAGTGGTTTAGTTGGTAAGCAGATATATTTTTCAGATCTCTTAGTGCCTCTTGTCAGGTGGACTTTTTCTGCGTTTGCTTTTCATAGGTCAAAAAAAGCAGCCCAGTTATCCATGAATAAGTTGGACCTGTGAAGTTTTACAGTCTCTAACACTTCTGCTCTCTTTCTTGTTTAGGTAAAAGTACAATACATATAGTTTAATTCAAAAGTTCATTGTTGACTTCTTGTTGTGGAGCAAACAATATGACCAAAGGTCAAAAGCAGAAAAAGTCCCATTTCCACTGCCAGCATCAGGCTGGTGTGATGTAAAGCCCATTACTGGAAGCAGGTGTGTTCTGCCCGTGATGAGGCAACAAAGGCCCGACTGAGTATAAATACCAGCACTTTTTACACTCAACCATCAGACAGAAGTCAGAAGACCTGACAAGAGGCACCAAGAGATCTGAAAAATATACCTGCTTACCAACTAAACCACTTCAACCCTCCTAAGATGAAGACATTCAGTGTTGCAGTTGCAGTGGCCGTCGTGCTCGCCCTCATTTGCACTCAGGAGAGCTCTGCCTTACCCGTCACTGGAGTAAGAACATGACTTCAGTTATTTCTTTTGCTCCTTAGTCATTAGTGTTTTGTGAAAATGCTAACATGTCGTTCCTGAACAGGTAGAAGAGCTGGTGGAGTTAGTGAGCAGTGATGATCCAGTTGCTGATCATCAAGAGTTGCCAGTAGAATTGAGGAAGGTACGTTCAGTTAACTGAGTGAACTAAGCCAAATACCATGAGACAAGTCTCTCCAGAAGAAGGAGAGAGAACAGAGTGAGAGATAATGTTGGAGATGAACACTTCATGTCTTTTGTCTTTCACACAGAGGCTGTTTAACATCAGGAGGAAGCGTGCACCTAAATGCACTCCTTACTGCTACCCGACTCGTGACGGTGTCTTCTGCGGAGTCCGCTGTGACTTCTAATGATTTCTGCTCCAGGATTAGACTCCCACAACCACCACTAAATATTTACTTGTTACACATTTTCTCTCAAAGCAGTTCTACTATTTTGTACTTGTGGCTCCTGTAAATCTGAGGATGTGAGTGCATTTGGTCATGCTGTTGTTCATACATGTTCAGTGACTGCATCATTAAATGTCTGCACTACAGTGTGTTATCACAATAAACTTTCATTTTATTCATATATAATGTGTCAACATGTTCTTTTTACAATCAATATGCACAACTAAACGTCAAAAAGGCACTGACACTTGATAAACCACCTATTTCTAGCAGCACTTTGATCCAACCACATAGCACTGAATTGTTGTGCAGCACAAGAGAATCGTGTGTGTGTGTGTGTGTGTGTGTGTGTGTGCGCTTGCTGGCATGTTGGTCTAATTTTGTTGTCATTTAGACTAGACCTGATCATCTTTATACATTTGAAATTATTAACTGAATTATAATTGCAGAAGATTTTTCCTCTGTGTTTTCATAATGTAAATGACGATTTTATCATAACTTTTAGTGTTTTTAGGAGCACAAAATGCAAGTTGGCGTTGGTGCATATAGCTTACATGGGACTGAGGGCACTCTCCTCCACAGCTCCACCCTCTTGTCCAAATACGGTCCCTTCTGGCTCCAGAAATGCAACTTGGCGACGGCCAAAATGCTGAACTCAAGGCTTTAAAACGGCAGTCCCCAAAATAATAGGTGAAGTCAAGATGGCACGTCCATTCTTTATGCAGTCTATGAGGGCAGTATTCAATTTTGATCTTCCCTAAGAAGAAGCGCTAAGTTTGCGAGTATTGATGAATGCCACAAAGGTTCTTAAGTTGGTCACACACAAACTTAAGATCAAATCTGTTTCCAAAAAATAGAACAAATGACTTCCTTTCTGTATTCTATTCTATTTCTGTAATCCAGTGAGGCTAAAATATGCACCAGACTTTAACCAGGTCAAGCAAAAGGCCCTGAGAGGGACCACTGGTGGTGATAGATACATTCTGTATTTTTAAAATAATGTTGCTGCTAACAGGTCCCACTTCAGGCTTTACATGCTTATTTGTATATGTGTGCATGAACTAAAACACAAGTTGCCACAGTGGCAACACGATACAATGAGGACGGCCCCCAAACAAATCTACTTCAGGCTCCCAAAGGCTAGACCCTGCTTTCTCTTATTGCTTTGTGCAAAATCAAATAAAAGAAACATAAGGAAACATTTACGCATGAGGCCAAATCATCTTATCTGGGTTTTCAGTTTGCACAGGTCCCTCATAACTCAGTGTTCTGGTTTGTGTGAGATGCATTTGACTCACAGTTAAAAGGAAAATTCTCTCTTACAGTTTATACCAGATTTTAAAATACCACACAAACATCATGTTAATGCCTTTGTGAACTGTTTAGTTGTGCATATTGATTGTAAAAAGAACATGTTGACACATTATATATGAATAAAATGAAAGTTTATTGTGATAACACACTGTAGTGCAGACATTTAATGATGCAGTCACTGAACATGTATGAACAACAGCATGACCAAATGCACTCACATCCTCAGATTTACAGGAGCCACAAGTACAAAATAGTAGAACTGTTTTAAGAGAAAATGTGTAACAAGTAAATATTTAGTGGTGGTTCTGGGAGTCTAGTCCTGGAGCAGAAATCATTAGAAGTCACAGCGGACTCCGCAGAAGACACCGTCACTAGTCGGGTAGCAGTAAGGAGTGCATTTAGGTGCACGCTTCCTCCTGATGTTAAACAGCCTCTGTGTGAAAGACAAAAGACATGAAGTGTTCATCTCCAACATTATCTCTCACTCTGTTCTCTCTCCTTCTTCTGGAGAGACTTGTCGCATGGTATTTGGCTTAGTTCACTCAGTTAACTGAACATACCTTCCCCAATTCTACTGGCAACTCTTGATGATCAGCAACTGGATCATCACTGCTCACTAACTCCACCAGCTCTTCTACCTGTTCAGGAACGACATGTTAGCATTTTCACAAAACACTAATGACTAAGGAGCAAAAGAAATAACTGAAGTCATGTTCTTACTCCAGTGACGGGTAAGGCAGAGCTCTCCTGAGTGCAAATGAAGGCGAGCACGACGGCCACTGCAACTGCAACACTGAATGTCTTCATCTTAGGAGGGTTGAAGTGGTTTAGTTGGTAAGCAGATATATTTTTCAGATCTCTTGGTGCCTCTTGTCAGGTCTTCTGACTTCTGTCTGATGGTTGAGTGTAAAAAGTGCTGGTATTTATACTCAGTCGGGCCTTTGTTGCCTCATCACGGGCAGAACACACCTGCTTCCAGTAATGGGCTTTACATCACACCAGCCTGATGCTGGCAGTGGAAATGGGACTTTTTCTGCTTTTGACCTTTGGTCATATTGTTTGCTCCACAACAACATATCAGAAAAGAACTTTTGAATTTAGTTATATATATCATATTTACTTTTATCCATCGGAGAAACAGAGCTCAACAGTTTAAAACTATAAGACTGCACAGGTCCAGCTAATGCATGGATTACTGGGCAGCACTTCTTTGACCCATGTAGAAAACACTCCCTAAGGAAAGGGAGCCCCTTATGAATATATTTTGCTCAGTGTAAAGGATGCAGTTGCAAGCAAATAGAATATTTTTCAACAATCCAGATGTTGCATAACACACAGGAACCTGCAGTTCAAGCAAAAATCATCTTGAGAGCAGCGGAAAAGAAGGCAAGCTATAAAGCCCCTATTTTAGTTGGACTGTCTCAGGTGTGTTTGCTATACAACAATATGCATAACTATGACACATAAGAACTCGTTCATTCCAAATATCTACTGCAATAACCAAAATCCCCCATTTCACACTGATAACCCATGAACTGGCTTCAGGTTACCACATCAGCGTCAACAACCACAAATGGCTTTTAACCTGTTGGAATAAGCCTGTATTTTGTTAAATATTACCTTATCTCATTTTTATAGCACATTATGCACGTCATAATGGACAGACTGGCAAAATAAATAAAATCTATTAAGTCCAAATAATGTTATCATGTCAACATAATATTATACATACTTTATTTCAGAGGAGTATATTTTTGACACAGTTTAATTCATATGATAAAAGACGGTAAAGGATGTTTAATGACTGTTGACTGTGAGGGAAGTGTCTAATGTTCTTTAGGGAAAACCCAGTGTTCTGTAATAAAACAAACAAAGATCCTCTCACTGCACTTGTTGTTTCTGTCTCATCTTTTTCTCTCTGCTCTCCTGATGGAGAAGAGTATTAGGTATTGCTTCACATCACACACATACACACATCTGCATTATGCAACAAGTGGAGAGAGAGAACCTGGGACCTCATTATAGGGACTGTTCTTTAGTTATCAGATGAGGGGGGTGGCTTACGTGTGAGTCTTTAACTCGTTAACAGTTAGAGGTTGAAGATGAAATCCTGGAGATGAAAAAAGCCTTGGTTTTTCACTCTTGTCATGCATGCTAGGTAGTTAGTGCAAACAATTAATTTTTGGCCAAATTTTAATTGAGATCTAGCACAAGGTGATTTTGATGAAATATGAGTATTTCAAGGTCTTATTTGGTTAGGGATTTTTTTTTCTGATGGCAGCGTTCGCCGCACATGATGTGTCCAGGACTGTTTGAAATATGAAAATCCAACCATAATTTCTGATTTTACAGTATCTGGCAATGATAGATGACATAAAAAAAAAAATAAAGCAAAAAAGCCTGCCAAACCTGCGGGCATGTTTATTCTTCAAAAATAGAATAATTACAAAAAACAATACATTTCTATACCCCTCCGCTACGCCAAAAAATAAAAACCAAGAAATAATTTGTTACACCTCCCCCTTTTTGCACAACTTCCTCCCTGATAAGTAACCAACAGTCCCTAAGTCTGAAATTCTTCTTTTCCCAGTTGACATTTGGGATATTTGGTATTCGAGAAACATGTCTCCCAACTGTTATTAGAGAAAAAAATCTATCTTATCTTAGCGTAGGATTTAAGATATTTAACAATATGTCCACATTTGATGTCCCAATTTTATGCCCTTGACATAAAATGCAGCATTAGCAGTGTGGCAGAAATAAATACAAGAACACATTCAAGCATTAGGCCCGATCATCTCATCTGTTTTATAGCTTGCACAGGTTCCTTACAACTCAGTGCTCTGGTTTGTGTGACATGCACAGTGCTACAGCAGATGCACACCTGAAGGTTTATTGTGATAATACACAGCAGCACAGACATTTAATGATGCAGTAACATCACTGAGCATAGATGAACAACAGCACTCACATCCCCAGATTAACAAGTGCCACAAGTACAACTGAAAATGGTAAAATTGCTTTATATTTTTTTTTATAGCAAATATAAATGTAGTGGTTGCTGTGGAAGTCTAATCCTGGGGCAGGATCTTCAGAATCTACAGGTGAATCCACAATAAAAAACATCACGAGTTGGGTAGCAGTAAGGAGTGCATTTAGGTGCACGCTTCTTCCTGATGTTAAACAGCCTCTGTGTGAAAGACAAAAGACATGAAGTGTTCATCTCCAACATTATCTCTCACTCTGTTCTCTCTCCTTCTTCTGGAGAGACTTGTCGCATGGTATTTGGCTTAGTTCACTCAGTTAACTGAACATACCTCCCTCAGTTCCACTGGCAACTCTTGATGATCAGCAGCTGGATTTTCATTGTTGTCACTGCTCACTGGCTTCACCAGTTCTTCTACCTGTTTAAAAACGTCATGTCAGCATTTTCACAAAACACTAATAATACTAAAAAACAATGAAATAACTGAGGTCATGTTCTTACTCCAGTGACGGGTAAGGCAGAGCTCTCCTGAGTGCAAATGAAGGCGAGCACGACGGCCACTGCAACTGCAACACTGAATGTCTTCATCTTTTTAACCTATGATCTTGACTGAGGGTTGAAGTGGTTTAGTTGGTAAGCAGATATATTTTTCAGATCTCTTAGTGCCTCTTGTCAGGTGGACTTTTTCTGCGTTTGCTTTTCATAGGTCAAAAAAAGCAGCCCAGTTATCCATGAATAAGTTGGACCTGTGAAGTTTTACAGTCTCTAACACTTCTGCTCTCTTTCTTGTTTAGGTAAAAGTACAATACATATAGTTTAATTCAAAAGTTCATTGTTGACTTCTTGTTGTGGAGCAAACAATATGACCAAAGGTCAAAAGCAGAAAAAGTCCCATTTCCACTGCCAGCATCAGGCTGGTGTGATGTAAAGCCCATTACTGGAAGCAGGTGTGTTCTGCCCGTGATGAGGCAACAAAGGCCCGACTGAGTATAAATACCAGCACTTTTTACACTCAACCATCAGACAGAAGTCAGAAGACCTGACAAGAGGCACCAAGAGATCTGAAAAATATACCTGCTTACCAACTAAACCACTTCAACCCTCCTAAGATGAAGACATTCAGTGTTGCAGTTGCAGTGGCCGTCGTGCTCGCCCTCATTTGCACTCAGGAGAGCTCTGCCTTACCCGTCACTGGAGTAAGAACATGACTTCAGTTATTTCTTTTGCTCCTTAGTCATTAGTGTTTTGTGAAAATGCTAACATGTCGTTCCTGAACAGGTAGAAGAGCTGGTGGAGTTAGTGAGCAGTGATGATCCAGTTGCTGATCATCAAGAGTTGCCAGTAGAATTGGGGAGGTATGTTCAGTTAACTGAGTGAACTAAGCCAAATACCATGAGACAAGTCTCTCCAGAAGAAGGAGAGAGAACAGAGTGAGAGATAATGTTGGAGATGAACACTTCATGTCTTTTGTCTTTCACACAGAGGCTGTTTAACATCAGGAGGAAGCGTGCACCTAAATGCACTCCTTACTGCTACCCGACTCGTGACGGTGTCTTCTGCGGAGTCCGCTGTGACTTCTAATGATTTCTGCTCCAGGATTAGACTCCCACAACCACCACTAAATATTTACTTGTTACACATTTTCTCTCAAAGCAGTTCTACTATTTTGTACTTGTGGCTCCTGTAAATCTGAGGATGTGAGTGCATTTGGTCATGCTGTTGTTCATACATGTTCAGTGACTGCATCATTAAATGTCTGCACTACAGTGTGTTATCACAATAAACTTTCATTTTATTCATATATAATGTGTCAACATGTTCTTTTTACAATCAATATGCACAACTAAACAGTTCAAAAAGGCACTGACACTTGATAAACCACCTATTTCTAGCAGCACTTTGATCCAACCACATAGCACTGAATTGTTGTGCAGCACAAGAGAATCGTGTGTGTGTGTGTGTGTGTGTGTGTGTGTGCGCTTGCTGGCATGTTGGTCTAATTTTGTTGTCATTTAGACTAGACCTGATCATCTTTATACATTTGAAATTATTAACTGAATTATAATTGCAGAAGATTTTTCCTCTGTGTTTTCATAATGTAAATGACGATTTTATCATAACTTTTAGTGTTTTTAGGAGCACAAAATGCAAGTTGGCGTTGGTGCATATAGCTTACATGGGACTGAGGGCACTCTCCTCCACAGCTCCACCCTCTTGTCCAAATACGGTCCCTTCTGGCTCCAGAAATGCAACTTGGCGACGGCCAAAATGCTGAACTCAAGGCTTTAAAACGGCAGTCCCCAAAATAATAGGTGAAGTCAAGATGGCACGTCCATTCTTTATGCAGTCTATGAGGGCAGTATTCAATTTTGATCTTCCCTAAGAAGAAGCGCTAAGTTTGCGAGTATTGATGAATGCCACAAAGGTTCTTAAGTTGGTCACACACAAACTTAAGATCAAATCTGTTTCCAAAAAATAGAACAAATGACTTCCTTTCTGTATTCTATTCTATTTCTGTAATCCAGTGAGGCTAAAATATGCACCAGACTTTAACCAGGTCAAGCAAAAGGCCCTGAGAGGGACCACTGGTGGTGATAGATACATTCTGTATTTTTAAAATAATGTTGCTGCTAACAGGTCCCACTTCAGGCTTTACATGCTTATTTGTATATGTGTGCATGAACTAAAACACAAGTTGCCACAGTGGCAACACGATACAATGAGGACGGCCCCCAAATCAAATCTACTTCAGGCTCCCAAAGGCTAGACCCTGCTTTCTCTTATTGCTTTGTGCAAAATCAGAATAAAAGAAACATAAGGAAACATTTACGCATGAGGCCAAATCATCTTATCTGGGTTTTCAGTTTGCACAGGTCCCTCATAACTCAGTGTTCTGGTTTGTGTGAGATGCATTTGACTCACAGTTAAAAGGAAAATTCTCTCTTACAGTTTATACCAGATTTTAAAATACCACACAAACATCATGTTAATGCCTTTGTGAACTGTTTAGTTGTGCATATTGATTGTAAAAAGAACATGTTGACACATTATATATGAATAAAATGAAAGTTTATTGTGATAACACACTGTAGTGCAGACATTTAATGATGCAGTCACTGAACATGTATGAACAACAGCATGACCAAATGCACTCACATCCTCAGATTTACAGGAGCCACAAGTACAACTGAAAATGAAAATTACTGTCAGAGAAAATGTGTAACAAGTAAATATTTAGTGGTGGTTGTGGGAGTCTAGTCCTGGAGCAGAAATCATTAGAAGTCACAGCTGACTCCGCAGAAGACACCGTCACGAGTCGGGTAGCAGTAAGGAGTGCATTTAGGTGCACGCTTCCTCCTGATGTTAAACAGCCTCTGTGTGAAAGACAAAAGACATGAAGTGTTCTCCAACATTATCTCTCACTCTGTTCTCTCTCCTTCTTCTGGAGAGACTTGTCGCATGGTATTTGGCTTAGTTCACTCAGTTAACTGAACATACCTTCCCCAATTCTACTGGCAACTCTTGATGATCAGCAACTGGATCATCACTGCTCACTAACTCCACCAGCTCTTCTACCTGTTCAGGAACGACATGTTAGCATTTTCACAAAACACTAATGACTAAGGAGCAAAAGAAATAACTGAAGTCATGTTCTTACTCCAGTGACGGGTAAGGCAGAGCTCTCCTGAGTGCAAATGAAGGCGAGCACGACGGCCACTGCAACTGCAACACTGAATGTCTTCATCTTAGGAGGGTTGAAGTGGTTTAGTTGGTAAGCAGATATATTTTTCAGATCTCTTGGTGCCTCTTGTCAGGTCTTCTGACTTCTGTCTGATGGTTGAGTGTAAAAAGTGCTGGTATTTATACTCAGTCGGGCCTTTGTTGCCTCATCACGGGCAGAACACACCTGCTTCCAGTAATGGGCTTTACATCACACCAGCCTGATGCTGGCAGTGGAAATGGGACTTTTTCTGCTTTTGACCTTTGGTCATATTGTTTGCTCCACAACAACATATCAGAAAAGAACTTTTGAATTTAGTTATATATCATATTTACTTTTATCCATCGGAGAAACAGAGCTCAACAGTTTAAAACTATAAGACTGCACAGGTCCAGCTAATGCATGGATTACTGGGCAGCACTTCTTTGACCCATGTAGAAAACACTCCCTAAGGAAAGGGAGCCCCTTATGAATATATTTTGCTCAGTGTAAAGGATGCAGTTGCAAGCAAATAGAATATTTTTCAACAATCCAGATGTTGCATAACACACAGGAACCTGCAGTTCAAGCAAATTAATCATCTTGAGAGCAGCGGAAAAGAAGGCAAGCTATAAAGCCCCTATTTTAGTTGGACTGTCTCAGGTGTGTTTGCTATACAACAATATGCATAACTATGACACATAAGAACTCGTTCATTCCAAATATCTACTGCAATAACCAAAATCCCCCATTTCACACTGATAACCCATGAACTGGCTTCAGGTTACCACATCAGCGTCAACAACCACAAATGGCTTTTAACCTGTTGGAATAAGCCTGTATTTTGTTAAATATTACCTTATCTCATTTTTATAGCACATTATGCACGTCATAATGGACAGACTGGCAAAATAAATAAAATCTATTAAGTCCAAATAATGTTATCATGTCAACATAATATTATACATACTTTATTTCAGAGGAGTATATTTTATGACACAGTTTAATTCATATGATAAAAGACGGTAAAGGATGTTTAATGACTGTTGACTGTGAGGGAAGTGTCTAATGTTCTTTAGGGAAAACCCAGTGTTCTGTAATAAAACAAACAAAGATCCTCTCACTGCACTTGTTGTTTCTGTCTCATCTTTTTCTCTCTGCTCTCCTGATGGAGAAGAGTATTAGGTATTGCTTCACATCACACACATACACACATCTGCATTATGCAACAAGTGGAGAGAGAGAACCTGGGACCTCATTATAGGGACTGTTCTTTAGTTATCAGATGAGGGGGGTGGCTTACGTGTGAGTCTTTAACTCGTTAACAGTTAGAGGTTGAAGATGAAATCCTGGAGATGAAAAAAGCCTTGGTTTTTCACTCTTGTCATGCATGCTAGGTAGTTAGTGCAAACAATTAATTTTTGGCCAAATTTTAATTGAGATCTAGCACAAGGTGATTTTGATGAAATATGAGTATTTCAAGGTCTTATTTGGTTAGGGATTTTTTTTTCTGATGGCAGCGTTCGCCGCACATGATGTGTCCAGGACTGTTTGAAATATGAAAATCCAACCATAATTTCTGATTTTACAGTATCTGGCAATGATAGATGACATAAAAAAAAAATAAAGCAAAAAAGCCTGCCAAACCTGCGGGCATGTTTATTCTTCAAAAATAGAATAATTACAAAAAACAATACATTTCTATACCCCTCCGCTACGCCAAAAAATAAAAACCAAGAAATAATTTGTTACACCTCCCCCTTTTTGCACAACTTCCTCCCTGATAAGTAACCAACAGTCCCTAAGTCTGAAATTCTTCTTTTCCCAGTTGACATTTGGGATATTTGGTATTCGAGAAACATGTCTCCCAACTGTTATTAGAGAAAAAAATCTATCTTATCTTAGCGTAGGATTTAAGATATTTAACAATATGTCCACATTTGATGTCACAATTTTATGCCCTTGACATAAAATGCAGCATTAGCAGTGTGGCAGAAATAAATACAAGAACACATTCAAGCATTAGGCCCGATCATCTCATCTGTTTTATAGCTTGCACAGGTTCCTTACAACTCAGTGCTCTGGTTTGTGTGACATGCACAGTGCTACAGCAGATGCACACCTGAAGGTTTATTGTGATAATACACAGCAGCACAGACATTTAATGATGCAGTAACATCACTGAGCATAGATGAACAACAGCACTCACATCCCCAGATTAACAAGTGCCACAAGTACAACTGAAAATGATAAAATTGCTTTATATTTTTTTTTATAGCAAATATAAATGTAGTGGTTGCTGTGGAAGTCTAATCCTGGGGCAGGATCTTCAGAATCTACAGGTGAATCCACAATAAAAAACATCACGAGTTGGGTAGCAGTAAGGAGTGCATTTAGGTGCACGCTTCTTCCTGATGTTAAACAGCCTCTGTGTGAAAGACAAAAGACATGAAGTGTTCATCTCCAACATTATCTCTCACTCTGTTCTCTCTCCTTCTTCTGGAGAGACTTGTCGCATGGTATTTGGCTTAGTTCACTCAGTTAACTGAACATACCTCCCTCAGTTCCACTGGCAACTCTTGATGATCAGCAGCTGGATTTTCATTGTTGTCACTGCTCACTGGCTTCACCAGTTCTTCTACCTGTTTAAAAAACGTCATGTCAGCATTTTCACAAAACACTAATAATACTAAAAAACAATGAAATAACTGAGGTCATGTTCTTACTCCAGTGACGGGTAAGGCAGAGCTCTCCTGAGTGCAAATGAAGGCGAGCACGACGGCCACTGCAACTGCAACACTGAATGTCTTCATCTTTTTAACCTATGATCTTGACTGAGGGTTGAAGTGGTTTAGTTGGTAAGCAGATATATTTTTCAGATCTCTTAGTGCCTCTTGTCAGGTGGACTTTTTCTGCGTTTGCTTTTCATAGGTCAAAAAAAGCAGCCCAGTTATCCATGAATAAGTTGGACCTGTGAAGTTTTACAGTCTCTAACACTTCTGCTCTCTTTCTTGTTTAGGTAAAAGTACAATACATATAGTTTAATTCAAAAGTTCATTGTTGACTTCTTGTTGTGGAGCAAACAATATGACCAAAGGTCAAAAGCAGAAAAAGTCCCATTTCCACTGCCAGCATCAGGCTGGTGTGATGTAAAGCCCATTACTGGAAGCAGGTGTGTTCTGCCCGTGATGAGGCAACAAAGGCCCGACTGAGTATAAATACCAGCACTTTTTACACTCAACCATCAGACAGAAGTCAGAAGACCTGACAAGAGGCACCAAGAGATCTGAAAAATATACCTGCTTACCAACTAAACCACTTCAACCCTCCTAAGATGAAGACATTCAGTGTTGCAGTTGCAGTGGCCGTCGTGCTCGCCCTCATTTGCACTCAGGAGAGCTCTGCCTTACCCGTCACTGGAGTAAGAACATGACTTCAGTTATTTCTTTTGCTCCTTAGTCATTAGTGTTTTGTGAAAATGCTAACATGTCGTTCCTGAACAGGTAGAAGAGCTGGTGGAGTTAGTGAGCAGTGATGATCCAGTTGCTGATCATCAAGAGTTGCCAGTAGAATTGAGGAAGGTATGTTCAGTTAACTGAGTGAACTAAGCCAAATACCATGAGACAAGTCTCTCCAGAAGAAGGAGAGAGAACAGAGTGAGAGATAATGTTGGAGATGAACACTTCATGTCTTTTGTCTTTCACACAGAGGCTGTTTAACATCAGGAGGAAGCGTGCACCTAAATGCACTCCTTACTGCTACCCGACTAGTGACGGTGTCTTCTGCGGAGTCCGCTGTGACTTCTAATGATTTCTGCTCCAGGATTAGACTCCCACAACCACCACTAAATATTTACTTGTTACACGTTTTCTCTCAAAGCAGTTCTACTATTTTGTACTTGTGGCTCCTGTAAATCTGAGGATGTGAGTGCATTTGGTCATGCTGTTGTTCATACATGTTCAGTGACTGCATCATTAAATGTCTGCACTACAGTGTGTTATCACAATAAACTTTCATTTTATTCATATATAATGTGTCAACATGTTCTTTTTACAATCAATATGCACAACTAAACGGCTCAAAAAGGCACTGACACTTGATAAACCACCTATTTCTAGCAGCACTTTGATCCAACCACATAGCACTGAATTGTTGTGCAGCACAAGAGAATCGTGTGTGTGTGTGTGTGTGTGTGTGTGTGTGTGCGCTTGCTGGCATGTTGGTCTAATTTTGTTGTCATTTAGACTAGACCTGATCATCTTTATACATTTGAAATTATTAACTGAATTATAATTGCAGAAGATTTTTCCTCTGTGTTTTCATAATGTAAATGACGATTTTATCATAACTTTTAGTGTTTTTAGGAGCACAAAATGCAAGTTGGCGTTGGTGCATATAGCTTACATGGGACTGAGGGCACTCTCCTCCACAGCTCCACCCTCTTGTCCAAATACGGTCCCTTCTGGCTCCAGAAATGCAACTTGGCGACGGCCAAAATGCTGAACTCAAGGCTTTAAAACGGCAGTCCCCAAAATAATAGGTGAAGTCAAGATGGCACGTCCATTCTTTATGCAGTCTATGAGGGCAGTATTCAATTTTGATCTTCCCTAAGAAGAAGCGCTAAGTTTGCGAGTATTGATGAATGCCACAAAGGTTCTTAAGTTGGTCACACACAAACTTAAGATCAAATCTGTTTCCAAAAAATAGAACAAATGACTTCCTTTCTGTATTCTATTCTATTCTATTTCTGTAATCCAGTGAGGCTAAAATATGCACCAGACTTTAACCAGGTCAAGCAAAAGGCCCTGAGAGGGACCACTGGTGGTGATAGATACATTCTGTATTTTTAAAATAATGTTGCTGCTAACAGGTCCCACTTCAGGCTTTACATGCTTATTTGTATATTATGTGTGCATGAACTAAAACACAAGTTGCCACAGTGGCAACACGATACAATGAGGACGGCCCCCAAACCAAATCTACTTCAGGCTCCCAAAGGCTAGACCCTGCTTTCTCTTATTTGCTTTGTGCAAAATAAGAATAAAAGAAACATAAGGAAACATTTACGCATGAGGCCAAATCATCTTATCTGGGTTTTCAGTTTGCACAGGTCCCTCATAACTCAGTGTTCTGGTTTGTGTGAGATGCATTTGACTCACAGTTAAAAGGAAAATTCTCTCTTACAGTTTATACCAGATTTTAAAATACCACACAAACATCATGTTAATGCCTTTGTGAACTGTTTAGTTGTGCATATTGATTGTAAAAAGAACATGTTGACACATTATATATGAATAAAATGAAAGTTTATTGTGATAACACACTGTAGTGCAGACATTTAATGATGCAGTCACTGAACATGTATGAACAACAGCATGACCAAATGCACTCACATCCTCAGATTTACAGGAGCCACAAGTACAACTGAAAATGGTAAAATTACTGTCAGAGAAAATGTGTAACAAGTAAATATTTAGTGGTGGTTGTGGGAGTCTAATCCTGGAGCAGAAATCATTAGAAGTCACAGCTGACTCCGCAGAAGACACCGTCACGAGTCGGGTAGCAGTAAGGAGTGCATTTAGGTGCACGCTTCCTCCTGATGTTAAACAGCCTCTGTGTGAAAGACAAAAGACATGAAGTGTTCGTCTCCAACATTATCTCTCACTCTGTTCTCTCTCCTTCTTCTGGAGAGACTTGTCTCATGGTATTTGGCTTAGTTCACTCAGTTAACTGAACATACCTCCCCCAATTCTACTGGCAACTCTTGATGATCAGCAACTGGATCATCACTGCTCACTAACTCCACCAGCTCTTCTACCTGTTCAGGAACGACATGTTAGCATTTTCACAAAACACTAATGACTAAGGAGCAAAAGAAATAACTGAAGTCATGTTCTTACTCCAGTGACGGGTAAGGCAGAGCTCTCCTGAGTGCAAATGAGGGCGAGCACGACGGCCACTGCAACTGCAACACTG
Organism: Epinephelus cyanopodus; assembly: GCA_026686955.1. Taxonomy (NCBI): domain Eukaryota; kingdom Metazoa; phylum Chordata; class Actinopteri; order Perciformes; family Serranidae; genus Epinephelus; species Epinephelus cyanopodus. The sequence continues at coordinate 13,334,638 of CM048919.1, forward strand.
AATGTCTTCATCTTAGGAGGGTTGAAGTGGTTTAGTTGGTAAGCAGATATATTTTTCAGATCTCTTGGTGCCTCTTGTCAGGTCTTCTGACTTCTGTCTGATGGTTGAGTGTAAAAAGTGCTGGTATTTATACTCAGTCGGGCCATTGTTGCCTCATCACGGGCAGAACACACCTGCTTCCAGTAATGGGCTTTACATCACACCAGCCTGATGCTGGCAGTGGAAATGGGACTTTTTCTGCTTTTGACCTTTGGTCATATTGTTTGCTCCACAACAACAAGTCAACAATGAACTTTTGAATTAAACTATATGTATTGTACTTTTACCTAAACAAGAAAGAGAGCAGAAGTGCTTAGCACTTCTGCTCTCTTTCTTGTTTAGGTAAAAGTACAATACATATTGTACATATATACATATTGTATTGTACAATACATATTGTACATATTGTACATATATACATATTGTATTGTACAATACATATTGTACATATTGTACATATTGTACATATTGTACTTTTACCTAAACAAGAAAGAGAGCAGAAGTGCTAACACTTCTGCTCTCTTTCTTGAGAGCAGTAAGCAGTAGCAGTAAGGAGTGCACCTAAATGCACTCCTTACTGCTACCCGACTGGTGACGGTATCTTCTGCGGAGTCCGCTGTGACTTCTAATGATTTCTGCTCCAGGACTAGACTCCCACAACCACCACTAAATATTTACTTGTTACACATTTTCTCTCAAAGCAGTTCTGTTATTTTGCACTTGTGGCTCCTGTAAATCTGAGGATGTGAGTGCATTTGGTCATGCTGTTGTTCATACATGTTCAGTGACTGCATCATTAAATGTCTGCACTACAGTGTGTTATCACAATAAACTTTCATTTTATTTATATATAATGTGTCAACATGTTCTTTTTACAATCAATATGAAACCCTGACGAAACCCTGGCTACATCCACTATGTTTCATTAATGATTAAAAAAAAAAAAAAGAGCTTAAAAATATTTGCAGTGCAGGCCTGGATTTTCCAAGCTTACTTGTTTTGGCCTGCGTGTTCCTGAATGTTGGTCTGCATTTCTGTGTAAAGACAAAGATGAGAATCGATTATGGCCTCTGACCATCAACAGCACACAACAGCCACAGTGTTAATCCACTATTCCTACTTTGCTTTCATTGTGCTGTCTCCACTTTCTTTGCCGCCCCATGCATGCCAGTTAGTACCACAGTCATGACTAGAGAGAAAGACGTTAAGACACAATACTGGGAACTTTGCCAAAGCATGTGTAACACAGAAGAAAATCCAACGGGAGAGCATTGTAATTAGTCCAATAAATGTTTTCACTTGGATGTATTCGAAACAAAGCGGGGCTTATTACGGTGCGCATGGGTTTTATTGTGAGAGCTTGTAAGCGGATGATGTCTTCTGCACGGAGTCAAAGGGCAGCGCTTTTCTGTGGCAATGAAACAATTTAACAGGAGCCCTTGCACTAACAAAACCTGCGTTCTGCTACTGTGGATGCCAGAATAAGCTAAACTGCTCCTCTGTTTCCTAATATGAGGATGTAATAAATGCATCAATGGATTTTGCTTTAATTTAAGCTCTTTTTATCCTCTTCCACAAATCCTGATGAAAGATATAAATAACTTACCACTGCAAAGGCACACTGGTTTTAATTAGGTAACGTAGATGCTTATGACTTTTATTAAAACGCAGACGAAGCACTGTTTGCTGCTTGAAACTTTTATGAAAACTGAACAGTAAGGCTGTTTAAATAGGATTATAGATCTTCTGAAACTGTTAAATGAGTTTAACACAGTACGGCTGACTGACATGCTCGTCGGTGAAGTCACACACATGCCCAGAGCAACATTTTGTAACCTGTAATGCCTCCTATTCATAGACGCAGGCTCACACAACCCTGACAGGATGGCTTTATTAGGCTGGGGCCGCCAGTAAGGGCCCCAAAGGCTCCTGCGATAGATGTGGCTTTCTAGAGGGTGTCGGGGGGGATGTGGAAGGAGGGCTAGAGTGGGCAAGAAAGGGGGTCAGGCACATTCACCACTGGGTGTCGGCTGGCCCAAATTGCAGCCACATGAATGGCTTGTGCACTTGTGATTAAGGGAATAGAGAGATGGAGGTGTAGAAGATGGTTTATAAGTAATCCGGATAGGTAGGTGTGCCAAGTTAAGTGCTAAACAGAGGGTAAACTGGGGTGACTGGGTGTACAATATGGCATCGATGAGTGATATGAGGGGGCCATTGGCATTGTGGTCACCATGTGGTAGAGCCTGCAAAGCATCCAGTCAAAGAGCTTCCACTGGCCTCTAATTTGCTTTGACTGTGTCCTGTGTTAGTTAATTAAGCCACAAGATACAGCCAGTCAGACTCAACAGTTTTTTGTTTTTTTTTTCTGCTCAGCTTCCTGGGAGGTGATATATTTAGCCGTCTCGTGTGGCCCTGCGGGGTGGTTGTTTTGAGGTGACAGAGCTGTCTGTTGCGGCGCACTCGGTCGCAGCCTGTCACGCCTGTAAAAATGTTTGTGAAGTGAAGAACCCAGAAAACTGTGGTCTTGTGCCAAAAAAGGGTCTTCACTCACTCTCTGTACGTAATGACAGAGCAACACATAGGTCACACTCGGCGACAGTTCTGTGGAGTCAGCTGTGAAGTCGCTTGGTCGTTGCTTCTGAGCGGTAAACAAACTTCTTTTTATTCTTTTATCGAGCATTACAGCAGAGAGTAAACATGTGTGGGGGGGTGCTGTACCCATCTTCTGTTTAGATCCTATTAAACATACCTAGACTACAATTAGCATGGCATCTTAATTTGCCTGGAAAGTTAATTAATCCATATAACTTTCAAGGCAGGCTCGTAAAGACTTACGCTCGTATGGCTGTGATACGTTGTTGGAGACGTTTGCAATGGAAATGCTTAGTCTTCCAGCCACCCAGGAGTATTTAGTAAGCAAAATGGCCTTTTCAACACCGCATCTTGTCCCCTTTTCAAATTCTTAACGCCCACCACTTATTCCAAGCAGGCGGTCAAAATGAGGCACACTGGAAATCGCTCCTGTTTTATCCATGTCGCTTTACACCCAGCTTTTATAACGTAACGTGGCAAGCATTACACGATGAGGGACTAATGATATATTTTCTCAGCTGGAACGTGGGAAATGCACCGCGGACCCAAAACAGTGTAGAGTCTCAGTAAATTAGTGTGTGCCGCTAAGTGAAAAGTGAACAGCTTGCCAGAGCTGTGCTGGCTTGGGACCCATAGGGAGCCTGCTATACCGCACGGTGGGAGGGAGAGCCACAGGAGATATTGAACCTATGGGGAAAGGAAGCCCACTGTCAGCGAGAAGTCAGCGAGAGTCTCTGAAAACCCAGACTTCACCCTCTGACAGCTCGGAAATATCCATTTTAATAAGGGGGAAAAGTGGATTTGGCCAGACATCTCCGTTCCTCCCATGGAAACTCATCTGTCCTGGTGTGAGGCGACACCCTCAGTGACTTTTAACTAAAGGGTTGAGTATAGCAGACTTCTGCAGACCAGTAGGCCCCACAGAATGTATCCACAATTTAGTCCTTTGGTTTCTTTGAAAATGAAGTCACTTCTGATCCACTTTGTATGAGCTCCTCTCACTACTGCAGGTTGTCTCAGTCAGCTGTTTTGTATTTTTGATTTTTTTTCCTGTTGTTTTTATCCATTCTTTTTGTTTTTTATCTCTATAGATGTTGAAGGTCTTCAAGTCTAGTAACAGCTGATCTCATACAATCAACAGTAAATTATGTCAACGTCTACTACCTGCTGATTCACTCCACTGGTTACTTGTTTTTATATATCTCTAACTTATCCAGTCTCTCTTTTAACTCGGAGCAGACTAATTTGGAATGATGTTTGAGCACTGCTTGGGCAGAGACAGATGGTATTTTGTGACGTCACGTTACATCTTGCTGGTAAAGGAGTTAAAATTAGCACTATCACTGAGTGTTGTGTTTCCATCAATGCCGATCAGAGCTGAACTGATAAATACCTGTGATTACTGCAGAGTCACGACCTGTGTGTGAATGCCGATTGTAATATTTTCTATTGCATTTAAAAGCCAGATGTTAGGAGGTATTGGCTGTTTTCGCGCAGTGGGAAAAGGGCTTTAAATTGATTGATGTAAAATATTTAACTTTGTGTGCCTGGTTTGGATTTCAGATCCTGTGTGTATGTAATATCTCACTCACTCAAGTAACAATGCTTGTTGGAATGCAGATCTAGCTGAGTAGCATCACGTAAGATGTTTTATAGGAACAATGGAGAATAGTGTAGCATAGCAGTTGCGGAACCTCTGTGTTCATTTTCGCAGACCAAAATCCCTCTGGACGCAACTGAATAGACTTTCTACTGATCAGAGCAACAAAACGTGACCTACCAATCGGACCAATCAGAGCAGTTTTATACTTACATGCTTTGTTTAGCGGGATAATCTTTTGAAGCACAAGTGCAATCACCAGAGGTAAAAAGGTAAAAGTGAGCTATAAACAACACAACTATGCAATGGGTGCTTAAATTAAACATCGCCACCACAACGAAAGTCAGTGCCCTATTCAATTGTCTCTACAGTCTGTGCAGCACAGAAAAGGTAGGCTAGCCCTAAACTGCATTCTCCCTATTCTTAGCATGAGTTAGCATGTTTAATCACTGAGGACATATCATGTTCATTTATTTTATGATTTATTACAGTCATTATCTTACATATTGTTCCTTTAATGCATACAATTGGTCTGTGAGTTTCCTCATCGCTAACCCAGTGCTACAATCATAGAGCATCTTTGTTGCAATGCTGCAGGTGTTAAAAGGTGTTAAAAGAACAATGCACCCACAGAAAGACTATTTGAGTATCAACTACTCACCATGCTATGTTGACTTCATGAAGAAGCATTTGTTTTCCTCACGTGTCACAACAATGAGTGGAGAATCCAAAAAAGGCGAACATTATTTATGAATTCAAGCCATTAGGGATCATGTTTACCAACAGCAATACTATAAGAGACTAAAATCAAAGTCTCATTGATTCATTTGTGTCCTCAGTACTTCCCAAACACATGCATTTTTAGCCAACATTTTACAACACAAATCACTTCCTCCTACAAGCAGCGTGCCCTAAGCGTGCCTCAGCGCTGCATAAGCTCTGCTTGAGCAGAGTTAAAATGCACCAGTGCCCAGGCATACTACTCAGCTGTGCATGAGACTGTTTGTACTGATGTGTTTTAAGTCCTAATGTTTGAGCATTGATATAGTTTTACTGTTGTTTGAAGAATGCCCCCCCCCCCTCAAATCAAATACTGCCACCAGCCAACTGCCTGCAAACATTTTTACTAGGCAGTGGAGAGTGTTTGGCGGGTGACACAACAAAGATTGTCAGCTGTATTGAACAGAGGAATCCATTACAAGGATACTAGGCCACCAGGACATCCCATAATTCTGATGTTACTACTGTGCGTCTGCAGAGCCCATGCAGCTTTGAGTTTGTTGGAGATGACAACTTACCTCGCACACTTTTGCAATGTGCTACAGCTGATGATATCGGTCTGTATGCTCTGGAAACTCGTTCTCCCAGCCTTGCATAACAGAGGCCTTTCCCTGGATGCATCATCTGGTCAAAAGGGCAAACACAATGTTTACAGGAATAGAACTTGTAATCACATGTACTATTTCTCTAAATGCTTTCAATAGAGCAATATATTTGTTACAAATAATGGCTTCTTTGATGGCTGCTTAATCGGTTTCTTCCAAAGATTCAATTAGGAACTACAAAAATGCTCACAAAGGCTTGAACTCTACATTGGTTAACTTAAATTTAAATGTTTAAGAGAGCCACATTACCTATTTTATGATTTTGATTATAATGGGGTCTTATTTAAAACACATGGGTGTAGTAATATTCAGCAGCTGCGCAGCTCTGCCTCTGGGGCATTCTTTGTTCAGCTACGAGGAAGGGGGGGAAAAGGGAAAAGGAAAAGAAAAACTTCCACATGCTAACATTTACACAGTGATTTCTTTTAATTGCGCTCTACTTTTTAATTTGCCCTGGACTAATGCTTTTAAAAGTAGGACTGGAGGTATTTTATTGAAGTCATGCCTAGTGCCGGACCAAGTTTTCCTGATTGCCGTGGCCTTGCAGCCTGGCTCTTTCCTACCTGACAACCTGCGTTATTCCTTTCATTCGCTATGTCAAACATGCCACACAGCATTTGGACTTGGAAAAGCGAAGGGAGCACACTGACTGGGCGAGCTTCCTCCAGGTCCTCTCTTCAAAGGATTACGATAAATTAACGTTCCTTGTATTGGGTGAGCGGCAAAGTCGAAAAGCATCATGTTTAAGAGCCGGGTTAAACTGGAAACGCAGATGGCCTAATAGATATATTTTGCGTTTTAAAGGGAAAGAGAAGAATGTTAAACAGATCCTAATCTAAGCAGCCAGAGGGCAGGAGTAATATTTAGTTAAACACTTCCAGTTGTAATAAAGCATCTGTCAAACCAGTGAAAATACACCCACAACTGATGAGTTGCTTATAATTTTTTGGGCTCTGTGACGTTTTAGGTCCTCTGATACTGCACATAGAGCAGAGAAATTTCCCTCCTGATATTTATGATTATGAGCAGCCACTTACTTTGGCTTCTATCTCTTCTGTCTGACACTCTGCATTACGGCAGCCACTGCCAGGGTATGAGGATAGCCTGGCAAAGCCCAGATCAGCAGTAAAACAAGTGTGACAGCTCTGTCCTCCAGTGATAAGTACCTCTATAAAGACACAACCTGAGACCAATCAGAGTCACATTTGCAAGGTTAATTAATTGCAGAGAAATAGGTGAAAAATGGCTGTTTAGCCAAGAATTAGGTCTCACCCTGTCCTGACCCCCGAAGCTTAAGTTTTACTTTCTTCTATCTTAGCCACTATAAAATACTCTGGTTTATGATCTCAGTTTCACAAAGACTAAAGACACTACATCTTTTTACATGGCTGCGAGTATGTTTGTGTGTTTAAGGCTGAAAGCAATATATCTCATAACAGATATGCTCTTTTTTCTGGTTATGTTTAGAGTCTCTATTCATTTGTGAGGACATTTATTTTTCTCTGTTTTGTTTAACAGCTTCAGAGGTGGCAGTCTGTAAAAACTGTGATTAAAACCTACCTTACTCTGCCAAAAAGTAATTATCCTTAATATTTTCCTGTGATTAAATGTCCATTTCTATTGCCATTTTCTACAACAGAGGTGTAACCTCGCCAAATTGGAATTTGCAGTTCTGCCCAGTGCTGTTCAACACTGATAGGGCTCTCCTGAGAGAGATGTGTTATATGTTTCAAGTTTATCCAGGATTAACAATGAGGCTGTAGTTACAATGAACACAGTGAGATCATGTCCTCTGGAACTTGATATAGCCTAATTAAATCTGACTACCTGAAGACTGACAAATATAAATAAATAAAGTAGACCTGGAAGCAGGTATGCCAGGCTGAAGCAGTTCTGAACCAGAGGAATGCCAATCCCCAGAATGGCTGAATAGGGTTTAAACACACAGGTTTTTTTGTGTATCATTGTTACAGGTGGGAATCAACAGAGGACTCACAATAGGATACTATAACGATACTGCAATATGCTGAGTATTGTAATACAATATATTGCCATTTATTACCTCCCTTTCCAACTGCAAATTATTTCCCCAAAGGAAAACTTTGTTATCATCAATTTTACCTCTTAGGGTAACATTTTCAGTCTGTTCATCTGACTTTAATCATTTTTATTACGGCAAAATGTGATGCAGAGCAGACAGACTGACCAACACTGTCATAAAACCTGTCAGAAATGCTGCATACACCTGACAAACTGAACTGTTGGCAGATTTAATGCCCATTGAGAGGTCAAATTAAACATGTGAGCGAAACACTTCAAATGCAGGTATCCTGCTAACTGAATGGCGACACCCATGTTAGAAGCACTGTCTGTTACAACCATAATTGCCCATTCTTGTGCTGCATTTTGCAGGTCTGTTTGCTCCAGTGTGACTATCATGTTCTTCTCTAGTTTGGAGAACACGAGAGAGCAGTCACCAGTCCTCTGTGAGATAATGTGCTGTTATAGTCACATATGAATCCACTGATCTTGAAATCCAGACGTCACAAGTTAATGCCACCCTTCCTACTGTACGCAAAGATTCCTCAACTTTATGCGTCACCTCTCTGTAGGGCTTAGGTACGGCTGTGTTGGTGAAAAAAAATCAGGACAGAGTCACATACCTGAGTTTTTAGCATGTAACAAATGCCTTAGTTTTCGACAACACTGTATGGACGCGGATCTTTGCATGTGAAGTAGGTGATGGACTGTATTATTTTCTTTGCTCTCTTAGAGTTGGATGGTAGTATTATCAACATAAGTGTGTCCAGTGGTGGTTGATTTTTTGGCAGAGTGGGCTCAGTGTTAGCTTAGCCGTCAGTGGGTAACGCTATCTCTGGATGGCAGAGTGTGAGGTGAGCCCTCATGTTCGTAGTATTCCCAGAGTATAACACTGCTTGCAAATCACATGTGTCAAATAAAAAAAAAATCCAAAATATGTCCAGATATTTGATTTAAACCCGACGCCATCTTTGTTTCAGTGCCAGATGCTGCTGGCTAAGACCTCTGCTGACCTCGCCAGGAAAAAAAAACAAAACCTCAGCACCATCTAGTGGACCGAAGAGCAATTGATTTTATTACTCTAGTACAAAAAGTTGTATTCAAATGTGTATTTGCAAAAGTTAATAATGTATTGATGCTTGGCATCTGTGTAACGATACAATATCGCCACACAAAATATATTGATACTATGCTGTATCTATTTTTCCCCCACTGCTAATCATCAGGCATGCTGACTCCATCCTGCAGCACGAATTGTCACGATTGTTTTCAGCCTTGATCCGTAAGGGCCGTGGATTTTGTGTCCACGCCAAATCAGGTTTCAAATCACCATTAAACTTCATATTCCATGTTCCATATTCAGAAAAGAAGGAAGGCCTCACTTTTTAATAGAAAGCTTTTTCAGCTGGAAAACACTGCATATGGTATTATTTGATAGTGTTGATGGATTCAGGTCCAAATCATGACATTTTAGCACAAAGTACCTGCACGACAATGCTCCCCGCTACTCCACAGCATGAAGGTGTGACTGGGGATGTATTTACGTTCACATTACAAGTAGGTGTGGCCCAAATCTGTTTTGTTTTTTTTTTGCTCTCATGTGACACAGATATGATATGGCGATCATGTGGGAGATGAAGCTTGCACTGCTATGTCATCCATTTTTTCCGTGTATGTCTGTTTTGCAAATGTGACCTTTTTTGTTGTCAATCCACTGCTCGTGTGTGACGTTACAGGTTGCATGTGAGGCATGTCAGGGCAGAGATCTGTTCAGACTTATGTCAGGTATGGGTCACTTCAAATATGAATGTAAACACTCCAGTCAGAAAGATTGGGTCTGGGGAAATAATCAGAGTTGAGCATTAAGCCCCGGAATGTGAACGGAGCCTTAGCCATGGATGCATTATCTGGATACTGGACCCCAAGGTGGCCTATTCAGCCCCCCGTGGAAACTGCTCGCCAATAAAAACCAAAAAAAAAGGGTTAACTTACACATTATGTGGTCCACTGAGTATGTGCAGTAGTGTTTCCCCTGCTGGTCTGAATCGTGAGTTTGCATTTGGCTCATAGACTTTACATTGTGATGACATCACAGATTTTTATATCGCTTTTCTTGGCTCACGGACAGTTTTACAAATATAAAACCTCCATGAATCAAAAATTGATAAGTGAAGAGTCGTAAGTGACCCTGTGTGCAGTTGGAGATGTCCTGTCAACAGTTTTACAGACTTCTCTTTTAATGTGGTAGTCTACAGGGAAATGCTTTTTGGGCTGCAGAGGATTTTTTTGTTTTGCTGCAATACTGCAAGTGGACACTGGGGAAGGATTGGAGGCAAGGCCATATACTCTGGATGTAACTACTGTAAGGTCTGTGGGATGCCATTTTGAGGCCTCAAGTTCAGCATATTGGCTGTGCCATCTTCTTATTTTGGAGCCAGAAGTGACCATGTTTGAGCAAGAGGCTGCAGCTCTGGAGGAGCGAGGAGTGGATCTGACTGAGAACAGTGTCTACCAGCCAGACAGCCTGGCTGGATCACTCAAAGTGGCCTGCCATTAATTACGTGTAACTTTAAGCCTGAAGAAAATCTAAACGAGTGAGTCATATACAAATTCATCCCCTGTATAATTGTCATGAATGTGGAAATTAGCTATAGAGACTAAAACTGTTTTGGGCAGCCTCAAGTGACCATTCACGGAACTGCAGTTTTTGGAACTTTTGCGTTGTCTTCATTTTTCAGCAGGAGAGGTTGCCGCTTGGGTAAGGCATTTCTTGAATTTCCAGGTTAGAGGGACTTCAGCCAAAACCACTGGGCTTAGTTACTCTTAAAGTGTGTTTCCATCCACCTGTTTTGTTTATGTTGTTTCTGCAAATGTTCAAGTCATGCATAAAAAATAGATTTAGAAACAGAAATGAAACAGGTAGAGCAGTTGGTGTATTGATAAAAGCAAAATGTGACATTGTGCAGTGGAAACAGACTTAGCAAATAAATGAAGATATTCATAAAACATGCAAGTTAAATGACCACTAAAGCTTTTGGTCCCCGACAGGAGATGAAAACATCAGATCTGTGTGGACAGATAAGGAAACATTCTTGAATGAATAAATATGCATAAGAACATATATGCATCATATTTTTGATTGATTTTTTTTTATTTGCACTTTATTTTTGTTCTCTCCCTTAAAGGGAAATTTCGGTTTATTTTAATCTGTCTCCTATCGTCCTAAATTTGTTTCAAGTGACTAGTGACATAAAAATAATAGTTAGCATGTTAGCCGTTAGCCTAGATACAGCCTGGTAGCGTCAGACCTGTTAAAATGTAAGTGAACGGGCATACTTAAAGTGCAAAGTTAGTCCACTAAACAAGCTTTTTTTCCACAAAGACCACCTCATATTGTCAGGATAAATGTCAGAGAACATATAGAAAACCTTACCGGTGTACTGCCATGTTTGTTTACCATTTAGCTCTGCTTTCCAAAGCGCGGCCGAAATCTCGCGAGAACAAGCAGCAACAACTGGAAGGACAGTAGCCTGAAAAGTTCATTCAATTATTTTATGAAAGATTTATAGAATAATGGCTGACTTTTTGCCAGACTTCGACTTTGTGGAGGAGGAATTTGATTTTGCAGAGGTTGATGGCCACCCTTATTTATTTGAGCCAGAATACACTGACGAAGAGCTTCGTAAAATTGAAGAACAGAGGAGGAGAGAGAGAGGCGCAACAGGTAGAGAATGAGAGAAGAGGAATGGCTGCAGCAAGGCTGCATAGCTCTGGAGATTGATGGTGTACCTGTGAATGCTGTGCCCTCGTGCCCACAGAAGAGGAAGGACTCTGTTGCAAGGAATGGAACCGGTTGCAGCCTTATTTTCAGGTCTGGATGTGACCGAGGACGAGACACCTCCACCTGGAGTAGTATCCAGCTGGGCTTTACTTAGAGGTCGCGAGATTTCACCCTTGTGAAACCCTTGTGTTTATAATATATATAATATTCAAACTGGCCTTTATTATCAGTTAGCTGTGGCCGTAGCACAATAATATTGGTACAGTATCAGGCCTCGAAGAAGCAGTGTGTCTGTTGCATCTTTACTTTACCGTAAGCCTGTTTTTGCTGCGTCCTGTACACTCGGTATTTGTTGACATCCCTCATCATGCCACTGCCATAATATAAGCAGATCTGAATGGTAGCCTACCAAACACTCAAGAGCTCAGAGTGGATGCTGTTTTTCGGATGAATCGGCTGCTCAGAATAAACAGGAACGCTTCATTAGAGGGGTAAATGGAAAAGTGAGTGTTTATGATCCCAATTACCACCTTTGTTTTAGTGCCTACTTTAATCATAGCCATATCCTTTTTTTCTCACTCAACACTACAAAGCCTCCCACTACAACACCACACACACGCACACAAATAAAACCGAGCTAGACCTAAGCAGTCTATTTGTTTCCATCTGCCACGCAACGTGGAAAGGAAAACAACTTTGTCACACTTTTATAGAAGCTGGGTCTGAGCTATTACTGTTTTTCGATTAAATACAATAGAAGTTTATTTGCTGTCTTTTTTCATGTACTAGAATGTGACTCATGAGGTCCACGTGCAATATTCTTCACAAACTGTAATAGTTTTAAGGGGCTTTCCTTTTTTAGGCCTACTCTACATAGACTGGCTCACACAGTCAAATAACCTGTGGCACAAAACCTTTCACCATGATGATCATCATTATAGTTAATCACCATTCATTTCCAGTTTCACAAGAGCCCACAAGATCAAACATGGAGTATTTTGAGCATTTTCCTATGGCATGGTCTGGAACAACAGTTTGGAGTAATTGAAACAATATGCGGCATATCAACACTCACAGTTACTGAACCATCACCACAGTTTGCAGATATCGTGATAATGATGCGAGCTTGTTTGCTCTTTGTTGCTGCACACAATAGCTGGCGCCGCAGCCTGGCCAGTCATACGATACACCAGCAACACCATCTTGTGGACAGAACAGGTAAACTCATTCACCAGCAACTAGAAATCAAGCAGGGGTCAATCCCGGTACAGTGGAACCTGTGGTAAACAAAAGTGTTTCCCTGAAAAAACCCTCAGAAATAAATCAACAAGCAACTACAGTCTTCACTAAAACATTGGCTGCAATCTGACTCTGAGGTCGCATCAAATCTGACAGGAAGACGTTTGTGGCAGGGAACTAGAAAACACTTGCCTGGACACAACAAGAGCAGGGCTGCCCCAGTCACTTGAGACCTCTACAATATGTTACCCGAAGACGATCCCGTCTATTATGGCCAACAGTTGATTTGTGGTCTTTGTCTCGGAGACGGCGTTTCCTGGATTTGATACATCTTCAGTTTGTTTCTTATTTCATTGCGTCTTCCTTTTCATGTTGTGCACGCCAGCGATGAGGGCTGGACTGCAGTATGGTGAGATGCGACAGTTCAAACACACTGTGGTTCATTAAAGACATCCTGTTGGCTTCGAGAAGGAAAAAGATCCCGAACCAGCCTAACTGTTGCTCCGGTCTGCCCTCTAAACCCACACTGGCCAGACCACATCAGCGCCGAAGCTGGAAATCACAGGACGGCCGTGGTCAACCATACACACAATACCATTTCCATTTGTCATGTCTTTTCCTGCACTGTGTTCAATAGCTGCTACAGCAGCGAGTGTTGCTCAAGGATGCCGGTAAGCTGCGCAGATGGCGCTCTGTGATGTTTAATGTCACGTTTGTAGTGGCAGGACTGTCACAGCAGCCCTCAAATACTGATGAATTAAGCCTGTACTTTTACTGTACTTCACACAATGCTGCATTTTTTATTTAATGAGACAGAATGTGTTCAAAGTGAATGTAATAAGAGGGAGCAACCACTGGCTGTAACTAATGGCATCAGACAGAGGAAACATGCATTTCATGCATTAGAGGGAGAGTTTTGGTTTCAATAAGTCATGTTGTAATGAGCTGAAGGAGTCACCACCTCGGTTGACTCATAGGAAGAAAGTTGATAGCTGAGGTCGGATCAGAAATTGCTGGGTTCAGAGAGGAAACACGAAGAAAAGAAACAGAATCCTGAAGGATCAACAGCATCCACTGTAGATGGTGAAGCTGACGTCTATTTAGGGAACGGTGGTCACAGCTTTGGAGAAAACAAACTTCTGAGGGTAAATTCAGAAATCTTAATATAAATGTTGTGATTTTTTAAATAAAGATATACTTCAAATCTCTGTGTGTATTGTTCCAAAGTGTTGCATTTTCAGCATATACACCTGCTGTCTTACACCACATCGCTACATTATACAGTCTGTAAGCAGTTATACAGCGACACTTCTTTTTTTTTCTTTTTTTTTGTGGTGTTGCCCTGAAACAATGAGTAAGACTTTAGAGTGCCAAATTTCAGCCTCAGTTTTAGGGTGTTTACATCAAATTGATTATATGGGGAACTGTAGACTCCTTTAAACATAACCCTCAATTTTAGTAGAACATGGGTTTTTGACAGTTAACACAAACAACTGAAATCATCTTATTTAAACCATGTTTAAACACATTATGGCCTCATGCCGCATTTACATGGATTGAAGCAGACAATAGACGGCAGACAGACAACACCTTCTGAAAGGCACAGGAAAAAAACAAACAGCAGAATGGCAGGATGCCGGCAAAACGAAACACTCATGATAATATTTTGCTATGGAGACTTTGTTTACAAAAAATGGAATACAATATATTAAATAAAATGATTCCCTGCCTGTTATTTTATGTAATTATTCTAGAGCTGTCCAGCAATTGTCCAGACCGTAAGTGGTTTCTCCTTAGAAACGTAGCATGTGGTCCCATCGCAGAGGAAGTTAAAATGTTTTTCATGTCTTCTGCTGTCTCTGTTGCTTGCCTCACTTAATTCTACTGTCCTGCACTTGTCCACTAAAATGAAGAGAGTCAAAATGTCATCCACCTTCTCCCTGAATCCATGTGAATGCACCATAATAAAGTGGACGGTAAATGTGTTAGCAAACAGTATTTACACATCCAGTAGTTGTGAAGCAACATGAACATTCAATTTTCTCCATCTGACAACTTCCTTTCTAGCACAGTTTTGGTCTCCACCAACCCATGAAGGAAGCATCTTTGTAGATATTTAATGCTCCAATATGTTCACCGACTAGGTGCTAGCTTTGCCTGTCTGCCTTTTGGTGCAGGACAGGCAGCGTACAGTGAGTTTGTCAGAGCTTTTTGCCTAAAAAAAAATGCTGCTGCTGGAAGCTACGCTGAGGAGAGTGAAACAAAACAGTGACGTTGCGCACCGTAAAACCGAAACAATAGCCCGTTCCCACCAAAGACTTTCGGTATGGTACCTTTGGAACCAAAAGCAACCTTTCAGACACAGAACCTTAACCTTAGCATTTCCACTGCAAACAGTACTCTTAAATGTGGGTGGGGTTGTTGTCACTCACTGCTCTGTCCAGCACTCGCTGTATTTCCTCATCACCGGTGACACAGAGGGAAGTCTGCACCTGCACCTTTATCCTCCACAGGACGAGACTGCATGCTGACATTTTCTGAAAATAAAACAGGATGCAGTGAGAGCCTCTCTCCTTGGGATATTTAAAAATAGCAGGTTTGTCCATTTAGTCCTTCTCAGGCAAGATCAGGGGTTTAGTGTTGCCCATACTGTAGGACATTTTTTATATATATGCAGTTAACATGGATCGAACTTGATATAAATAAATGCTTGAAGATCCACTCATTGCTAAAAGTGTATGTCATATAAAAACTTAAGTAATGGTCAAAGTTGTCATAGTGAAATTTAAGGTGTGCTGATGGATTCATGTCGTCAACTCATGCACTGAGTAACAAAGCAAGTTAACATTCCACCTCAAACGTTGCTGGCAGACAGCCCAGTGAATTAAGTGTGCTTTTCTTCGACCAAAGCTGCTGCTGCTGCTGCTGCAAGAGGCAGCAAAACATCCTTTCATTTTACAGATGCAGGCTACATGAGCTTCACCTGAGCAGAGTGACCATTCGCTATTTACCAGTCAGCATACTGCAGTGTTCACGGCTCCACCTTTCAGTACCAGATCTGTGTGCTAGGTACCATAATAGAAGGGTGACCAAAAATGGGGATGGTAAAGAATGGTTCCATTGGTACCATCCACAACTTTTCACAGTGGAAATAGTAAAAAAGCATATCTGAACCATACCATGCGCTGAAAAATGCTAAAATTCTTCATCCAGCTAAGGAGAACTGCAGTCAGGTTCACATTGCGTGTAGTCATTTGGCCAGCTGTTAATATGAAATTATCAATAGGTGCAGCTTTAATATTTGACTGAAGTCGACGAAGCACAGACATCAGCAGAGCTTTGGTATCTTCTCTACCAGGCCTGTCGTGCAGCAGTCTTGTTCTGGGGACTTTTAACATTCCGCCTTTGTACAGAAAGTGAAACACATGTTCACTTTGGGGTGAATGGCTCGGCCAGTCAAGAGCATTCAACAATTTGGCCTAAAAAAACTCTTTGGTTGCCTTGTACCATTCCTGCACTGTTTAATATGGATGTGAACACATTCAAAGTCAGCACTTTAACCTCATAGTTATTCTTTCATTTCAAATGCAGTGTGCTCGTCTCAGAGAAGCCAAATCAGTGCATATCTTAAAACCCATTTGCTTTCTTTGGATTTTTCTTGACTTTGTAACTTTTACATTCTTATATATACATTTTCTTCCCTCTTTATATCTTCTATCTCCCTTTTTCACTTGTCTTAAATAAAGTGTGTTTGCCTAGGTAGAGAGCCAAAATAATTTCACTGTCCAAACACTTACAGACTGCTCTGTGTATCTTTGTTAAAGTTGCTCTGTGTAGCATTTTAACTTCAGTAAATCTGTAGCATACCGTGTGAATTCCAAGTTGATGACCTCACATCTACACCTGTTTAACAGAGCACTGACAATACATGACCTGTAAATGCTGTGTGAGTAAATACTAGAAGCAGTATAGGCAGGGGCACAGTTAAACAACTTGAATGAGTTCTTGTTCATGCATGCGTGTGTGTGTGTGTGTGTGTGTGTGTGTGTGTGTGTGTGTGTGGGTTGCAATACAGTAGCTGTGTACCCGAGGCCCTCATCCAAACAGCTGGTACCCATCTGTTTCTTCTTCTACTCCTGCGGCCTGCGGCTCAGGGAGCGAGGTGCACTGGCATGCGGTGTCTGGGTCTGGACCAATAGTGGGGAGGTATGCACTGCAGGAGTGTGCGTGTGTGTATGACTGTGGTTTATGGCGAGCGAGTGCTCCTGTGTGTATATGTGGTTTCGCACTCAGCTCGTGTGTGTGTGTGTGTATGGACTCGTGGGTGTAGGGCCATGTGTGTGGATCATGCGTGCGCATCTGGCCAGTGCTGCATCCTACATGCCTGTGTGGTGTGACTGTGTATGTGCGAGTGTGTTTGGCGGTTAGTAATAATCACATTATATATCCACTTTAATATTGTTGATACACAGTCAAACGTTACTGCAAACGTATCTCAAAGAGCACTGCTGCCCTCTTATTGCCTGCACAAACCCTCCCATGATGCAGTCTGCTCCAAATGTGACTCATTGCGGAGAGGAGCGTTCAGTCTTTCCATTTATTGTTTATGTAAATCATATAGAGCGAACATAACGTTTCCCATAGCCTTCCAGATTTCCGTCATTACTTTATGGCTTTATTGGCGTGATCGCGCTCTGAAAATATGCGCCTCCATCACACAAACAGATGAAAAAAAATAAGAGTCTTATGATGCTTTAAACAGAAAAAGGCTCACAGTGGCTAAGGTGGTATTTCCGCTGGGTAAGGAAGTAGATGCCTGGAGAATGTTAAGTGCTTGAGGGATAGGATGATCTTTATTGATGTGGTGAATGTTATGTCTGAGGCTTTGTGGATAAAACAAAGTTTCTTTCAATTGCTTTAATAAGACTGTTCTCATGTGGAATCGGTCAAATAATTCATGACCTGCCTTGAACTCAGTCCCACTTTTTAATAGAATTTGAAGACATGTTTTTAATATTTCCACTGGAGGGCAGTGTTGGTTTAGTAATAATCCATGGTTGCTGCAGGTGCGTGTGTTTTTGGGCGTGTGTGTGCGGAAACACAGACAATGTCAGCATCACTGAGGTCGACAGATGCTGTCTCTTTTATTTCCTCCAGCCCACTCAGTATGCACCCACAGGACGCTCAGGCCCTCCAAATGTTCCACTGTTTACAACAAAAAGTAGGTTTAGGCATTCATATGAAACATTTTGTTTGAAGGGGGCTGTGTGGGTCAGGACCATTCATTCTGAGGGGACTCAACCTTGTGTGGTGAAAGCCAGTACGGGGGAGGACACCTGACCACTGAGCTGTTCTGGGGTTAGTCAGAGTGACCAGCAGGAATGCAAAAGAAGGGTAAAGGGTGTATATCCGGACTAGGGATAAAGATTAATATATTAGATATCTTGCAACATTTCCTTGATCAGTTCAGTTGACTTTTCTTTAGATAGTGGCCTTATTTTTGAAGATGTTTGAAGATTTTCTTTTCTTGTTTTTCTATTTAGGGTTTGAACTGTTTTTTCCTTCATGTTTTTTTACTACTGTTATATTGATGCTAATCTAGTTTTTATGCCTCAGTGCCAATGATAGCCATAGCCAGGGGCATTATTCGGGTTGTCTGTCTGTTCATACATCTGTCCATCTACGTCCTATTCTCGTAAATGCGTTATCTCAATGTCCTGCACGAGTTTCTTCAAATTTGAAACAAATGTCTACTTGGATTAAAGATGAACTGATGATCAGATTTGGTGGTCAAAGTCACTGTGGCCTTGTCTGTCTCATTCTTGTAAATGCAATATCTCAAGAAAGCCTCAATGGAATTTTCTCAGATTTGGCACAAATGTCCACTTGAACTCGACAATGAACTAAGTAGGTTTTGGTGGTCAAAGATTAAAGGTCACTGTGGCCTCACAAAACATGTTTTGAACTCAAGAATTTATATCCACAACAGTGCTGATTTTCTGTACTCTCGGATTGAAGATGTGGTCCCGTAAGCGTCAATGTTTTGGAATTTGTAGCTTCTCCAGAATGAACTGTTAAAATTTTGCAGGTCAAAAATCCAAGGTAAAGGTCACTATGACCATATTCTTTTTATTCTTGTGAACACATATTGTACCTGAAAAACACACTGAGGGAATTTCCTCAAATTTGGCAAAAATGTCCACTTGGATTCAAGAATGAACTCGTTAGGATTTGGTGGCCAAAGGTCAAAGTCACTGCAACCTCACTTCAATCTTATTCTCGTGTTAGCAATATCGCAAGAAGTCCTTGAGGGTATTACCTCAAAGTTGGCACAAACCTGCACTGGGCTCAAGGATGAACTGATTAGAATTAAGATGTATATCTTATTTGCAGCAACATCCATATTTGAAGTATTGCCAACTGCCATACTGTAGCTACATATGAGTCAGACAGACATGGCTAAAAACTGTAACTGTAATTTGACTGGTTTGCAGAGGCATTCAACCCTGAGGTGGTAATTCTAGTTTTCCAGGTTATTTTATTCTATTTTATTTATTTTTCTTATGTTTTTGAATACTTTGCTTGCTGATGCAACATTTAGAAACTTTGTACAAATGTTTTCTGTATTTAAGTATGGAAGTTTGAATTGATGTAAATTTGTATCTTTCAAGGTTACAAATGTTATATCCATTTATTACAAGTGGCAAAGAAATAGACAAAAGCAAAGGAAAAAAAACATTGCAAATGTAGTCCAGCCCTGAAATAATGCAGTTTATTTGACAATAAAGATAACAAATTGTGAAAAAAGCATGCATAAATATTATCAGAAGCTCTGGTCTGTGAATGGCGTCAGCCTTTAAATCCTTTGTCCACACAGACACAGAACAGTAAATACAAGACTGATTAATGCAGAGACACAAACAGTAAACTAGTAGGAGGCAAATCCTAATAGTTCTGTTGTTGTTTTGGCAAGAAGTGAAAGTTACAGACCAAATAAAGACTTGAGACTGGGCAGAATGAGTGACTGGATCTGAAAGGTAGCTAGGAGACCCCAAACAGGAGAGTGAGAAATGTTAATGGATTACTGGGAGAGACTAGGAGATTCCTTACAGGGGACACCGCTAAAGTGTATCATAACTGAATAAGAATGAGAAAGAATGTAACCTGTAAGTATTTTTAACCTAACAGGTGCTAATTTTGTTATTTTGTGGTAACTTAGTAAATATATGGTGTTTGGGAACTTCTACTGGAGGTATTTGTGAGCATTACTATCCTAGAGAGTCACACACAGGTCACAAACAAGCCTCAACGGTTATTGGTGAAGTGAGTGGCAGCAGAGACAGTCTTCCATGGTGCTGTCGTTAAGGGAGAGTATGGAGATATTTTGCATAGCTTTTGGTTGTGGTTTTGGCATTGGTTAGAAGAGACGTGCAGCATTTGAAAGAAAAGACATCACCTGTGGCTCAACTTATCCTATTTTAAAGGTTTTGTATCTGACATTCAGAGCATTAATATAGCAGCAAAACATTCTTTGCTATGTAAGGATCTGGTGGTGTAATGGCATCCTGAGTCCATATGGTACCTGTCCACAGGGGCGGTTTTAGATGTGAGGGGTCCTGCTGCTTCCCACCATCAGATGCTTAATTGGCATGCCACTTATCAACTGGAATGTCTGCTCCGGGATTTCAAAGCGGACCAACATGCTGCTTTCTCTCATACTACAAAAATAATTCACTGACGTGTGTTTCTGAAAACATTTGAGGCAAATAAGCCATGCACTTGCTGATTCTGTCTTCATTTTAGATTGACAGTGGTTAGTTTTTCAGGAGTTTTTAGAGTCGGCGATTCCGCCCTGATTTGCATATAGTCACCTAGATTCAACTTTATGCAAATAAGGGGCAGAACCCCCTTGTTTTGAATTCCAACGCAGCGCTGCTAGAATGCATTACATGACTGATACAGACAGTGAATGGGAAGCGTAGAAATGATGGATCCTGAGCGTACCGCCCTCCCTCAGTCTCCTGGTCAACACCATTAGCTCTGTCAGAACTGTTGCAGTTGTTATACGCTGTTTATGGGGTTAGCGCCATCAGCTGCTGGCTCAGCCACCACCATGTTGAGAACCAAGTGCAGACGACTCATATGCTCTGAATTTTGCATGGAGCCCCTTTAATATCGATATGGTGAAATGATTGTCACTGTTATTCCAAAGTAAAAATACAAATGTAATGTAATTCTAATTCTGTTTACATTATTGAATGTTCAGGGCTTAATTGTTACCAAATATTGACATATATTGTGACAAATATCACACTCAAATTTATAAGTAGTGAAATAGTCAAATAACATAAAAATAAAAACTAGAGCTGTCAGGGGATTTTGAAAACATAGTCAAACTAATTGTCTGCTCTGTGTCTAAATTGATTGCATCCATCAATTTTTGAAAGTATTTTTAAAAATTCAATTAAAATGAATTTTGGCAGACGTGTTGTAGTGAAGCTGCTGGATCTCGGATACAACTGTTCCGGTCCTCTACCACCGAAACTGGTTTAAAGCCCATTGCAGTTTCATTACATTTTTTTTTTTCAAGTAAGTTGGTGCGTTGGTCACAGATAGACTTATGCAGTTTACGCCTGAACGCCTGGAGTGTGGCTTGACGAAGCTGGCTGCCAGCGCTAGCACTAGAGGCTGCCAGTGTTAGCCTCACACAGGGTGTCAGCTTGCAACACTTACTAGACTTTTACAGTAGGTATTCTGTGCAGGTACTGCATAAGAAAATAGGCCATTATCTCATTTCATTATTCAACTGTTACACTGGCAGAACCAGACAATTTTCAGCTTGTCAAGCAAGATAAGCCTTTGTATAACAACGGGAATGTCTCAGGCGTCTTTAGCTCTGTAGTCTTTGAGATAAGAACTGCAGCAGAAGGTTTTTAGTGAGCCTGTGTGCTGTGAGCAAGTCAAGGTCATCTTTTGAAGACATGAAACATCTTTTCATCTCTCAATTGTCTACTTATAAAGTGTGTAATGTCTGCCTTAATCCTTTCATTAGTATCATAATTAATAACAATCTTACAATAATCTGTTTGTCACCAGATCTGTGTCACTGTTCCGTGCATGGCCTTTAAAAACCTGTATAGACACATCAAAGATTTTGTCGACTCCATGACACCATGTTAAAGTTTTACCATATATTAATGCAGTTTTAAATATCTAAGCAGTTGATTGTGCACATTAATTTCATTTATTCCTTCTCTGGTGTCATTTGAAATAACACCCATGCCCTTTCCAGGTCACTGACTGTCTGGTAGATGTACTGCACGACGCGGTACACATCTGGCTGCGAGGGAACAGTGAGACATTTGTCACTGACAAGATAATTGAGTTCTCCTTGGCAAGCAGAGGTGAGCGGGTACACTGATGACACGTCCTGAGAGCATCGGGGGGGAGGAGTAATCAGATCCTTTATTCAAGTAAAGGTCCAATACAACAATTTTTAAATATTTCATTACAAGTAAAAAACCCTGCATCCAAAATCCCAGACTACTTAAGAAAAAGTGTATAAGTGTTATCAGCAAATGTACTTAAAAATCAAAAGCACACTAACTGAGCATAGCGTTAGTTCAGGCAGGACATGATGCCAAGCTCAGCTCACATCCCAGGTACATCAGCTGATCTCAAACAGCCAATCAACTGATGGAGCAGCTGATTGATGAAAGGGAGTCAGCTGATACATCACATGATTCCCTTCTATGCAACCAATTGGCAAATCTCATTCAGAGAGCCCTATTTAAGTTGCTTTGGCCTGCCATTGCAGCTTCCCCTGCAAGCCGCTTTGCAACTAGCCTCCTCCTTTGCATGCTGTGTCTATCACTGTCATTTCTGTTTGTCTTTGATGCTGGCTCTGTTCTGTTCCCGGGGGTCTTTGCTGCTGCTCTCCCTGCCTTAGGCTTTCCTTGTGGGCGCATGGAAGGGCAGACAGGTGTGCACTCTCTTTGACTTAAGTGTTCCTGACTGAACTACTACAAAAGAATGTCCCCTTTGACTGATTGTTATTATACTTATTATTGGATTGTTACCTACTGATACATCAATGTGTAAGCAGTTAGCTGGTTGATAAATTGCTAGTTTTACAGTTGGGTGGCTGCCTCAACCAGTTCTGGTGCTCATATTTTGTTTTTTTGGGTTGAATCTTTGCTTTTTTGTTATATATTGGACAATTTGACCTTTTGGGGCTTTAAGCTGTTATTTACATGAAACAATGTGAGAAGTTTCAAGAAGGAATGTCTGTTTGGTGGAACTGCTAAGAATTCATTGACATATGAAATGTGATAAGGGACCCCAACTAGACACTGCTTCTTATTTGGGGTCACAAGCCAAAAAGGTTGGGGACCACTGGTTTAATATTTACAAATGGAATTCAGGAGTTTATCATGTGTGATTTTACTGTATGTAAAATCTTAATCTGACAAGCTATCAAATAACTGTAACAAAAGAAAAAAAGCACTATGTTTTCCGCTGCCGTGTAAGTTCCTCCTTTTTTTTTTCTGAGGACCTTCACACAGACATAAGTTTGGAAGTGCCTCACGAATGCTATCTCAGTATAAATGTTGGGCAAAATCTGTAACGGTGGACAAATGTTTGTTTCACTATGTTTATATCGTCATGTATTCCACCCTTGACTGCAATGCTGTCTGCAACTGAAAATACTGCAAGTCCACAGTAAGGCACAATATCCACTTTAAGGTTTAACTTTGTGTTTTAAGGGAGGAATGTTTGGCGGATTTGCAAAGATTCAACGGTTTATCATTGTGATGTATTTTTGGGACTGAACATTTTATAATGTGGGCATTTACTGAAAGCATTTGCGGTATCTACACTTAGGGTCTCTGTAAAAAAAAAAAAAGAAAAAAAAAAGTGTGGAGTAGAGTGGTTTGAGTATGTCTAGACGTCTTCACAGGGCTTTTTGCCATTATGTTGCACTAATGGTCCTCGTCCTGCAGCGTGGTTTTATGTGCTAATGATGTTCAGTAATTGCAGCACTATAAGCGGCTAGATTCACAGTCACTACAAAAAAACGAAGTAAAAAGTATAACCCTATTTTTGCAAAGAACCTGGCTATGATACAAGACAATATTTTATCAGTAAAAATGAATATTATATAGATACCCACAACATTATAACTACTCAAATGGTGGTTGACTGAAACATATTCATAGCTGCATGGGCATATTTCTTGATGCAGCCTCCACTGTGTCAGATCAGTGGTTCCCAACATTTTTGGACTCTTTAAAATGAATGTCTGCTGTGACTATTTGTCCCAGGTTATTCCTCCTCTGACTGTTTCTTGAAGGGTTTGCAGAAGCTTGAAGATGTTCAAGCATATACATTAAGAAGCCAAACTAACCTTGGGAATCAATGACACTGCAAATTACTGTGACATTCTCTTACATGTTTTCATACCACCTTGAATGTATATAAGGTTGTACAACCTGTTAAGCAATCTCTAACGAGTTTGCCTAAAGCATTTCCAATTGGCTGAACATTACACAGCATAATGTTCTGATTGGCTGAGCAGCAGTATTACACAGCATACAGCAGGAACAAATGCTGACTCGGGCTGTTCATAGCACATGCTGTCCTTGTGGTGGATCCCTGAGGCTGTAACTACTACATAAAATCTCAAATTCTGTATTTTCTAGTGATCTTTTGCTTCAAAGATTAACACACTGTGTGTCCATATTGGTTGCACTAAACAAATATTGCCTAATGTACAGTAATAGTGAACAGTGACAGTGACGGGATCCTAGTGGCTGAAGAACTCAGATCATGTACTTAAATACGAGGAGCGATAACACCGCTTCAAATTACTCTGTTACAAGTAAAAGTCATGTGTTCAAATTTTTACTTTAGTAAAAGTATAAGCATCAAAATATAAAATGACCTGCAAAAAGCACATTTTTTAAAGAATATATATAATATTATTAGATTACAATTATTGATGCATTGATGTGTTCATGACTTTATTGTTGAAGCTGGCAAAGGAAGAGCTAATTTAATTTTTTGATTGTATAATCTGCTGAGTAGCTTTTGATTTAAATTTACCCCCAGGAATCAATGAAATCTCATTTTAATCTAACATATTACATCATAATTTACCTACTATACGAAGTTTGCTAATAACTAAATATATGATGTAATTAGGCCTAGTGGGTTAAAATGATACATTTGCCTCTGAAATGTAGAGATGCAGAAGTAAAAAGTTGAAAAAAATTTAAATATTTAAAGGGCAACTTAAATATTTTTCAACCTGGACCCTATTTTCCCATGTCGTTGTGTCTAAGTGACTAATGGGAACAACAAGCTTTGACATTGATCCAGTATTGGGTAAGACTGCTGCAGATGGTGGTGGCTAAACAGTCTGCAGTGTAGTGACTTGACAGTTGTGCAACATCAATTTACATCCACTAAATATGCTTGTTTTGGTCACTAACAGCCTAAAAAAAACCTAACTGTCTGACAACATTATGGACAGGATCACCAAAGAAAGGGACTTTTTGTTTAACGAGAAACAACCCCAAAATTTCTATCATCAAACTGGCCAGACTCCATTAAAAAAAAACAACAAAAAAAAAAAACATGTTTCATTCAAAGTCCAAAGAAACAAAGTAAAATTCACAAAACTCACGTTAACCCATCTTGTGTGTCTTTTCCACAGTTTCAATAGTCAGCAACTCTGGTTTGGTTGAAATAAACCCTTGATTCACCCAGTTAGATGAGTAAGTATGCTAGCTAAATTGAGCCTGGTTGGTTTGGTGGTGATATTTTTAGGGCTGTTTCTGGTTAAACAAACAGGATTTTACTCTCTTACAAACAGGTCTATCTCTGTAGGGATCTTTTTCAGAATGTTGTCAGACACTGAGAATACCAATCTGAGCCTGTCAGTGGCAAAAACAATACATTTTATTGGACGTAAATTGACAGTGCTCAATTGCCCCAAGTGGTGACACTGTAGCCTGTTTGCAGCTGCAGGTTGCAGCCATCTTGGTCAATACTGGACCAGTTTCAAAAACTGTTATTCCCACTCGTCACTTAGACACAAAAATGCGGGGGAAATAGGATCCAGGTTAAAAAATAACAAAGGTACCCTTTAAATAAAGTACAAGTAACTCAAAATTGTATTTTAAGTTTACAGGTGGATCTAGAAAAATAGAATATCGTGAAATCTATCGTGTTATTTCAGAAAGTGAAAACTGTACATATTCTGGACTCACACAGTCCTGAGAAGAGCTCTAACCAGCTAATTAACTCAAAACACCTGCAAAGGTTTCCTGGGCCTTTAATCTCTCAGTCTGGTTCAGTTCACACAACCACATCAAGGGGAAGACTGCTGACACCCATCCACAAGGAAGGAAAGCCACAGAATGTCACTGCTGAAAGGGCTGTCTGTTCACATTGGTCTCAATGGTCCAACGTCCTCTCTTCAGATGAGAGTACATTTTGAATTTCATTTGGAAATCAAGGTCCCAGAGTCTGAAGGAAGAACGTTGAGGCACAGAATCCAAGTTGCTTGAACTCCAGTGATGATTTGGGGTGCCATGTCATCTGCTGGTGTTGGTCCGCTGTTTTTCTTCAAGTCCAAAGTCTATGCAGCGGTCGACCGGGAGCACTTCATGCTTCAGTCCGCTGATAACCTTTATCGAGATGCTGATTTCCTTTTCCAGCAGGACTGGGCACCTGCCCACCGAGCCAAAACTACTATTAAGTATTTTGCTGACCATGGTGTTATTGTGCTTGACTGACCAGCTAACTTGCCTGACCTGAACCCCATCGAGAATCTATGGGGTATTGTCAAGAGGAAGATGAGAAACACCACACCCAGCATCCTGCTTTCACCGTCTATCCCTCTCCTCCTCAGCTGCAGAAACCCTCATCCACACCTTCATCACCTCCCATTTGGACTACTGCAACAGTTCACTCTATGGCTTATCTTCAAAAACCCTCAACAAGCTCCGGTATATCCAGAACTCTGCTGCTTGGCTAATCACTCACTCTCACTCCCGTGACCACATCACCCCTGTTCTCCATAAGCTCCATTGGCTCCACATCCCCTGGAGAATCCACTTCAAAATCCTCCTCATAACATAAAAAGCCTTCAATAACCAGGCCCCACCCTACCTGTCTGAGCTCCTCCATCATCACCCGCACACTCCGCTCTGCCGATGCCAACCTCCTGTGCCAATCGACCCGGACCACGCACAAATCCTGGGGAGACAAGGCCTGCTCCATCACTGCCTCCACCCTCTAGAACTCACTCCCCAAACCCATCCAAGACTTCCCCTCTCTCTCCATATTAAAAAAAAATCACTCAAGACTCATTTGTTCAACGCTGCCTTCAATTGCTGACAGTGTCTCCTTCTCATCCCTTATTTGTTCTCTTGCTTGTCTGTCCTTTTTTGTTTTGTTTTGTTTGTCCGTGAATTTGTGAAGCGTCTTTGAGTGCCTTGAAAAGCGCTATGTAAGTATAATGTATTATTATCCATCCATTTTCTAACCACTTATCCTCTTGAGGGATGTGGGGCTGGAGCCTATCCCAGCTGACATTTGGCGAGAGGCAGGGTACACCCTGGACAGGTTGCCAGACTATCGCAGGGCTGACACGGAGACAGACAACCATTCACACTCACAATCACACCTACGGCCAATTTAGAATCACCAATTAACCTGGTCCCCAACCTGCATGTCTTTGGACTGTGGGAGGAAGCCGGAGTACCCGCAGAAAACCCACGCTGACACGGGGAGAACATGCAAACTCTGCACAGAAGGGCTCCCACACCCAATAATAATAATAATTGTTATTATTATTATTAATGCAGATAAGCTGAATGCATCTATCAAAGCAACCTGGGCTTCCATAACACCTCAGCAGCGTCACAGGCTTAAGGGCCTCCATGTCACACTGCACCTTTTTTTAACTGGTCTTATGTGATATCGTTATATTTTAAAACATTGAACTTTTGATTTTCATGAGCTGTAAGTCGTAATTATTAAAATCAAAACAAAAATAGGCTCGAATTATTGCACTTTATGTGTAATGAATTAAATTAAAGGGGGAAAAATTGAACTTTGCCATGATATTCTAATTCTTTGAGATGCACCTGTAGTAGAGTACTTGAAGTACTACTTGATTACGTTCCCAGGTCACACAGTGTTTGCATTTTTTTTAACAAAGCATATATGTCACGTGATATATGTTAACACGTGAGTATTTAATTAAACACCTCTCATCCCATTAGGAGAGTCTCATCCAAACATCACCACAGCCTGAAAGCGTAATTTTGTTCATATGTGAGAGCTTTGCAGAGACTCAGCAGTGCTGGGCGCGGGACAGCCAGGCAAACTAATGGAACAGTGAGTCATGCAGCTTTGCACCGCAGCACGAGACCCTGCTGGTGGCCGAACACCGTTAATTGCTCTCGATCGGTGCAGCAGCTCCACAGCAGCTCCGCGGTGTGGCTGGATCAAGGACGCTTCCTCCTCACCTCTGCAATTATGAAGATTAGAAGCAGCATTTAGGAGCTTTGGGATGATAGTTAACGACTGCATGAATGAGCACCGACCATTAAACTCGGAGGTGTCGCCAGAGTCGGACATTAGATGAGAAAGAGCGGGCAGCGCAAAGACAAACATCACAGATGACTGCGGATTCTGCACGGCGGGTCGTCTCTCCAGCCTCCTCCAGCCCTGCCTCCTGTAAAAGGAGTGGCTATCTCAACATTACCGGCACACACATGCAATGCGCTGTCACACACACACACTGGCAGTCGGCTTTATTTGTTTTGGCTGGCGGTAACCTGCAGCAGGACACAGACAGAAGCACCGCCACATGCATTCATGGCTGTTTGACAGGCTTTTTACGCACTGATCCAGCACAGCAGTAAGGTAAGACGATTTTCACTGCTGCTGCTGCTGCTGTGTGTGTGTGTGTGTGTGTGTGTGTGTGTGTGTGTGTGTGTGTGTGTGTGTGTGTGTGCTTGGGTTTGGGTGAACACTTCAGGAAAAACTGGTGTGTTGTAGAGACAGAAGGGTAGTCTAGTGTTAACTTGTCATACTGAGTCATCATACATAGTGTGCGTTTATGCAGGTGAATCAGGCCAGTAGTGCAGGTTCCTAGATTTCTTAAAGTATCCAGCGCAATCATGCAAGGATTAATTGCACCACAGTCCTGAATGATATATTCCAATTAGCATTACTGCCCTTTTCTAACCAAACTGTGGCTGCCACTCCTATTGCAGTTCATAAATTACAGACAATTTCACAATTTTTTAATGTAAACAAAATTTATGAGCCAATTAGTAGTCTGGCTTTTACTGTAATCCTGCAGCACTGCCCATTCATTCCACTTTCAATATTTTGTGGTCTGTAATGCTGTAAAACCATAATGCATGGCAATAGGCCCCTTTTTAATGTAAGCAGTGTCAACATATGCTCCAGATACTATGTGGGCACGGAAACAAATGAATTAACACATTATTTGCTGCCTGTCAGTGTTTGAAAACCTAGTTACTGTTTCATAATGACATCATGACCCAGTGCTTACTGGGCTGCAAAACATTTACATGTGCAGCATGATAACTGAACTCTGAACACAGGTCAGCTGTGACATGTTACAGCGGTGCTATCACCCACTGTAACATGGTTATATCTCACAGTGGGTGTGTCACTGTCCTAACCACGCAACATAAATATTTGTTTACTCACATTATTTAATGTCCAAGTCATCACTGTTGTAGTTAAAGGTATACTGTATAATATTTATTACTATGTTTTCATTAGTGTATAGTCATCTGAAAATGAGAATAGTTGTGTTTTACCTTAGAATGAGCTGTTTATATCTACATGCAAAGTGGATACTCTTTCAAGGAGTTCACCATGTTGTTCTACAGTAGCCCAGAATGGACAAATTAAACACTGGCTTGAGATTCAGAGGTCTTCCTGCATGTTTGCTTGGCATAAGGATGACGTTTCAGTTCTGTAACTTCACTGCTAAATCCCACTAAATCGTACACACTGGACCTTTAAAGAATAATGTTGTCATTTTTCAACCTGCAGCTCGCAGCCTCATGTCCTTACAGCAGCTGCCCTCTGCTGCCATTCTCTCTCGTCGTCCTCTTTTTATGCATATAATCCAGCTCACATAAATGCTGCATAAATACTGGTCAAACTCAAAACCTTCATCCACATGATTGAGATCAGGTAAATAATCATCCATGACACTGAACATTTTAGGTAACACTAAACTATGTTTTGTGTAGAATACCCTTGTTATGATACTCTCTCCAGAACTCACACACGTTTCCACTGTTGTTTTCCTGCAACCAGTGACAGCTTGTGATATCTTGTGATATTTCTGAAAGAGACTTCTACTTGAGGAGGTAATAACAGACAGACTGGATCAAGTGAAAAGGTAGAGAATCGTAACAATCTGAGCTGCTCTGTGTCAGAAATAACCACTTTCAATGGACATACAGTGACTATGTTTAAATGCCCCATGTGCCTCCATTGCAGCTCATTCTGTGGCTGCCGGCTGCTGCCACCTCCCTCAATACTGGAGCAATTTCAAAAACTGTTGTTCACATCAGTCTCTTAGACCAATTTACACTTTGAAGTAGAGTCCAGGTTGAAAAATGCCATAGTTATCCTTTAAGCCAAATCATGCTTCCTGAGCTCTCTTTGAATATTTCTGCCATAAGGTCAAGTGATTGTGTCACGAGGTGACAGAAAGTGTGAGAAGGTGTCACCTCAGAGAGCCTTTCAGGAAGCCACACTACACTTTTATTTGGCAGGTACACAGACTGTGTTTATGATGACTCATGTAACTACTCTGTGTTGACTAGCTCAGGTTTGTGATTGTTTGGCTGTACTTTCACTAAGCGAGAGTGTGTGTGTTACCCTGGGCTGTGCCATTCCTGATCTCTCAGCACATATTTTCACACACCTTTAACGGTTATCTTGATCATATAAATTGTAAGCTATTATGTGGCACTTGTCTTGCTAACAACCACCGTTGGGTTTTCAGTTGCAAATACGACAGCTTTATTATGGATTAATTTCCCTTCAGCAATATACACATTGTACTGTGCAAAACATTAATGGGCTGTAGGATGGCTATGATGTCATATGTAGAGACTTGTGATATTTCACAGAGGATAACCATTCTGCTCTGTCACTATTCAGTTACTGATGGGATGCACTGCTGGTAAATATTTAACCTAAGCCAGAGGTCAGAGAATGAGCAAATAGTCAAAACTACACCTACTGTATAGTGAGTGGTGAATAGCAGTATTATGGTAAGTGGTGACTTAAAGGGGAGCTACACCAATTCTACATATCAGAGGTGTTGGGAGTATCACTGCATATATGATAAAAGCTGGAGCCTTTTCTGGCTCCAGAAGCTGATAAATTGATTCAAGTGATGTCACTTGAGTCAGCCAGCATTGGTTAGGGCTGAAGCACAACAGAGTATTAGGGCCACATTAAGATAAATTAAAGGAATGAAAAATACAGAGCTTTTTAGGATAAAAAAAACTTAATTCAAAAATAAAACCTAGTGATATGATTTCAAGAAAAATAGACGCAATATTACATGAAGTCGGAATTTATGAGAAAAACGCTGTAATATTACGTGGATAAACTCATTGATTTACTAGAAAAAAAAACGTAAAAGTTTATGCCAGAAAGTCAGGTGACCTAGTGTAAAGAGTGAGAGAGGTCAGGACAGATGTATTTGATTAACTGATCAAGAAGAAGACTTTTTCAAATCCTGTGTGAGACGACTTTAATTTATTATTTATTGACTCAGATGTTGCTTTTCAGTCTTCATACTATATCATCTGACTCTGGCATAAATTTATAAGTTTTGTCTCTGAGTTCATTCACGTAATATTATGACTTTTCTCGTAAAATTCTGACTTTTTCCTCATAATATTACTTTTTTTTGTGAAATAGTATGGCTGGTATAGTATTTCGTTAAATTATAACCTCTAAATTCCTGTATTATTATGATTTTTCTGACTCAAAAACATGAATTTATTCAGGTATTATTATGATTTTTTCCCCTCGAAATCCTACATTTTTCCCCCTATTTTTATGCATCTGTGCCGGCAATAGTTGTGGCCGGAGGCAGCATGTTTTCAGGTTGTCTGTCCGTCCCAGTGTTTTGAACACAATATCTCAAGAAAGCCTTGAGGGATTTTTTTCAAAATTTGCACAAATGTTCACTTGGACTCAACAGTGAACCGACTAATTTTTGGTAGTTATAGGTCAAAGGTGAAGGTCACCAGGACCTTGTCTCTCTCATTGTTGTAAACACGTTATCTCAAGAACACCTTCAGAGATTTTCTTTAATTTGGCACAAACATTCACTTGGACTCAAGGATGAACTGATCAGATTTTAGTGGTAAATGGTCAAAGGCCAAGGTGACAATGACCTCGTATCCATCTCGTTCTCATGAACATGATATCTCAATAACGCCTTGAAGGAATTTCTTTAAATTGGGCACAGGTGTCCACTTGGATTTTATGATGAACTTATTTGCCTTTGGTGGTGATAGGTCAAAGGTCAAGGTCACTGTGACCTTGTCTGTCTCAATCTCATGAACCCGAACCTCCACTCGGACTGAAAAATACACTGATTAGAATTTTGTTGGCTAAAGGTCAAAGTCACTGTGACCTCACAAAACATGTTTGTAGCCATAACTCAAAGATTATTGCGCTAACTATGACAAAAGCCTCAAACTCATGTCTAATAGGATAAAATGATAAAGTGATGACATTTTATATCCAAAAGGTCAAAGGTCAGCTTCATACAGCTGCGGTAATTCTAGTTTACTCTAATACTACTATTCCTTTTTACCAAAGATTACATGCTTGGAAATGACAAAAAATAATCTGGAGATATTAAGTTAGAAAAACTGAGCAGACCTCTGTAGCCCACTCCTAATCTCTGATTGAAGCTAGCATTTTAAGGATACATCAGCAGCTACTAGCATAGTACACCTTAATCTCTGCCTTAATTGTAGGTGGTCTAGTTGTAGTGTGTGTAATATAGGTGCCATGTGTTGACATGAGGGAAAATAGATGGAATAAAACAGACAATATTTCTGGTTCTGCTGTATTGATTTTGATCCTTTTTGAGGAACTGTTCATTGTAAGTCTGACAGTGTTATTGGAGTGAAATGCTAAGTCAGTGGAGTAATACTCTCCAGAAATGTTTTACTTTACTCACGTCTGATCCTCTGACCAAAGTCCGCATAAGAAGGGCAAAATAAGCCGTGGAGGTGCTGTGTAACATCTTGTATTTTGCATGAGCGGGTGAAGGTCTATACAGCGCTCTTATCATGGTCATGGAACCTCAAACTGCTTGTATCTCCACACACCACCGATAATATTTCACAGTACAGTGTGTGTCTCGCCCTGCATTTTGCATTTTATGGCACTCTGACATGAGGTGTGTTGAGTTTTATCTTGCCATACATTTTAATGCCAGTTAAACAGTGAGGTCACAGCACACAGGAGAAAGTCCGACACAGGCTGACTCTGGCTGCTATGTGTCTTTCTTTAACACCTCAGCTCTTGGCTAATACATGAAAGAGTTATTGATTTAATGATTAGCTGGATACTTGGCGGCAGAATTTCAAGTTGTTCAGAATTTAACCTAGTTTCAGAGGCCTTGGACAACCTAAAAATAAATATTGGAAGGGTTTTAACCACTGTGCATGATAACCAGGACAACAAGCATGACAGATACTGTACTGCACCAGCTTTCCTCAAACACTTTTAATCTCTCCGGTAGGACGGTGATGGCAACCCGTAAAGACAGACACAGGGATCGAACCCCACTGGAGGAAAGCTATGGAGAGAGGAGCAGCGTCCCCTGTCCTGGAGACACCCTGCCCTGGAACCTGTCCAAACACCAGAGGGTCAAACGCTCCAAGTCAGCCTCAGGGGACGTATTGGATCCAGCAGAGAGGGCTGTCATTCGTATAGCAGGTAGGATTGACTATAACAGCTGTGGCTTTGCTCACACGTGATACAGTGCGTACATGTTCTCAGTGCTGCAGAGGTGTACTCAACTCACCTTTAAGGCCCTGTGTACAAATTCTGCCGTGTGTCCAAGCTGGGGGCCTGGTGACACAGGGACTATTCACAGGGCAAATTGATGAACTGCTGTAGCTCACTGGCAAGCCGGGAACATGCTGCTGTTTATTCGTTTAGTCTTTGTTCTCAGGATTGTACACTATGTCATTAAATAAAAAGTTACCAATGAGGGAAAGAGAAAGCAGTCTTAGCTAGCTACCCTGCTAGCTGACATTTAGCAAGCTCATTAATTGCAAACTAAATAATAAGTTCACACATTTCACTCAAAAGATACATTTGTACCATTGACTCCTGTTTATTAACTGCGTCCAAACCATCCCTCTCTTGAAGAGCAGTTAATATTCTGACAGAGGACAATTTAAATAAAAGTGGATGGTACCGCACAGCTAACAAACTGCAAAAGTCATCCATCAAAGGTTAGAATTTGCATGTTCCTGCTGTATGTGGTCGCATGTAGGTGTTGCGTTTTCAGGTTGTCTGTCGGTATGTCCATCCATCCCATTGTTGTGAACCTCATATCCCAAGAATACCCTAAGGGAATTTTTCTTTGGCACAAATATCCACTTGGAATTAAGATGGACTGATTAGATTTTGGTGGCCAAAGGTCATGGTCACTGTGACCTTGTCCATCTTTTTCTTGTGAACGCAATATCTCAAGAAAACCTTGAGGAAATTTCCTCAAATTTGGCACAAACGTCCACTTGGACTTGATGATACACTAATTAGGTTTTGGTGGTCATAGGTTAAAAGTCACTGTGACCTCACTTTGACCATAACTAAATAATTCATAGGCTTATTATGACACAATTTCCCACAAATGTCTAATAAAATGATGAAGTGATGGCATGTAATATAAGAGAAGTCAAAGGTCAACTTTAATGTGACAGTATATTTTTTTTCTTGCCATTATTCAAGGTCATAATTTAGGAACATGAGGGGAGAAATTTGTTTGGATACTTACTTGGTGACACTAATCTTGGGTTTCCACCTTGAAACGGTGCTGATTTTCTGTACTGATGGATTGAAGATGGGTAAAGCATCAACATTTTAGAATTTGTAGCTTCTTTGCAGCAACTTCCACATTTGAAGCATCGTCTACTGTCATGGCTACATGTGAGTCTGGACCAGACGTGAATGCAAACTGTAACTACAACTTGACCGGTTTGTGGAGGCAAACAACCATGAGGTGGTAATTTTACTTCTTTAAGAGGAAATATTCTGCACAGGGACAGAAGGAAAAGGGAAATAAGTCAGTTTACAGGAATAATGTGGAGTGTATTTTAAAAGTTGTTTCACACCTGCATCAGGGTGTTGTCTGTAGTGGAAACCAGACTGAAGAAGAAAGTTATTTATAATGTTGACTTATGAAAAGCAATTGAAATTCATTCTTCAGGGCCATTGTCCTTTGTGGGAATGTCCTTGTTTGTGTTCTGGGTAGAACTTGTCAGACAGCATGACATCACTTGGCTGAGAGCTTATTGCTTTGAGTTATTAAAAGTAACGAGTCCTTAATTTCTGTGACATCTTTGTGTGATGGTGGTAGGGGGTGAGAACAGGATCATACACTGTTGGGTTAACAGTATGGTAGGATGTTCTTTTCTGCTGTAGCCCTGCTATGCATTTTAAGCAGCCTTGACCTGTCTAGTGCAACTTTATATGCCAGCTCACTAAGGAACAATTAACAAGTGATACAGTAAGCAAAAAGGAAACACCACGTAACATATGTAAGGTATTTGTTTCCCCTGCAGGCTGGTAATGGGCTTTGCCAGCTGAACAGGATATACTTCACATTTTATACATTGAGGCAGGGACAGTGGCAAGAGACAGTAGTTTTGTGTGAGGTGTGGTTCTTCTTACTTAAACAATAGGCTGGGATCCTGTCCAGTTCAACTGTAGGGATGTTGGAAACACAGTATTTATTTACACTATGGGTTAGCAGTGCCACTGCTGTGATGTGCTGATTGCCTGAGGCCAAGTGTTAGATACATTGACACAGTTCATCGTCAGCGAGGACCCCATGTAAAACTGACTGCAGTAAATGAATCAGTTTATTAGAAATGCCAAGTCATAATCATTACTCATTAAATTTATTTATGAGTACCACCCCTATAACATGATGTGACTTGTATCAATAATGCAATAGTACACAAGTAATTTGATATATGGCATCACCCCTGAGTGAAAGAACTGTTATCATGGTGTCAATGCAATTAACTAACCTGTACCTCATCACATTGCAATGCAGTGCCTCCAACACAGTAGAGCTCAACTCACCAGGCTGGTATTAGCAGGCAATTTTGGCATTTCACAGATATGTTAGTATATGCCAAAAATATGCCAAAAGAAATTGCATCACATAAATTTCAATATTGAAGTCATTTCAAGATGGTGTTACAGACTCAATAGTCAGTGTCCAAAGGCAGAGCAGCCCCATATCTACAGTGAAATTATGAAGAGATGACTTGGAAATTATGGACATCGTCAGTCATTGATACAAAGAGGAAAACATGCCTTGAAACCTGTTTGTTTTTTATGACTTATTTATCATTGTAGTGCAGAAAGTACTGATGCACAGTACTCCTGCATGATGTATCGTGCCAATATTAGCACAATAAGTCTTTGATGAAGTTTGTTTTGGAATGCTGTGCTCCTGCTGGGTAAGAGGAAGTTTGGATAACTTTAGCACCTACAATAGGCCTGCGTTCACATCCTGTGCAGCTCTTCCTCTATCCATCAGAAGGCCAGGTCAGGCTGTGTCAGCACCCATGGGTGAGGCTGAGCTTTTGTTGTGGGCTCTGCTGACTGACAAACTGGCTGTAGCAGAATCCCTGACTGTATATAGATGAGCATGTGCTGGAGGGTTATCAGAAGTGGCCCGTGCACAGTTCTCATTATTGATAACCTGCTGTAAGGCTGAGGCAGCACTGTACTGTTTATCCGGTTCTTTAGAAGCTTCACATCCTCCTGTGTTGGCAGAGAAACCTTACAGTTGTTTGATTTATCAAACAGTGTTAGAACCAAATGGATAAATGCTAAAATGGACATGGACATCACAATAGAAATATATAAATAAATAGATAATTGTAGGGCATAGTGACCTCAGACTTCAACCAGCAGACACTCAAGGAAGACATTATGCTTGGCCATAAATAGCCATCTCTGAGCTGGTCTTGTTATACCTTGGTGTTTGTACCTTTTGTGAAGCGGTCGAAATTGGAAAAGTTTAGCTCAGGGTGCATTGGACAGGTATTCTTTTATGTCTTCTCAGCTGTCTTTGAAGGACACCGACTTGTCTCAACTTTGCAGATCATTAAATTAGTTTAAAAATTACATCTATCTTTCTAATTACCAGTTAAAGCAGCCTAGACGTGTCCCTAATCACCTGTGGGAACAGGCCTCGAAAAATGAGATTGCGAGCTTGTTAAGACCTGATGTTAAGTGAATACATACCATGGGATCTTATTACCCAGCAGTGACATTAGGAAGTTGTAAATAGGAATGACGGGGCTCCTTTGGGATTGACACCAGGACTTGATAGGCCCCTCCAATGTAACCATTAGAGTCTGTTTCATGATGCACTCACTACTCCATTGATTATTTTTAATAGCAATTCCTGCCTTCTCTCCTCAAGGAATACTTCTCCCACAAAATGACCCTTTGTATGTCATTTTCTCACCCTGTGTTGCGTTGAATTTGTGGAGAAAAATGTGTTTTTCTTGCATGCCTCAAAGGTGAACGAAGAATCCAAAAAAGGCTAACGTTCCTCATGAATTAATTTAAACCTTCAGCCGTGATTTATAACAGCAAAACTAGATCAAAACATTCCCTTATGAACTCTTACAAAATTCGTGTGATATAGAATCAATCTGTTGGTGAAGTATTCCTTTAAGACAGTATCGATGATGCAGAATAGTTCAGTTGCATTATGTTTATTGCCCTGTTTAACATTTATCAATAAACATTTTCCTTAGCTGTATTTCTATATCTATATGTGTTATGTGCTGCTGAAATCATGTGGCCACCTAGTTTCATAAAAATCAATGAATGGTTGAGTTGAAAGTTCTGTAGTCAGTCAGCTGTCAGACTGGTGACAGGGAGGATTTACTGTCCACAGTATGGCTGCTGGGGTCATCTCTGATGTATAGTGTAGTTCGTGACAGCAGTACTCAAGGACTGGTGCCAAGCTCTGCAACATAACTCAGTATAAGGTCAGACACTCAACCCTGCCAAAGTTTTGGTTGACTGTTGATATAACTGATTGACCTTCACTTGAGGGGTACGGTAGAAATGTGACAAATGGGCGGTTCGAAGATGGTCCAAGCAAGGGGGCCAGAAATAAGGGGGTAGGGGAAAGGGAAGGCGGCCACTTTATTTGCTTTTGGTCGTGAATCTCTGCATTGCGGCTGGAGTATGAGATGAAGATTGCAAGATATCATTTTTATTATTTATCTTGGTTTTGAGATCTCCACCACTGAGGCTTCTGCCACCACCAAAATTCAGTGGAGGTTGATTTTATTTCGCCACAGCACAGTAAATAAAGCTGTAACTCTCTGCATGGCTGATACCATCAGACGCCAAAAACATGCGTGAAAACAGTTGCACCTCATGTGTTTTATGTTTAAAAGATTGCTATTTCAATCTGTTTATTGTCTGTTTTAATAGGTTATTTTGATCTCATCCATAGCCTCATTTTCTTCAGTTGAGGTGCGCTGCTTAGTTTACTGTAGCACATGGACTTCAACAAGTCATTCTACCATATTCCTGATAACAAAGCTGGAAGAGAACTGCCTGCTTCAAGTATCAAGTTAGGTACTGACTGATGCTTGTGTTTATAGTGGTAACATTATTTGAAATAGCATGAACTCATTGAAAATGGCACCTCTGAAATAATCAGATTACATAATTAGTGGAAGTTCTATGGGAAAAAGAACAATTATATCACCCTCCTAGTGATAATCATGTCGTGTAGGATATGGGAATTTATGATGGGTTCCATTACCTTTCACAGTGGGTCACAATTGATGAAGTAATACAAGTACCACAGCAGTGTATCAATCAATGCTGAATAAAAACCTCAGTTTCATGAATAATAGACAGGGGATTGTGTGTGACACACAGGAGGATGCAGCCCAGAAAAATGTAGTTTATGACTCGAGTCAAGGCCAAAACACCCTGGTGGGAGACGCCGGGTGTCAAAAAATACGCCTCTATTATTTTCAATGTACAATCCCCACACCAGCATGGCTAGATGTGTGTCGGCGCTCCTGGACACGCCGCCCCATGGCACTTTTACGCCACTGTCCTATTTCTAGGATTTAAATTAAATGCATTTTTCCCCCACTTGCTCTCTGCTTGCATATACCAGCTCCCGTAGCAGCTCCACTTTTCTGCTCCTGTGGCAGCTCGACACCTCTCCTCACCATTGATGTACAAAGAGAACTCTGTAGCTGTTGCTGTGTCTTGTGTGTGGAAAAAGACTGGATGACGAGAGTCTCGTTGAGGTCAAGAAATATCCTGAGGTAAATCACCCACAATCCTCTCGTTATCAAGACAGTGGCCAAAAAGATATTGCCTGGCGAGTCATAGCCCTGGAGATGGGCACTTTAGGTGAGAAGGCAAGTTTAATGCAGGCTCTCTACACGATTTTAAGCTAATGTACCAGGTGGAAGAGGTACAAATCTTTCATTAAAGAAGTAATAGCTTTGTGTGGTTGTCTGCCAACGAGCTGCAGTGTGATGCCTCTGGTGTGTGCTAGGGGCAGCTCTTGATATGCGGCACATGATGCGCCGTGTGTTTTGAGCTTTGTCTTTCTAAAGCCCTTACCGACGATGACTCAAATGATGTCAATTAAGGAAATGTATCAGCCTCAACTGCATCTTTGTAGCCACAAAATGATTCATACAACCTTTTCACATACACAGTAAACAGACTCTTGTAATCGGGGCAGTTCCCCTTTAATCTCAACACATTTCTGTTTGTCAGGTGGCTATATTAAAAGAACTGTCAGGAAGTACTCAAGAACGAGTGCCTGTAGTTCTGATGGACTTATAGTCTGCATTGTGCACAATGTGTTACAGTCTGATGAATTAATAAAAACATGTAATAGGTGGTTATTTTGTCATCATTGCAGTCATCATGTTGTATTAGCAGTTGTTAAATTAAAAAGGTAAAATCTCATCTATCTTTTAGGTTTATTGTGATATTAATTTCAGGAGATGAAGTTTGCTGACACTAATTTAATTTTATGTCATTAATGTTGGCTTTGCTTGCAGTCCTGGTTGCTCCAGTGTTGGCCTTGAGCTGTACTTAATCCCAACATCCCTGCAAAGTACCCCTTAATTATTCATTATGAGGAGGCTATGATCTGCCACTGAGATGCTGCCACACAGAGACTCTCCGCACTGTGGCCCAAGTGGTGGAGATTTACTGTGGAAATAATCAGTGTAGATGAACAGAGCCCCAAGTATGTGAGCAGGACTATGTAGCTTGTATATTACAGGCAGTATGGAGGAATTATGTGAGTCCCTGACTGTGTGTTTCTGATGTTCTCAGTGTATGCATTTACAGGACCAGAGAAAAGATGCCCCTTCACGGCTGTAAATCTTCATCCACACAAATGCAGTGGTAGCACCACTGACAGTTACTCCGTAGACACGAACATGGCCTGTTATCCTCAGGCGGTTTTCATAATAGTGCAATAAAACACATTTAATGGAAGCATTAGAGCTGGATACTTTGACATTTTTATCATATTATGCTTCACATTTTTGCTCTGCTAATGTGATGCACTTACATTATGAAAGCCTCTTTGTATTTCAAACCATATTCCTCAGATTTGAAAAATGTCTTCTGTGAGCTAAATGCTGGGTTTGTGATGCTGTTTTCTTTATCAGCGCTGGCCTTTACCTATTCTTGGATCTCAGCTGCAGTTTAGCTACAATAGCTTATTAAATGTCAACTTACCATAGATCAAGCTCTACATTGACAGGCGAACACACTTCAGACAGCACTAACTCAATAGCCCACTAGGTGGCACTTTCTATCAAAGAGGCCGTAGCCTCAAAGTGTTCCTGGAGAGTCATCTCAGCTTCTGGAAAATGTGCCTCATTTCCCACACCCGTTTCAAATAGCATCGACTACATAGTGTATTCCTTGTGCCCCGTTGCGTTACGGTGCTCTGCCTCATTTCAGCAGACAGCAAGTTTTATGCTCACTGAATGAGTCTGTCAGACAGAGCAGCTTTATTTTCCCTTTTATACAGATCTGACCTTTGGGCCTTCCCCATTACACGCAGCGTCAGGGAGGAATGCTGAACTTCACCATCAGTTTGAAATCCGATAAATGAGCCACAGTGAAATGGACAGATCCAGGCAGGAGAGTGGAAAAACATACTTGCTGCTGCAGTGCATCAGTGTTTCAGTCAGACACTGTTTGGGATATCCAGAAGAGGGAGCCAGGCCTGTTTCTGTGCTTGTCCCACAGTTACTTTACTGTTATTACAGCAACGTTGCAACATTATTGCACTATGCTCGAACAGCCCCAGCCCTGGCTGATTGACAGTGGACTGCGTCATGCCGTCAGACTGCTGATGATGAGTTGATACAGTGACACAGAAGAAAGAGGGAGGTGAGGAGATGTATTTAATTAGCTCCTTTAAATGCTGAAACACTGCTCACAAGCAGCAATTATATGTCAAATGCCATCAGTCATAGTCCAATGTCTGCTATTTACAATGGCATAGATTCAGTTTAGGTAATAATAAACCTAATTTATAGCAGGGAGAGCTGGAAGTACAAGGAAGGAAAAACAGAGAGATTCTCTTAGCTTTCAAACCATGTCTCCACTGACAACATAATTTCCCCTCCATCAAAATCCAGCAGATGATAAGTCTTGTTTTAGTTCAAGCCGAGCAGAAATTCTCCCACAATAAAAACCGTCACGCTTTTGTTGAGAGGTTTGTCATCTTGTGAAGCCAGACTATCAGTCTAGCTGTTGGCCAGTATTAAACTCCTGCCGGTGTGTGTGTGTGTGCTTATGTGTGTGTGTACACAAGGTTTTGTTTGTTTCCCCCATGGCTTTTTCCATCAACAGTGAGCTGTGCTTTGGTAATCCCCCTGGACGCTTGAGTATAAAAGACGTGGTCTGATTTGTGGAGACTGGCATCTTATTCTCGGAACAGAGTGGTGTGAAAAAAAAACATTAATATTGTTAATGATGTATCTTCTTTTGTCTTGTGAGTCGGCCCCACTAGAATATCAAAGAGACGGAGACTCAGCTGGATAAAAATAGAGACAGACTATTTACTGGCCAGCTTCTTTAAAGGTCCAGTGTGTATATTGGAAGAAATTGAATATAAAATGGTACGTATAGTAAGGGTAGGGGAAAATGTCGATACAGCATAGTTTTGCGATATTTTTGTGTGGCAATATCTTTTTCTTTATTATATATGTAAATTATTAATTTGACAAATACAAATTAAACTTAAGGTAGCCGACTTCAATAATATCATCAGTTGCTTTTTCACTTCACTACATACATTTTGCCCCAAAAAAATGACTGAAGTTAAATAAACAGACAGAAATCTGTCAAACAGATGCTGACAAAGTTTTCCTTTGGGAACATGCAGCTAAAAACAGGTAATGAATCGCAATATATCGCAGTATATTTTATTGCAATACTCAGCATATTGCAACACGTTTAAAATCGCAATAATATTGTATCTTGACTAAAATATCATGATAACATTGTATCATAGAGCCCCTAGTGATTCCCACGGCTATTTTTTACTGTAGAGTATAATCACTTGAAAATAAGAAGCATTGTGTTTTTTGTTACCTTAAAATGACTTGTACAGAGATCGCCATGTTGCTCTGCCTTGTTTCTACAGTAGCTCAGAATGGAGAAACCAAACACTGGCTCTAGGTAGTGCCATTTGTTTTTGTGCTTTTGCGTTGGCCACCATCAGTAGCAG
This sequence comes from Epinephelus cyanopodus, assembly GCA_026686955.1. Classification (NCBI taxonomy): domain Eukaryota; kingdom Metazoa; phylum Chordata; class Actinopteri; order Perciformes; family Serranidae; genus Epinephelus; species Epinephelus cyanopodus. The sequence goes on from CM048919.1 coordinate 13,377,447, forward strand.
CCCCTCCATGATGAGATTGTTTAAACGTGTAACTGCTTTATCAATGTTTGTACTGATTTAAAGTCACTGACTCCATTTGTTGTGGAGAGGAAGAGGCCTCCTGAATGTCTGGATCTGAAGTTATCAGAGAACAACACACATTAGCAGGTGCTGGGCCAGCTGCCCAAGCAGCGTGGGAGAAAGACTGATTTGTAATGTGAAGCTGCTTTATTCAGTGTTTTTACCAGTGTAAATCACCTGGAGTGTTTGTCTTGAAGGGGAGGAGCCCTCTGAGGAAAATTCGGCTCACCATCAAAACCTGAACGTCCTGATCGGAAATAAGGTGAGCTCATATTAAGTTATTAAATAGGTGAGCTTACGTTTCTAGGTGCTGGGCAAGCAGGCCTTCTGCAATGTGCCAAACAGTGTAGGAGAAACACTGATACGTCATGTAAAACTGCTTCACTTAGTGTTTTTACCATTTTATTCACCTGGTCTGTTTGTTTTGGAGAGGAAAAGGCTTCTGCAGCTAATACAGACTGGGGGAAATTTCAACTCGTTGCAGTCTGCAATCCTCACTACTAGATGCCACTAAATCCCCCTAAGTCTAACACACTGGACCTTTAACCACTGGGGAATGCAATAATGCACATAATGTTGAGAACAGGCCGTGATTAGAGATTGGAAATGTAATATTAGCTTTGTATATTGTAGCTGTTATGATTGCATTTAATTGCATGGTCTTTAAAGGTATACTAGACAAAGACGACTTTATGACAAGGTTAATACAACGTTAACCTGTTAGTGACTTCAACATCGTCTCTTTTACAAGTGTGGTCTACCAAATGCATAATGATAATAATAATTTTACAGCTGTGGTTGTTGTGTTCCTTTCATCACCTGGGACAATTCACAGAGAAAGTATCAAACGAAGTGCAAATGCATAGACACACATAGCCTACATAACTGTATTCATACATGTGGAAAGGGTGCGCGTACACACATGTTAAGGGGTTTATACATGGAGACTTGTGCCCACACATTCAGATCTTCTAATGTGGAAAGCTTGTACAAGCAAGCTACATAATACTTGCCAGGGCCTTGGGTCCCTGCATGCACCTGTTGACTATTGTTGAATGAGATATGGGAGCTATACCCTCAGCTACACACACACACACACACACACAAACACACACACAAACACACACACACACATTTTCACATACCTTTTTAGATCACAAACCCTTAAAGTCACAGCTTACGGTAATTAAATAGACATATGTCCTGAAACCAGATTTGGTTGTCCAGCTATTTGGGAATGGACACTAAGCTAGAATGATCAACTAAGCACCCTGTAAGAAATTTAAGTATCTCTTAAGTGTCACCACTGTGTGTGTTGGGGAACATGTGAGATCCACTGTCAGCAAGTGTTAATAGCGGGTGAAGAGCTAAATGTTTAGTTTTAAATGCCTTCACTTAGTGTCCACATGTGTTGGCCAGCAGTTTAACGCTGATGTCACAATACTTGGACACTTGGAAATGTGAGTTTGGCCTGATGTCATTACACTTAATCATGTTTTGGTTACAGTTTATGATAGATGAAGAGTTCATTCTCTTTGCTTGCTACTGACCTCTCCTTACAGTTCTGTGCAGTTTTATCTGTCAGAAGCTGGAGGCCACATGGTGATGTCATTCCTCTGCCTCTCCCTATTTCAAGGGATACGTAAGCATTAAGCTGGTTGAAGCAGCCTCAAGAGGAGGTTATGTTAACTGTGCCCTGGGCTTTTAAAGGATTCTTATTTGTGCAGCCACCCACTCTTTGTAAATGTTTTCCTTTTGTGAAGCCCCAGTGATTTACAGTGGACATGCACTGTGTCGTTATACATAATAATGTGAACAAGTAGTGCTGCACAATTGCTCATATGGGCAATAATTTGCATATGAATGTTGAATCTGTCTAATCTGTGTCCACACTGGACACTGAATGCTGTTCCTTAGTCCACGGGTCTTGTATCAGGTATGCTTATTAAAAAAGCATATCTACAAAATGTATTTCAGTCAGGAACACTTCAGTCAAAGAATTTTTTTTTCCATTTGCAGTATTATATTTGGGGGTATGGCTCTGTTTTGGGGCCTCTGTCTTTCCTTGGGCCTGTGCAGAAAGCCTCTTCCATGTGCCTATGTGAAAGCCTAAGGCAGAGAGAGCGCATCTATCTGCCCTTCCATGCGCAAATGAGAAAAGCCAGAGGCAGAGTGAGCAAACATCCCTGCCCTTCCATGCGCCTACATGGAAAGCCTCAGGTAGGGAGGGCAGCCTCAATGACAAACAGAAATTACATTGATAAGTCAGGCATAGCATGAAAATGAGGAGCTGGGGTGGAGGAAGGTTGCAAAGCGGGATTCAGAAGAAGCAATAACAGTAATCAGGCCAAAGCAGTTCAAATAAGGCGCCCTGAATGAGATTTGCCTATTGGTTGCATAGAAAGGAATCATGTGATCTGTCAGCTGACTCCCTTCTGTCAATCAGCTGATCGCTAACAGCCCGATCAGTTGATGTAGCTGGGATGTGAGCTGAGCTTGAAAGCGTGTTCTGCCTGAACTAACACTGCTCAATATGTGCAAGACGGCTCAATAACAACCATTCTATTGTAATCAAATCAATGTATTGTCCATCTCGTTCTCGTTAATGCGGTATCTCAAAAGTGCCTTGAGGAAATTTCTTCAAATTTGGCAAAAACTTCCACTTGGACACAGCAATGAAAGGATAAGATTATTGTGGTCAAAGGTCAAGGTCACTGTGACCTTGTCTGTCTCATTCTTGAGAATGCGATAACTCAAGAACACCTTGAGGGATTTCTTTTTTTCAAATTTGGCAAAAACTTCCACTTGGACTTAGCAATGAAGTGATTAGATTTTTGTGGTCAAAGGTCAAGGTTACTGTGACCTCACAAAATCATGTTTTTTAGCCATAACTCAAGGATTCATATGCTAATTATCCAAACCAATCCAATCCACTTTATTTATATAGCATGATTTTAACAAACACAAGGTTTCCAAAGTGCTGCACAGCAAGATAAAAACACAATAACAGAAGCACAATGAAACGATGAAGTACACAATAGGATAAAAGTAATAAAATAAAATAAAATAAAATAAATGTAATAATATTAAAATAATAATAAAATTTCACGCGTGCCTTTGTCTAATAGAATAAAACAATGAAGTGATGACATTTTATATCCAAAAGGTCAAAGTTCAACTACAATTTGTTCAGCAAATACACTTATCTGGCCATTACTCAATGTCAAAACTCCAGAACAGAATGGGAGACAGTTGGTCACATACTGACTTGGTGACTCTAATCTTGTGTGTCCACCTTGAGACTGCGCTGATTGTGTAGATCTCTGCTGTATGTGAAGCATCCATGTTTGTACAGACATGGACGTAAACTTTTAGTACAACTTGACTGGTGCATGGAGGCATACAATCATTCAATCATTTTTTTTTTTAATTATTATTATTTATTTATCTTTTTAATCGAAACTGTGTTTGTAATTTGCCATTACAAAAACATGCTGGGGTGCGTGCCTAACTCTGTCTCTGTTAGTAAAATTTCCTGTTGGAGTGATTTTAAAGATAGAGATACACACACACACACACTCGCTCTCTCTTCTGCAGCAGCAACGTTTGGAGTGGACTTATCGCGTTTCCTCTCAGGAAAGAGTCCTGGCTGATGTCAGTTCGGCCTTGGCCAAAGAAATGTCTGATAGTTGGTCTGAGCTGCAGGGATTTTCCTTTTTCCTACATCAGATCTCCACTGTTGTGCTACAGCAGACTCCTACGCAAACCAGCATGGAAACAGTGCACAATGATATCCTCTTTACTTTTCTCATCATTTTTATGATGCGTGCCATCATAAATCTCCTTAACAAGACATCATTTTTAAGAGTCCAAACTGGCCTCAGCCATTAGCTGTGTCTCTGTTAGTTGACATGCTCCTGTTTCTGTTTGCCAACATCGCTGTTATTAATCATTTTTAATGCCACAACTTACTTTCATATTAATCAAAGCACCTCACAAATGTATCATCTAACAATCAGGCAGGTACATTTAATTAGAAAGTCTTGGCATGTGTAACTGACTGATAGTTGTTTTTATTCTTTTTTTCCCCGTAATTTATTTTGGTCTGGACTGTCATCAGGTTGGCTGGTCAGGGCATCTGTTGAATATTCAGTGGCTACCCCAGCAGTTGATGCTCTCGGTGGATGTCAAGGGCATATCTGCACCTTGAATGTATTCATTGCGCTGCAGGCTTCAACTTTCTCTGTGACTGGCCGAAACATAACAGCTACCAGCTGGAGTGTGTCACTGCGGCACAGACAGGGTGGACCTCTTCTTTGTTATGAGATTATGTCCTGTAGCGACTGGCTGCTTCCTTTTTAAATGTGATTAAATGAAGGCATTATTGAACAATAACTCATAAGGCCTTTGCATCTTTGGAATAATAAAGAATGACTGAGTGTTCACCCTGATGTCATTATGAAGGTTCTGCAGCTACTTTGGTGGTATTATTTTGACAGAAACAATGGGGTGGTTTTTATTGATGAAATAATAGTCATGTCAGTTGTATTTCTACGGCCCAGTGTCACAAATCACATATTTGCCTCAAGGTGCTTTACAATACGTACAGCATAAGACATCCTCTGTACTTAGATTCTCACTTCAGATAAGGAAAACAAACCCTCCAAATGTACCTATAATGGGGGAAATTGAAGGATAAATGGAATAATAGACAGATTTCCCAGTTACAAACAGCTGAGGGTGCCTATGGTAGCAGGCCAAGAAAAACTTGTTCCCACAATGTCATGATGGCTTACATGTGGACCTATCCACCTTTTTCTATTTTTATAAATGAAGCAACTTGCCGGAACGTAGTAAAATGCTTGTTAAGAGGCAAGGTTATTGTAACTGACTAAAACTAAACTAAAAACTAAAACTAGGTGTCTCTCCGGGCAGTCCGGCTTCCTCCCACAGTCCGAAGACATGCAGGTTGGGGACTAGGTTAATTGGTGACTCTAAATTGTCCGTAGGTGTGAATGTGAGCGTGAATGGTTGTTTGTCTCTATGTGTCAGCCCTGCGATAGTCTGGCGACCTGTCCAGGGTGTACCCTGCCTCTCGCCCGATGTCAGCTGGGCAAGAGGCAGCTGACATCGGGCGACCCTCACGAGGATGAAGCGGTTAGAAGATGAATGAATGAATGAATGAATGAATGAATGAATAGGTGTAAAATTCTTTAGAGGTAACTGAAATAAAAAAAAATAAAAATAAAAATAAAAACCAGACTTTATAACTTCAACCATATAGTGTACTTCAACCATATAGTGTACTTAGAGAATTAACTAATATTAAATAAAAATCTACAGGGAATGTCTTTAGTTTCAATCTTTGTCCATTTGGTCAAATCTGTCAACACAACATATATTTATTGAGACTGGGATGTCACAAAATATATTTGCATTGTAAGATCTATTCTGAACTTCTTAAATTTTGCTCCTGATGACTCATACTGAAACTAATAACAACAGAAGTAAAACCAAACCTTTTTAAACAATAAAAACAAAACTTAAAAGAGCAAACTACTCTGCAAAGTAACTGACAGTAAAACTGAATTGAAAACAAAAAATAAAAACAAAATAAAAATGAAAACTAGAGCCTGCCTGTGTGTGTGTGTGTTTGGGGGGGGTTTATTGTGATCTCAACTCAACTCAACTACAACTACATACCTATAAAATTTCTATGAGCAGAAGTGTAACGTAGGTGAGCAATGGCCCCTTCTCTACTTCCTATCACCCTACTTCCATTTCGGCTGCTTGTACTAGCGATCTTGTTCTTTCGGTCACTACCCGGAGCTCGTGACCATAGGTGAGGGTTGGAACATAGATCGACCGGTAAAACGAGAGCTTCGCTTTCTGGCTAAGCTCCCTTTTCACCACAACGGACTGGTGAAGCGCCTGCATCACTGCTGACGCCGCCCCAATCCACCGGTCAATCTCCCGCTCCATCCTACCCTCACATGTGAACCAGATCCCGAGATACTTAAACTCCTCCACCTGAGGCAGGACCTCCCCCCCGACCTGGAGTGGGCAATTCACCCCTTTCCAGCTAAGGACCATGGCCTCAGACTTGGAGGTGCTGATTCTCATCCCAGCCGCTTCACACTCGGCTGCGAACCGTCCCAGCAAGAGCTGGAGGTCACTGTTCGATGGAGCTAGGAGGACCACGTCATCCGCAAAAAGCAGGGACGAGATCCTCCCCCCACTGAACCTGACACCCTCCACCACTCGGCTGCGCCTAGAAATTCTGTCCATGAAAGTTATGAACAGAACCGGTGACAAGGGGCAGCCCTGGCGAAGTCCAACCCTCACCGGGAACAGGTCCGACTTACTGCCAGCCACGCGAACCAGACTCGTGCTCCTTCGGTACAGGGACTGGATGGCCCTTAGCAAAGGGCCACCAACCCCATACTCCCAGAGCACCCCCCACAGGATGCCCCTGGGGACACGGTCGTAAGCCTTCTCCAAATCCACAAAACACATGTGAACTGGTTGGGCAAACTCCCATGCCCCCTCCAGCACCCTGGCGAGGGTAAAGAGCTGGTCCACGGTTCCGCGTCCAGGACGAAAACCACATTGCCCCTCCTCAATCTGAGGTTCAACTATCGACCGGACCCTCTTCTCCAGCACCCTGGAGTAGACTTACCAGGTAGGCTGAGGAGTGTGATCCCCCTGTAGTTGGAACACATCCTCTGGTCCCCTTTCTTGAAGATGGGGACCACCACCCCGGTCTGCCACTCCAGAGGCACTGCTGCCGATGTCTACGCAGTGTTGCAGAGGCGTGTCAGCCAGGACAGCCCTACAACATCCAGAGCCTTGAGATATCCAGGCCGAATCTCGTCCACCCCCGGGGCACCACCGCCGCGTAGCTGCTTCACTACCTCGGCGACTTCTGCCCCAGAAATTGGACGATCCACCCCCGAGACCCCCAGCTCTGTTTCCTCACTGGAATACGTGTTGGTGGGATTGAGGAGCTCCTCAAAGTATTCCTTCCCCCGCCCGACAATGTCCCCAGTTGACGTCAGCAGCTCCCCGCCCCCTCTGTAAACAATGTGAGCAAATTGCCGCCCCGTCTTGTTTTTCATGAAGTAAGAAATGAATTGTCCCAAACCAGCACAGGTTAAAAGCGCAGAAGCCCTCAGACATGTAACGTTAGCTTTAAAACAATCATCATAAAGTCATCATCAATGCAAATCTTGATGAGACCGAATAAATCAGGCCAAATATGCCAGCGTTTGTTTTCAGATGGGATTTGAAGATGGAAAGGGAATCTATCAGACCCAAGATAAATGGCAGATTACACTGTTAAATTAGTGTGAAAATCCAGCAGTAGATGACTGCTGTTGAAGTGCAGGCAAAACTTCACTCACCAGAAACTGTGGCAGTACAGAACTGACTGATTATTCATCAGAAGCACAGGATCATGAAAGATATACTGCTCACTTGCTTCAATGTAGTTAACCTGATTAGCAAAGCATTGACCATAGAGCTTGATTAACGTGTGAAGTGCCTGTAGTGTAGTGGCTGCTTCCATATGTGGATGCTGAGCTGATTGTACCTGGCAGACATGTTTTCGTGATCAGAGGTTGATATAACAGACACAATGTACAATAGATTTCAGCCTTGAGTTTTGAAGGAGTCACATGCAGGGGAATTGAATTTGCAACATTGCTCAGGCAGTAAGAGAAGTGTATCCCTACTTCGGTGGTCTTGTACAATCCGCTTGCCATCCATCACGGTCTAATTCAGTTGTAGTGTTACTAGAGAGCCTTATGCTGCTGCTCTGCTCTCTTGCTGCTGTGCTTGTGCTTGGCAAGCAGCGAGCTGTGAGTGTGTGGTGCCTGCCGGTCCAAGACTGTGTATCTTTAAGAGGAGGGGCCTGACATTTATATTAGTGTGTCTGAGCCAGGCTATGGGAGGGTATGGAGGAGAGGAGGGGAGCAGGGTGGGGGGGTGGGGGGTGGGGGGGGGGGGGTGGACGTCGGGCTTTGGAATGAAGTTGGGAGCTGTGGCGGGTTCACACACAGCTGAGAGAGCAGACAGAGGACAGCACAGGCAGGCTGCCTCACACACATCCAGACGCACAGAGACAGAGAGCTGACCTAAAAGGAAAAGGAAGAAACCGAGAGGAGGAGGAGGAGGAGAAGAAGAAGAGGGTGCCAGCCAGCATGGCCATGTACGAACCCGCCTACCTGCCTCCGAACGCCGAGGAGCAGGACTTCATCCAGGCTTATGAAAACGTCAGAGAGAAGTATAAAGGTGGGAAGTCTACACTCACATTACAGCGCTGACAGCTACAGCACGACTACATATGATGATGGATGAGGTGTCTTTGCATGTTTATAGAGGGAGGGCTTCATTCATTTGTCTATTTATGGTATTACTGACTCTGCACAGGTGCAAGCACATGACTGTTTGAATATGCACCTTGACGTGCCTTTGATCATGCCGGCTTCTGTATGTGTGTGTGTGTGTGTGTGTGTGTGGGTGTGGAAAAGAACAGCAGCCGTGCACGCTGCATCTCTGACTGCTGAGTGTTTTATTGATTGGGGCACATGCTGGCTGTCACTCTTCCACGCTGCCTCTCTGCCACGAGAGTCCGGCTGGATTTACAGGAGTGCTTCACTTTGATATGTGACCGTAGCAACAAACCCTGCTCGGCTGACCTCTGACCTCGATGAGACTAAGAGAGGGGTTTAGTTTAAGTCCGAGTGCTCTGCTGATTGTTATCCTGGATCCAGTCACAACACTGGACGTTAACAGGTGCTGCTGAGCAATAGAGAAATTCAATAATACAGCGCAGGGAGCTCGTGCTTTTCTTCTCAAATATTCATCTCATTTTATCCCTTTATCCCTTTATCTGCTCAAGTGTGCAGCTCAGCATGCCTTCGCTGGATTATCTGACATACTTTACTTTTTTTGGAAATCTTCATACGGTGCGGGAATTAATCAGAGAAAGATGGCGATGTAAAGGACGGAGTTCTGACAGGTGAAACAAAATCCACATCCGCAGCAGAGCCAACACATCTCTCTCTTTACCAAGTTGCGCCTTTCACTTTGCCAGCAGCATCCCCCAGGTGCTTTCATTTCAAAGTTTTGTGTAGGCTTCATTTCATGTCCATACCTCATATGTTAATATTCTCTCACTTTTACCCCCGTTAGATGTTTTCCCTCCCGCATGTTTCATCCGTTCCGTTCCAACAGATCATCAGGAAGAGGGAGAGCTCCTCTATAAATATTGCCCCAGTTTTTCCCCCCTGCTCTTGTTGTGAAAATCCAACTGGGCTTGTGCTGAATCACTGTCGCTTTTTTTCAGTGTATCAGCATGTTTGCATGTTTGTCTTCCTCAGCGGGTCTATTTGTGTGGACCTCTCTCTCTCTCTCTCTCTCTCTCTCTTTTTTTTTTTTTAAATAAATGCTGCAAAGGGTTGAACATCAGTAGATCATGAGTACATCGATTTTAGATGTCGGTTTTATTACTGTAAACAAATAGCGCTATTGCCAAAAGGCAGCCTCTACTGAACTCTGCATTGTGTGTCACTAGGTTGGATTTCATAGTAAACTCACAGGACAAAGGTAGATTGCCTGGTCACATAAAGCAGGAGGAAGTTGCTGTTATCAAACGCAAATAGTGCTAAAGGTTTTAAGGCTTTTGGCAGTCATCATGTTGTTGAAAGAGTGGAAGACCGACAAGAAACTGACTTCCAACATATCTAGAACCATTAGCAACCGAGCATGTAGTAAATGTGATCAAATTATTCGGTGATAAAACATCAGATTGCATTTGTCAGAAGCTTGCATGGTCCTGTCTCTGAGTGTGTGTTTCAGATCTCTGTGTTTGTAGTGCTGTTTCTGTACCAGGAGGTAATGGGAAGCAGGAGCTGGCTCTGTGGCAGGTGTTTATGTTCCAGACGTGCTTCTGTGTTCCTTCCTCAACAGCGACTGTGCTCCACTGAGGTTCTGCTCTCCTTATTAAGGCACACTGATGACACAGCCAATCAGAGAGCTGTCTTTGACTGTCTCTCTTTCATTTTTAAAAATACCGGCTTATACTGCAGAATCCCTCTAAATCAGCTTCATTTCCATAAACATGGAACACAGTAGGAAGACCTGTAAACCCATTAACCTTGTTCTCACAGGACTTCTAATTGTTGGCATGCAGCATGCTTATATAGGTTGTGTGTGTGTATATATATATATACTGATGCTTCATAATGGAAAGTATTTAGTTTGCAACATTCTCAAGGCACTCATGTTTATCCTTGCAGAATGTAACCACACTGTCCTAAATACTTGTCCTTGTCCATATTCTCTATACACTGCCCTGGTTTTATCCTGAAGCAAAGACAGTCTGAGTTCATTATTTTAATCAACAAGAGATTTGTCTAAGAAACATGTCCTACATACTGGCTCAGAATATTTCTTGCAGTGTGAGGACCGGAGCAATTAATTTTATAATGAACACATACGTTGATGCCTGCAGATGGCTACAGCCACTCGACAGGCTACAGCTACAGGCTGATATTATGTAAAACCTTTACTGGACGTTAGAAAGCTGACCCAGTATCTTCAATGTGATGCCATGCAAAGAAATCATTTGCCTATGTAATCTCTGATGCCTTGTAGATACAGCACAGGACTTCCAGGTGTGGATGTTTGCCTATCAGGGTGCTGTCAGCCTATTGTACCTTGCAGGGAAAGTGACTGTCCTCCCATTGGCATTATTGGTTTATCTATATTTCCGTTCAGTGCCATTGGTTCCTCTGTGATATCATTGTGTGTTTCCATCTCTTTGTTTCATTGAAACAATAACAATGGATAACAGTGTTTTGTGTTTCAGTTTTTAGACTTGGTAGCAGTGTGGCTTTCAGGATGCAATAGGTATATTTTCATCCACCATGTTTTATGCACATTTTCAATTTGTGAAAATCTTTGAATATCGCAAAGAAGTTTTACACTTCGGAGAGGCAGAAAAGTTAGTGTATTGATTAAAGGCAATTGCAACCAAGTGCAATGGAAACAGATTCAGCAAATAAATTATGGCACATAGTCATGATGTACCGTCATTGCCGCCTCAAGCTCTCTTTATCATCTCTGAAGGCTTTTAACATACTTATGTATGGACACAGGGCTGTTATCAGAGCTCTGCCAAGAGCACATAGCTGTAGTAGTAGTTCAGTCAGGAACACTTTAGTCAAAGAAAACTTTATATCCATTTGCAGTATTATATTTGGGGGCATGGCTCTGTTCTAGGGCCTCTCTGCCTTTCCTCAAGCCTACACTGGAAGCCTCTTCCACGCGCCTACTTGCAAAGCCTAAGGCAGAGAGAGCGCACCTCTCCGCCCTTCCATGCGCCTGCGTGGAAAGCCTTTAGGCAGAGAGAGCACACCTCGCCGCCCCTCCACGTGCAAACAAGGAAAGGCTGAGGCAGAGAGAGCAAACTTCCTCATGAACAGAGCAGAGCAGCATTAATGACAAACAGAGATGACATTGATAAATGAGACACAAAATGAAAAGGAGCAGGCCAAAGCAGTTTAAATAGGAATGAATGAGATTCGCCAATTGGTTGCATAGAAAGGAATTATGTGATTTGTCAGCTGGCTCCCTTTCATCAGTCATCCATCAGTTGATTGGGCTGTTTGAGATCAGCTGATATACCTGAGATGTGAGCTGAGCTTGACATCTTGTCCTGCCTGAACTGACACTTTGCTCAATTTGTTCAAAACTCTTATTTGTCCAGTGTGCTCTCTGTTATTATAAATTCATTGTTTTCCTTCATTTGAGGTTTGACTGATTGTCTTTTAACTGCGTCACCTCGTTACACCCTCTTCTTTTGCAGTGGCATTTGCCTGTAGAATTAGCGTGCCTGGAGAATCGATGAACCAACTGCCAATATTTGCATAACTGTTGTGGATGGAAAAGCACATGTATTCACATTTTCTTAGGCAGTTTTAATGAAAATGCTGTTTAAATTTGAGCTGGATGGATCCCCAACTATTGTCGGTCGGTTGGTTGGTTGTTCCACCAGATTAGTCTGCACTGAAATATCTGAAAAGCTATTGGATGGATTGCCATGACCTTGATGATTCCTGGACTTTTCCTCTAGTACCACCATGAGGTTGAAATTTGTTGTTTAGAGTGACAACTATTGGATGGATGCCCAGAAGTTTTGTACAGACATTCCTGTTGGTGATCCCCTGACTTTTCTTCAAGTGCCATCATCAGGTCAAAATTTGGATTTGTCCAATACTTAATTATTTTTTTTTATCACCAAGAACTTCCCATCAGCCTCACCTGTACTTTGTGATTTGTGCTAATTAGCAAATGTTAGCATGCTGACACATTAAACTAAAATGATGAACATGGTTAACATTATACTTGCTAAACGTCAGCATGTTAGCACTGTCATTGAGAGCATGTTGTCTAGCAATGCTAATGTGGCATTGACCTCAAAGTACTTCTGTGCACAGTACAGCCTCACTTAACCTGCTAGCATGGCTTAGCTAGCCTAGCGCACTGTAGATCAGTGGTTCCCACCTGGTTGGTCGGGTTCCAAAAGTGGGTAGCGGATCCATTCTGAATGTGCCGCAAGAGACTCAAACAGGTCAAGTTTGTAAAAATTAACACTTAATTTTTAAGTACAGTGAATTTCTGGCACAGAATTTTTATTTTGAAGTGCCATTTCCAGCTGGAGAGAGCGTGACTAACTGACAGCTACTTGACAGAGACTGCAAACTTGTTCAACGACATGTCCAAACACAGGTATGACGTTGCATGTATTAAACTGCGTGGACCTTGAACTAATGACTAAGGAGAGATCTGGACCTTGTGGCTGGACCAGTTGGGAACCACTGTGTAAATTATTAGTCTTGCTCAGCTCTGAAGACTTTAGCTAGGTTTGTGGTTGAAACATCTCATCTGATAGCAGACATTGTAAAAAACAACAAACCAAACCCCCCCCCACCAGTCTCATTTGTTAATCATACTATATTAATGTCTGCAGGTTACAGTGGTAAGATAATAATGTCTTAATAGTAAGATATTTGATATAGCAATTTTAAGACTTAAAAAACTGCATAAACTGTAACATAAATATCAGGCTAGATGTGATAAATGGGTTTAATATTTTTCCAGATGAGTTAAATACAATTAAAGTCAATCAGTCAGGCTGCTCTTTCTAATGTTACTCACTGCTGTCTCATTGCCTGCTCTGAATTGTAGCCGGCTGGACGGTAAAGGCCTGGCTGTCTTCCCACTGTCCTCTAATGCAGTTTGTGCTAGCAGCTGATGTTGCTGGGCGGCCTGAGTGGGGGATTGCCCTGGTCATGTAGGGTGGACTGCTGAGGGTGCACAGCCGCGGCTGGAATCCATATTTCGCCCCGCTGTGTGTCCTGCAAGACCCCGTCCTATGCCCCACAAGGCTTAAAATAACCCCTAAATATAGCTGTGGCCATGTTCAGCCGGCCAATTAAATGGTTATTTTTGGCTAGCTTGATTGTCTGCTAAGGGTAATTGAAATTCCAGTTTCTTCTCGGCTGAAAAAAATCAAAGATTTGTGAATTATTAAGAGAAGTCTAGCTTTGATGAGCACAGAATAAACTGCAGTCCAGTGTCTGATGAGAATAGTAACCATGATGAGCGATCTTTATTTTCGCAACATAATTGATTAATGATTTTGAAGGCCTCTATCATCACTAAACCTTTAGGCCCAAAACGGACACAGAGCTTAGCTATCTTTATGACTGTATTGTATTTACAGTATGTGTCATTATGTGAGGTGAGAAGTGGTGTGGGAAGCGATTCATCACACAGATTTGTGAATGAGTGAAGTCTTTAAAAAGCCCAGAGGCAACTGAGCATGCATGTGTGTGTAAGTAATGTATATTTAAAAACGTGGTGTCGGGTGTGTGTATGTGTTTAAAGCTGCTGAGTGTGTGAGTCGCCTGCAGGTTGGGTTTTCCCATCACACACTTGAGACTGGTCGGAACCTGCCAGTCAGGTCTTTTTATTTCCTGTCCCCATGAAAAATGATATCAATTAGAAAAGTTATGTTTGGTTCCTGAGCAGTGACACTTATTGAAGACTTGTGGATCTTTTCTTTTGCTGTCTTTTCCCTTGGATTTTAGTCTTATGTTGGCAGCTTGCCACAGGTTGAGCAGTGTTAATAGACAGGTCAAAGAATTGGGGAGCACCCTTGAGAAAAACACTTAACCTGCTACAAGTATAGGTGAATGCACTCAAGTTGTTTTGTGATGCCGTGATATTTTGACTTCCTACTGCCAAAAAGAGATGTTGTGGTTCAAAAATGGATGTTTTAAAATCCAGTTTCTCTTTCAATATGATATCAAACACACATTGCTCTCCCTCCCTTGCCCAAGAGTTACATGAGCTTCCAGTACATTCACTGATTTTCTTACATTTGGCAGAATTCCTTGCCTTAAATGGCAGAGAGTGATTGTAATAACAGCAGGCCATTAACAACAAGAAAATGTGGAAGAAGGCGAGTCATCAGCCTTCATTTTTTTCCCCAGGCCGTCAAATACCAAGGCTTTGTCACCCCACTGTGTGTGATATTGACGCCAAAGGCACCATTTAGCGTCTGTATGAGACACACAGGGCTTTCAGCTAACTTTAATGTCACCCAGTCCCAAATATTTGATGCTGAGAGCAACTGAGGTGGGTAGAGCAGTGGTTCCCAGCTGGTTCAAACACGGGGTCCAGATTTCTCCTCAGTCATTTGTTTAAAGGTGCGGACACACCAAACCGACATTAAAGAACTAGCGGCGACGAAAGCCAACTGTTACGTCGCCCTGTGCCAGTTGCATTTGAACAGACTACACGGACTATATCCAACAGCCAAGTGGCACGTATGTTCTGCGCCTGCGTGAGAGAGTGGTACATCCTGACAGCCGAGGGGTTTCCTATCTGTGCAGCCGAGCACCACAGCACCTCCACGGACTATTACATCCAGACGGTCCCAGTGTTTCCTTCGTAGGCTGCACTTCACTCAGCTGCCCAATAAACCCGCTGCTTCCTCCCACATTAACCTGAATAAAACCAGGGCTTGGTGCTCTGGTTGGATCCAAACGGACAGCCGGGGCTAGTTGGGAAGCTAGCGGAGGCTAACTGGCTGTGATTCTCTCTGGTCATGCTGCGGCTAACGCTGCACTAGCCGCTCCCAGCTAGCTCCGGTTTGTTATTCAGGTTAAAGAGGGAAGAAGCAAAGAATCTGCCGGGCAGCTGAGTGAAGTGGAGCCTGAGGAGGAAGCACCGGTTAGCCCCGTTTCACTACAGGCAGATTCACTCCCTACAGGGGTGAGGAAATAAAACCTGAACAGCCAATCAGAGTGATCTCTCTCACCGACAAGCTCTGCCGCCGATTCAACATGCTCAATTGGCTGAAAAGCCGCCGACGCCAAAGTGCTGACGGTGCGGGACACACCGCAAAAACTAGGCCAACAGACGCTCACCGACGGCCCGACTTTGGTCGACGGCCGACGATCGGCTTGGTGTGTCAGGGCCTTAATGTCCTCACAGTTTCATTTATTTGGTGTCATACTTGCGTTTGGCCATGTTGTCAAGCTAGTTTGCTGTCTCTGTCAAATAGTTGTCCATTAGTCCCTCACTCTACAGCAGGAAAGTGCGCTTCAACATAAAGCTCTGTGCCAGAAATTCACCATACTTAAAAATAATATTTGTTTTTTAACAAACTTGACACATTTGTCTCTTGCGGTCCATTCAGAATTGACCCGCGACCCGCGAATTGACCCGCGACCCACTTTTGGACAGCAACTCACCAGTTGGGAACCACTGGTATAGAAAGCCAGAAAGTTTGTGTAAGGTTGGAGGCAGGGGTGTGAGTAAAACATAACCGGACTTTTGTCCAGGAGACCACAGTTCATGTCCTGTGTGGAATCAAAAGTCAGTGTTGGTGTAACGCAACATTATGTGATCTTGATATGGTCACTGCTCGCTGTCATGTCACGTCACATGACAAACATACTAATTTTAACTCAAAACATGATCTTTTTTTCTAAACCTATCCAAGTAGGTTAAAGGGACATGACTAAGTGTCGACATTTGACGACTGGGAAATGGTCCCATGGCTGCATTTGCATGTGGGTCTATGCCCTCCACCTGAAGAGTAGAGGTTATCTCTGCCCACAAGGCTGCTATGGTGAGTTTGTATCTCCACTAACTCTCAGGTAATGCTAGATTTTTTTTTTCCAACCACAAGAAGCTAAAGGAGACTGAGAGTCTACTACCGTGCCAGCAGCTCTGTGAGCTTTGAGCCAACATCATTTATCAAGTTATTAAGTCCGACTGACTGACAGATCAATGTTGCAGCTAGCTTAGCTGATAAATATAGCCTAAGAACAAAGTGTATCACCTTATTCTGTACACATGACACACCTAAATAGAATTAAATATGACGACTGTTTAGACTGTACTGCCAGTAAAATCACAGAAGCCTGTGCAATTTATTTTCCTTCTCCCACTGCAGTAAAGTAAGTCCACTCTGGCCACTACTACTACAAACACAGTGCTGAATTCATATTGAGGTCAGCTATACACAGACTTCAGTGCCAGGTGAAACGCTCATGGAAAGTAGGCCGTTGGTACAAAATCTGTGTGTCTGTCTTCATACAGTTGACATTTTAGGACATTTCCCCTCATTTCATTGCAGCCAATGGGTGCCCTTTTGGAGCTAAAGCTGCCAGTTACCCGCCATGCAAACCAAACCGGAAAATCTTCGCAATGGAACTTTTCTGTTATAGTATTTCCGTTAAATACACCAACTGAAATGAAGTGCCACATTAACTCGTGCAGGGTGTGTCTCTGTGCGTGTGGGTCAGAAAGTGCTTAGCTTTGTCCCTT
Organism: Epinephelus cyanopodus; assembly: GCA_026686955.1. Taxonomy (NCBI): domain Eukaryota; kingdom Metazoa; phylum Chordata; class Actinopteri; order Perciformes; family Serranidae; genus Epinephelus; species Epinephelus cyanopodus. The sequence goes on from CM048919.1 coordinate 13,394,418, forward strand.
TAGCCAGGCTGCTGCTTTGCTGTCAGTTGTCATATCTGCGTAGCTTAAAAGACAGTAGATTGTTCTTTTTTTTTGTGATAATTTTTTTTTTTCATGTGTGTCAGCATCCTGCTGCCTGGGATAGATCAGCACTGACACACAGCTCAGGTCAGAGGTGGTTGTGGGGCAGGGCTTGATAAGCGCAGCCATGCTGGGATTCCTTCAGAGCCTTTTATGGGAGAGGGAGAAGCTCCAGCGGGATGCTCCCCAAATCTGTCGGCCTTCCTGTCAAACACTCAGCAATTTTACAGAACAGAGGCTGCAGTTCTTTTATGCCTGAATCTCTGGTGTTTTATGTCTGTTAGTGTGTGAGCGGAGGAATGTGTGAGCAAGAGAAAGGAGGGGAATGAAAGGAAGGAATAGAGAATGTTTACAAGAGACAGGGAGTGAGGTTGGATGCAGTGCAGTGTACTAAGTAATACACTGAGATACATAAAGCAGTGTATACAGAGTTGCAGTGTCACTGATATACTAACATTTCCCTAAGGAAAATGTTGTTGTTTTGTTGGGGGATTGGGGACTTCCTCTTGCTGCTGATTGGAAGTGGATAATCATTTAACGGGTAATCCCAGTTTTGTGCAACTTTGATTATGTTTCTGTTGTAACATTCTACATTGCCAATATCTGGGAACGCAGCAAATCTCTTAAAGAAATCAGATGGTAACAAGAGCAGTGAGATGGCCACATAGGTTTTTAATAAACCTCTTGGTTAGCCAAACTCAACTGAAGGAGGAAAGAGAGGCAGACAGTAAAATTATAACCTAAGGTGTCTCTTGTAAACATCCATCCAACTTACAGACTTGTATTCTGGGTTGACTTTGACCTAATGTACATGCTGGATTTGGCCATACATGGTTTCCCTGTGCAATAAGGGTTTCTTACCAACAATTCAGGTCTGTTCATTTTTGGTTTGACCTCTAAATAAAGTGGTTTAGATAACCTGACAGTTTTGTTTCTTGGAAAAGGAAAAGGAAAAAGCAAAACCTGATGAGGCATGACGACTGTAGGTCAAAATGCTGCAACGATTACACGTTTTGGGAGCTTGAAATATTCAATGTGCTGACAGCCTTTCTTGTTTGTTTTGCGTGCTGTTTTTAGTCCTGCAGCTGTACTCAGCTGGGGTTAAATGTGCACTCTATCCACCACCTTTACTTTGTTTCCTGCCTCGTACAACATCTTGGGCAAAAGTAAAAATGAAAGCTTTTATGAAAAATAACTTTTATATTTGCTGGAAGTGTCGCTTTGTTCACATAGAAGTACATGAAACAGAAAAAAACAACCATATCCCTCCGCCTACTCTATAGCCTTGTAGTGCATCTGTTGGCCGTACTGCATGTGAACGAACGCAACCAATCAAAGCTGAGGAATCTCGAACACAGCTATGAATTATGTCATCCACTGCTTGGGAACTGCAGTCAAACTGTCACACTAGATCAAATATGAATCAAGATTATCTTACTGCATTGTCTATTTCTCTCCTCAGATATTTTCAGAAGCATATTTTAGTGTACTGTTTAGCTGTTTAATGAAAAAGTTTAGTGTTTCAGCCGGTGGGCTGTGTTCAGTACTTTTGCTGACCATATCCAACACAGCAGCTGGGTCACGAACTTTGTCATATTACAACCAAATAATACACTCAAATATGTGTCAGAAAACATTGAGGCGAGAAAAGGGCAATGCAGTAACAGGATCTTGATTCAGATTTGATTACCATTACCTAGTGTGACCTCCGCCCTAACCTCTCGAATAGTTCAGCTACCTGTACCGGTGTCGGAAATGCCTTCAATACTGCTTTAAATGCTAGATCAGGTATTGGCGGGTAGGGTACACAAGTCTAAGCACTGATGAGATACCACATCGTTTATTAACAAGTTAAGTAGTAGTTTTATAGTTTCACACTCAGATAAAACAACAGTTTTCCTTGGGCAACAGAAGCTCAGTCCATACACACCTGGGTTGGGAACCAGAGGACTGGCATGTCTGTTAGTGCATGTGCGTGTATTTCAGGCCTGTGTGTATATGACACCAGAGAGAAAAAATTGAATTTCCCCTCAGGGATTAATAAAGTATATCTTCTTCCTCTTTTAAAGCATTAGCCTACACAGCAAGATGTCAGCAATACTGGCAGTATTTTACACTGGAAAGTCCCGCCAGTAAAACGACAATGTACAGTATGTACATGTACAGTATGCAAGGCCTTAGTTTCAGGGTTAGTGGTGTATAACTATTTATTATTTATATCACAATGGTATTGGATTGGTACTTGGTATTGGCCGATATGGAAGTGTCTAAATGATGATCAGAAAGGCAAAAGTGTTACCGGACCATCTCTACTACCCATCATTTTCTTAATATTACAGCAAGTTACAGTTTTGTTTTTTTTAACATTGAAGTTTAAGCTGTTTTCAGACCGTCATCATCACTCATACTCGGGAACACTGATGTGCCTTACACAGCCTCAAGGATACACAACATAGCAGTATGTTTGCTATTTTTTTCTTTCTTTACCTCTCATGTTTACTGATTAAACCTGTTTAATTCCAACCCACACACTTAGATACACCTTCACCTTCAGCCTACAAAAGTTAATATGATTCTAAAGTATACAGACCTCACACACACACACACACGCACGGTTTAACGACTTTTAAATTGTGGCTCCAGCTTTCAGAGTCATGCTTCTGCATGAATGTTTGACATTGCTGAGTCAGACGGATGTGTCTCTGCTGTCTCACTAAGTAATGCTGCGCAGTCGTCCTGTAGATGATGATGTCCGCTACCGACAGCACTGATGATCCCAGTTAATCTGACGTCTTGTTTGCTTTGAAACTGCAAAATAACTGCTTAACACGCAGATTGAGTGGCAGCTGTCAGTTCATTATGCCTTCATGCATCACATCGGAGCACCAGACTTTTCAGTTAGCAGTTTGTCAGTGTTGGACTTGTGCCTTGAGCCGTACTGCTGCTCTTTTTTTTTTTTTTAACATAAACCAGGAGCCCTGTGGAGTCTCTCCCTGATTTTTACAAGGGCTGAAACACATGGCTTTGTGGCTTGGGAGGAAAAAGGAGTGTGGAAAACACATTTGTGTGGAAAATACTGAGGTTCTAACACCTGGGTTGTGTCTGACACAAAGACCCTCTGTGTCTCCACTGCTTTGTACTGCAGGGCAGGGCTCTGTTGCTTTATTAAGTCCAGTATTAGTCTGGGATTGTAGCTTCAAGGCTCCAACGAGCTATGAAGAAGTTAGTGGGGAAAACAAAAACATCCAGTACTACAGCTTAACACACACCCTCACATGCTCACATGCATACCATCGCTGCGACATACTACTGTAGATGGAAAGGCCTTTTGAAAAGCAGAGGAGTCACCAGCTTGGAGAACATTCCCTCCCCCTCATTTCCCAACCCTCCCCTCTCAAATGATCTCTAAAACTGGATGGAGGCGCCTGCATGTGTGTGCATGAACACACGTGTATGTGTGAGAGAAACAGAGGTAGATACGTTAATGAAGCAAGGTATACTGTAACTGTGTCAACCAAGGGCAAAGAACAACATTGTTCTTGGACGTTTATAAAGGACATTTTAGTAAATGAGCTTATTTGGGGGTTGTCATGTTCGTGTGGCTAATACAAAGCTAGAGGCAGCAGGTGATTAGCTTAGCTTAGTATGAAGACTGGAAACAGGGGGAAAATGCTAGCCTGGCCAGCACATTGAAGAATCTCTTATTAACATGTTGTATCTCCTTTGCTTCTCCACTGCTTACTTGGCAACCTCACAAAGATGGCAAGACTTAAGGTGCTCACTGCAACCAGCCAAGAAGTAGTTCTGCACAGAGCTTTTCATAAAACCACATTTCTGATTATGAACAGATGAAGTGAGATATTATGTGTTTTATAACACAAAATTTTGTGATGCTGGTATTTTTTCACTGAGTTTGGACTGAGCCAGGCTAGCTGTTTCCAGTTGTTATGCTAAGCTAAACTAATCACCTACAGATTTAGAGGCTATTACGCCCCTCATCTTTGCGATGGGAGCCTATTTATGCTGCGCTACAAATGAGCGCTGCCTGCTTGACTTTTCTTTGAGCGCAGAGAATTGAAAAATGTCCAACTCTGGGTACAATGCTGTGCTTGTCACTGTCACTTTCTACCCAGCCATCCAATCACAGTGGAGGAGTAACAAATCACAGGAAGACCAATCGTCACATCTTAAATGCACAAGTGCTGAGCAACAACAACAACGGAGAAGAAATATATTATACTAGTTACGTGTTTAGTTTGACGAGCAGCAAACGAGCTGGCCCATCTTTCCTTCTCCGCGCTTCAGTCTTCCCTTCATCCAGAGCCAGTACTCTACCTTGCGCCAACATTTTTACTTCCGTGGATATTCATCATAGAAAGCAGATGCAACCAAAGCATCTCGGCTGAAAATACGCTGCCCCTTCATCGCTCTCAAGCGCTCCTGGTTGAGCGTTTTCTGAGGAGTGCCTGGCATTTTCAACATTTTGGTGGGCATGGTTTATCTTCATCCTATCAATATTCTCATCCAATCTCAGCAAGAAAATGAATTCTTATTAATTCTCTCATTCTCATGGTTTACTGTATATACAAAGAGTTAATCTTTATAGTCTTTCTTAAATGTAGTTGATGGTGAGTCGAGTCTTGTCAAGGTCTAGAAAATCCTTATTTCTAAATTTAAGTATTGGAATGTGTTGAATCTATTCACTGCAGGTGTTGTTTTCACTGCGCAGCGACAGGTGTTTGGCCTTTTTCCTGAGACTGCCTTGTTGGATTTTGGAATTAGGAGTTGAAAAGGCATGTTTGATCTAAAATAAAAGCTGTTTTGCCAACCTTTTTTTTCATTTAAAAGTGTTCAGATTGACCTTGATGTGAGTTCTGTTCCTTGTTGTTTATAGTGGAAATGGTGACGCAGAGTAGAAAGTGCCAGTTACGCTTTCTAACAGAGGGCCCTGAATCCACCTCGCCACTGTAAACAACAACCTTTTTTATTGACAGTGTGAGAGAAAGCAGGCAAATAAGGACAGAAGTCTGAAAGATGACAGTGTGTGAGCTGTGTGACATACTCTCACAGTAATTGAAGTACCATCTGTTCCAGTGGGGATTGAATTCATAGAAATCTCTGTGTCTACTGTGAAGAAGCACTCTGTTAAGGGAGGACAAGAACTTTTTGATAGCTGGGGTAATTTTATTCAGATTGAATACTGTCCAGATTCTAGAGGCCAGAGCAAGTGGAAACATTTCCGCTGTATTGCCAACGGGACTTAAATAGACTTTAGGGTTATTACAAAGTGAGTAATAATGGAAACTCCCCTTCGCACATAATCTGACAAGTGGTAATGTGTATTACCAGGTAGTGATGTGTGACAGTGTCGGCCTATTTCTTAGTCAGCCCTGTCATTTCCTGACCGACAGGCAATGAGTTTATTGCTGGTCACTGGTATTCAGGGCAACTGGAGCCGGTGTGACAGCCACCACACAGGCCGGGAATGTCACAGCAGGTCACCCCACACAGCTGACAACGGGGGGGAATGTGCCCCACGTGCAACAACCACGCAAACACACTGACATTCGACATGAAGTCTCTCACTACTCTTTCCACATGCACACACACAAACACGCCATCGGGAATAACTTGTTACATTCTACTCTGTTAGCAGATCACTTCATCTCTTTTGGTCTGAGAAACCAAAGACGGAGGAGTACAGCTTGTTAGCGGCTTCAAATACCTTCCACAGAGATATTCTCTTCTGCTCTGACTGAGGATGCAGTTAGTTAAAACTACCCTAAATGGTTTGGCTGCCTCCACAGTTTCACCAAAAAGGCTTATGCAAACTGGCGTTACATAAAAGACATGATTTGTTTTATAGATAAAGCAGTTTCTGAGATGATAGACTGCTGTAAAACTAAACAGGACCTCTCGTCCCGTCATGTGTGTATCTGTTGACCGGCAGGGTCTTCCGAGGGGTGTGTGCCCGTTCTCAATCTGACCACAGGTCAAACGACAACTCTGGAAAAAAAAACTGCCTGTTGTTTGTTTTCTTATCTCAAAGTTCAAATCACTGCTAATCCTGGCCTTCCTGCAGTGGCTGTAGCTGCACTTTGACACAGTTGAACTATGTTGTGTTCTGAAACAAAGCATGGGCCGCGCTCCAGTTGCTCTCCAGCAGCCTTTCGTCTGGTTAAGGTTGTGTTTGAAAAGTGTGTTTGTGTGGAATGAAAGCAGAGTGTAGTATTTTACCTTTCTCTCCCTAAGTTGTTACAGCTGTTATCACAGTTAAGGCCTTACACGCGCACTTGATGCGTAGCAGAGCCGTGGAAGCTTACGTGAGAGGGGCGGTGGAATGCCATGACCTCCGGTACACTTCACTCATCTTTGGACTTTACATTCATTCCATGGATTCACAGCTGAAGGCCAGGAGTGATGGTCGTGAATATGATATGACATTTACTCACTATGGTGACGTGGAAACTTTACTTAAAGTTATGCCAAGGTCAACGTTGCACTTCTGAACTACTACTACAGAGATTTCTAACCATATAGTATATCACATGTGGGCCGACTGGGTTTTCTAATAACCTTAAATTTGTGGGAAGACCAAAAAAGCAAGAAATACATGGAATATACTCAAAAGATTGTGGACCACAACCTATATAGTTGTTTCTGTGTTTAAACACTAGAATTTTGAGTGAAAAGTGACAGCCCTGCTTCTGAGTATTGGCCCCATAGTCATGAATCTAGACTGACATTGAGAGGTCTGCTGAACTGTACTAAAGCAGTCAAAGAGATCTGAAGTCAGTGGCCTAACTCGTTCGTGTGACTTACAGTAGGAGGCAGTTGACTGCAGGAGCCACAGTTGGAATAGAGACAGACACATCAGTGTCAATTTTGGGAAAGCTGAAAGGTCTCCGAAAGAATCGACTTATATCTGTCAGACATGTTGGACAAGTCCCACCACCCATCCTGGGAGCAGAGCAGAGCGGCCAGTAGCCTGAGCGGCGCCTCCAGCAGAAACCCCCCGTCATGCATAACGGAGACAGAAAAAGATGATGAGGCATTTGGAGAGTGTGGGAGAGGAGGAAGACAGGAAGTAGGGAGACTGAGTGCTGAAATGAAAATGAAATAAGAAATTCTAAGCAGAAATTAAGAGGAAGAAAAAGCACAAGCATGAAGGAAAGGAGGGGGTTTCAGTCTTCCCCCCACTTAGCATTGATCAGGTATGTGGTTAATTTCACACTCAGCAGCAGTTTGTTTAGAGGAAGGGACGTGTGTAAGGAGAGATGGGAGGCCTGTTCTCACAGCGGGCCTCTTAGCTGCTGGAAGGTTTTATGTTTGGCTTCCAAAACGGTCTTTGCTAATTTGATAACATGATACCTTGACACAGTATGAATCATATTCATACTGTTAAATATATAGTTCACAGAGTGCATACACAAGAGCTGGAACAATCAGTCAATAAATAGATTAGTTAATTGACGGTAAATTAATGTTATAAAAACTATTTTGAAAATCAATTCATTGTTGTTTTAATGAAAAAGTCCACTGGTTCCAGCTTCTTCAGTGGAATATTTTCTGGTGTTCTTAGTCCTCTATGATAGCAAATGGAATCAGGGCTGCAACCAACAATTATTTCCATTATCAACCAGATATTTGCTCAATTAAGTGATTCATTGTTTGGTCATTTCAATGCCAAAATGCCACTCAGAATTTTCTTAAGTCTTAAGTGGGAAAGCCAAAGATATTTCAGTCACTACCATGTATAACAAAACATCAGAGCTTCACATATGAGAAACTGGAGCCAGGTCATTTTTGGCAATTGTCCTTGAAAACAGACAAACAATTAAGTGATTTTCAAAACAGTTGATCATTCTTTTGGTCAGTCAACTTGTTGCAAGCTGGGAATTTCTCTGATTTTTTTAAGTACAAGATATTCGATGCATTATCTGTGCCTCTTTCCTTGTTTGCTGACGTTATATAGACCAAATGATGAGTTGATAAATCAGCACTGAAAATGATCAGTAGTTGCAGGTAGGGCTGCCACTGAACAAGAATTTACTAGTCAATTGATAGTCATCATTTAGTGCCTTTAGTTACATGCATGTTTTCAATATTATCTTCAATATTGAATTCTATATTTTGCGCGGGGCAACACAATGGTTTGAGTTCAAGGTGTGAGAAAGAATAGTATCAGTAACATTGTTAACACTGTGCTACATTACAGAAAAATCCAAAACCGTACTGATGAGCCTTCATTAATAGGCCTATATTTTATCTACAAGTGCACGTCACACACTGCACAAGCCGCTCAATGACGCTGTCAGCAAAGCAGTAATTATTGTGCTAAGTGGCTAATGGACATGTTTTACATGAGTTTACATATCACCTTGGGCTCGTCTTCACCTTCTCAAAATGATCCCACATTTGGATTTCCTGTCCGACGTGTTATTAACTAGCCTGTGTTGTAACCGCAGGTACCAGCCCTGGAAATTAACGTGCTGAGCGTGGCCACTTCCTGTCTGTCCTTTCAAATTAAATTCCACAACGTCCAGTCATATAGGTTTTGATGTATTTTTACAAGGTACAGCTCATAATAGAGTTTCATGTTTGTGTTATTTATTTATTTGTTTTTTCTGCAACTAAGCGACCAATGAAATCTTGCCAACTAATGACCTTTTTGGTCGACTAACCTTTGGTCAACTGTTAGGGGGCAGCCCTAGTTGCAGCTGTAGTATATACCTTTGTGATATAACATTGTGACAACTGGTATTGTTTTTATCGTGTGTCTGTGTGTGTGTCATCATGGCAAAATGTGGTCTTTGTGATAGCTCTAACTACCACTGAAGGAGAAGTATTTTGCTGGGTGATTCCATGTCTGTGTGTCTACAGCTTTTGTCAAAGCCATAGCATCACAACAGTGCAAGACGTACAGTACTCACGAAAATTTACAGGCATGTATTTGAGATCAAGACAAAGGCTTAGCATCAGCTAATGTTGCTTTTAATGAAAAGTTGAACGATTTAAAAAATTAAAGGTTTGAAATAAAATGTTGATCTAAGCATGTGTAATGAGGTATCATTAGACTCATTTCACTCCCTTTTACTTTCATCAAAGGTGCCATTCGGATGGAACACAATCACAAACTATTTATGCTCATCGGCACGTCTGATTTGGTCCCCTTCCCAGAAACAGGATGACAAGTTTCACTGTCTGCTTCTTGGCTAATTGTGTCATCATCCCTGCTGTGCTGACAACAGTAAACTGAGCAACAGTGGCATGCCCCACCAATAAAATCTGACTGGTTTGAATGGTGATGAGAGCCTGCAGCAGCTTTTCCATCCAACTGTTGGGTTTGTTTTACACACACACTGCCAGCTCCATGTTCTTTCCCTAAAGGCCCATGGGAGGCATCGCTTGGCAAAGACAGTGTTTCCAGCATTATGTGAGCATCCAGCTCACAGCTCCCTAGAGCTTCCTGCCTCTGGCTCCCTGTAGCAGCACAGCAGGCCGAGTGAACGTCTGATGGAAGGAAGTGTGTTCCATTTATTAAGTATGCATATTTCTAAGTGTACTATCCATTATTGATGAAATTTCCTCTGTAAATGTGCAGTTACTCTAACATTTACCACTACTCTTTGGAGTACGGTGATTTGAATGTGACATTATTAATCATTTATTTTTCATTTATTACTTATGATCTTTTTCCATTGTACATTCTAGCACCAAAGATTTTGTTTGCTGTCAACTCTTCTTACCTCTCCTCATGCCGGTTGAGCTTTTTTGGGCTTACAGGGTAAGCACAGCCCCTAGTGGATCATTGTCCTCATAACAACAGACCTGACAATCAAAAAAGTAGATGAATGGACTTTTAAGGAAAACCTTAGAGGATAATGAAAAGCTTTAGGCTGATTTCCAGGACATCGAGAATGGTAGCAAGAGATAGATGACTGTTTTATTCCATTTCATAGCAGGTCAGTTATATTGCAGTTTTGGGGATTCTAAGATCATCTTTTAATCAACGTGCGGATTAGCCTCCTCTCTCAGTAGCTGGGTCTAAATAAAGCTGAAATGACAGCATCTCTCCAGTGATGCTCTTGGTCCAGCTCCAGCCATCTGATTCTGAGTTAATGCCAATGAGTCAGAGCGTGGGTGGGGGACCTCTGGGGCCCCAGCTTTGCTCCTTACCCACTGCAGAAAACTCTAACTTACACCCTCCTTTTCTACCTTTGGAAATAGGATGTGACTTGGAGCAGAAGCTTCCAGTGTCCGCCTCCCTGTTGTAAGTCATCCAAATATCAAAACGGGGAGGCCCTTTACAGGGAGCGACCTCACACAACTTGAAAGCCCCCATGGGACCTGCTCTTAGGTCCTTGAGGGTGGAGCATGGGAGGAAACTTGCAGGGGTCATTTGCTCCATGCCTCTTTTCCCCTCCGTCTCAATTCCCAGAATTCCTCATCAGTCTTGCATATACCAGTTTGGTTGGAAAATCAGCTCCCTATCGGAGTTGTAACAGCTGTGTGTTTGCCTGTCAACATGGATACATTATTTGTCAGCTTTGTATACACTGACAACACATGGAACTGTTAGAAAAATGATCATTTGATAAACTATGAGATGGTTTTAAGTAAATTCAACGCAAGCTGAAACAACAGTGTAAACTTGGCTCGTCTAACAAAGCAGCAACACTTTCCCCTCACAGTACACCACATCCTGTGATCTGTTGTATTCAGCATCCATTGGCTTAATTATTCTATCACAGGCTAACGCAGAGGCCGTCTCTCTCGGTGCGGAGGCTGCTCTCCCGCTGACTGCTGCCCAGGCCTCTAAGCCGGTACATTGGGCCGGAGATTTGACTGGCTGAGTGACCTCAGAGAGATGGAATGTTTTGTCTGGATGTCCGCAGCAGGGCTACCAGTCCGATGGAGACAGAGCAGAGGGGCTGTGAGCCAGCAGGACTGTGAAACACTTGTAGGTGAAGAGTATCAAAAAGGACTGTTAGTACAGTGTGCACAACAATAATACCTCACAGAGAGAGACTGGAAATGTTGCAAGCCAGTTTGGATCCTTTCGCACGCGGTCTCTCCTGCGTGCAAGCATTTGTTTACATTGATCAACTGTGCATTTTCAACAGCACTAGCACAGTCTATGAAACACAGCCAATAAGCTTGACACTATGGTAAGAGTTCATGTTAAAGCCAACAGTTGTGCATATGCATGGAAAAAGAAAGAAAATCCTGCTCTTATTTATCATAGAAACAGCAAACTTTTTCATGGGGGTTGAAAGGGAGGCAAAGATTTGTCACAGTTAAGAAAAATATTGAAGTAAAAACACGAGAGGTTAGTCACATAACACAAAATGACCTGCCTTGGCGACAGGGTTTGATTTGTTTTTTGATAATCATCAGTGGCTGCCAGACCTTTGCTGAGGCTACAGCAGAGTAATCACCAGTCTGATTATCAGTACACCACCCCAACACCACCACAAGACTTTTGAAAGCTGCTCAGTGACACAAACTACTACAGTGATTTTTAAAAAATGCAACATGGATCACTTTCGTCATGTGTAGTCCTTAAATATTAAGGGTGTAATGGTACACTAAAATCACGGTTCAGTGTGAGTTCAGTACAGCAGAAAAAAACAACTGCATAATGTTTCGTTTCTTATCATTTATATCAAACAGACAGTGTTACCAGTGTCAACGGCAGACACAGTCCTCTTGCTGTAGACTGAGGTAACATTGTGCCCAGTGGCAACTCAGGGAAACTATTTTTTCATTATAAAAACAAGGATAATTTCAAATACTTCTACCCTGTACAAACACTGATTACTTTTCCAAAAGGCTGCAGGTCTATACTTTAAAATTGAAAATACCAAATATGGAAAAAACTTGTGCATTAAGACCACTTCAGACCAACAAGGTGAACTGTTTTAGAATGTTGCAAATAAAGTTGCAGTGGTGTGAACTTGCCAGTCTTAGCTTGACTCAAGCTGGCTGATGGTGTCACCTGCAACTCTGCTGGTCACTTGCTGGCGGCTGGTTTTAGAATGTAAGGATGGTCACCCGTTTCAACAACCAATTAGCTTGTAGTGAAATCCGTCACAGCCAAGCCCTCTTTTCCGTCCTTATGGTGTGCCGGTGCTTATGCCCCCGCCCGCCACACACACAAAGACATTTTCATTGACTGATTAATCTGTGCTGGATTTTATATTAATGTGTCACATTTATTATGATCACAGTCCATCTGATGCTCGTTTTGTTTCTATTTTTTGCAGTTCCGTCACTACTATAGTTGCAACTGTAGCCAGTATCTCACTGTCACTATCTTCATTCATATTTCAAGAAGCTATAATTTATATTCAGCCACAAAATAAGCCTGGAAAGCTGGAAATCAGAACAGAAGTGCAGAGAGGTGTTGCATAGTTGCATTGGTGTGAACCGGCAGGTGTTGAGAACATTGCAAAGCTGCGCATTGCAACTAGTTGCTTGTTTCATCTAGTCTGGTTGCGAATCTTTGGTCTGAACAGGACTTAAGGAGGAATGTTCCAGTTCCAACTTGGCTATATTCAAACATTCAAAGCACCCAAACATTTCTCATCCTGATGATCCTGGTATGTGTTATTTTTTCATCCTGGTGATCTGCACAGCTGGGTGATGCTGCTGAATGCGCATTAGCTCGTTTGATGCGTTCCCATTCACAAACTCTACAACTGTTGCTGTTGTAGCTGACCGGGACGGATTTGCATGCCAGTCCCCTTGTTGTGCTAACCTCACTGTATATTACAAGTGATGTATGGCTAAAAGTTTTCAGGCAGAACTCCTGCTTGTAAAGTATGGTTTTGCATTAACGCTTTAATCCACATGCAGTGTATTCTGCGTCACCTGCTTACATTGGACCATGACCCCTGCATTGTGATGGCTCGGTACGAACATACAAACCATCACAGCCCTATTAGATGTGTATTTTATTTATTTATTTTACCTTATCAGAAGCATTATATGTACTGCCTACCTTTATTAACAGCAGTGTTAAAGTTTTATTTGTGATTTATGATATAATTATCAGTGAGTTGAGAGTGAATGTTCGTGTAACTTTTTTTTTTGGCATTCAACTGCATCTCACACAAACAGCAAAATGCATTGTAGATTTTTTGAAAGACTTGGAGTTGGACTTTCTTTTTGTGATGCCTTTGTTGACAAATTACATGTCTGGGCTTGTTACTGCCACAACTGTCGAACAGTGGAATAGCATGAATCAATTGCATCATAAGTATATGTGTGTGTGCACTAAATCTGCTTTTAAAAAGATTACTTCATAGTCCTACCAGTGGTCGTAAAGTCCACAGGGTGCCATTAAGTGCGCAGCTTTGGTCATATGCCAGCAGGTGGTTGTATAGCTGTGTTTTTCCCCTGGTAGTTACACATAGGCTACACACACACGCACACGCACACACACACACACACACACACACACACACACACACACACACAGCTCTTTCTCTGACATTTCTGAAAAAGGTAATAAAGTGAAGGACAGGCAGTAATCTAGTTGGAATGCTCCGCAGTGATCATCACGAACACAGCGAAAGGCAGCTTTGACTGTGGAGAAGATTTCCATAGCAGGCCTTAACAAATAAACCTCAGCAATTTACTGGCAGCTAATAAACTCTTGTGTAGATTGGCAGGATCCTGCTATAAGTCTGAGCTGGACTTACAAACTGCACAGAGGCAAATAACTCCGGCTCAGCCTGGGCTAGCATGACAAAAGCCCTGCTCCTCATAACTCTCATTCCTCACAAGACCCGGTTATGAAACGTTGCTAGTGGCTGAAGGATTCATCCCTGTAACCTTGAGCAGCCGGAGAGTTAGTGTTTGACATTGTAAGCTGTGTTTGTTACAGTATGTAACTATATGAGCATCTGCAGGCCTGAGGTTTGTTTTACATCTCTGTAAAACAGTTGAAAAGGATGACAGAGGACAGTGTCTACACAATTCTGATGTCAAGCGCAGGGCAACAGTGAAACAGGGATTTAAGATAAACATGTTATATCCTGAAAGCATATGTTGGTGTGTTAGCATTAGTTCAGTCTTAGCCATAGGTATTCATGTAGACAATATTTGTCACTATATTATTTAGGCGTTTTACATATTATATAAGAACACTGCAACAAAGACAGTTTGGAGAAATCTGACTAAATTATGCAACCAGACCCCCTCCTGGCTCCTCATCAGACACAGCTTACTCACTGCTTTTATTGCATCCAACTATTAAGTCCCACTATTATATCTCCAGTCTTCCCTCTAACTGAGGAATTTACTTGTCTAATTAGAGGCATTATCTGTGATTGAATATCCTGCTGCAGGCACATATTAATCCGTATGGTGTTGGCAAATCTTCCACGACACAGCAGAATTAGTAAAATACCAACAAATGAACATGAGTCATGTTGGCAAATAAAAAAATCACAAATACATATTGCTCATTTCCTAATTTGATAAAAGAGTAATTTTCTTCTTTCAGGTGACTTAATGCTCACTGACATTTGTATTCCGACTAAAGCACACACAGTAGCTAAGTTACCAGCTTTTAAGTATGGAAGCATCACACCCTTGTGTTCACTGATAATCAACAGTAAAAATACCTGCAAAAAAATTAATTAGACATCCATGCAGTGTCAGCTGGCACATTTTTGATGCGGTTTTATTAAGTATGATTAGTTTTATTTGCATTAGAGTTATTTAATAAGTGGTACTTTTAGTCACTAAAAACTAAGCTGACATTTTAGTCAGGAAAATTTTATGCATTTTTAAATTAGATGTCATTTTATAATTACATGTCTATTTTAAGGTTAGTGGAAAGGGCACAGTGTTTTTGGTTTACACCAGACTAATGGCTCACACACTCAGAGCGCCCATGCCTCTCTACTCTGAACAAATAAAACAGCATCACTGTCCTTTCTTAAAAGGATAATTTGGTCATTTCAACCAGATCTCTGGCACCATGGTGTGGAGAGTGTGTGCAGATGAATGATGTTTGGCTTTTCCTCGTTCTGGCATCGCCAGGAACTCCCCACCCATGCAGTGAGCAAAAGACAGGCAGGGAACTCTGTGAGCTGGTGGCAGGGGGGGTGCCTTAACACTGTTCATCTGCACACATACGCCACACCGTGGTGACACAGACCTGGTTGAAAATCGCCAGTCCCTTTAAGATGTTGTCATTTCCCAGACTGTTAAGACACAGCCATTCAGGGGCGCCTATAGCTCGGCGGGTAGAGCAGGCGGGCCATATACAAAGGCTGTGTCCTTGCAAGAGCAGCCGTGGGTTCGCTTCTAGCCCATGGCCCTCACACTCTACCCTTTCATGCTTGAACTATCTTATCAAAATAAAGTTAAAATAATCTTTAAAAAAAAGAAATACAAAACAAAACACATATAGCATAGCAAATAGGCCTTTCTATAATCTAGTAGGGTTTGCTCTGTAGTTATATTGTTGTGGCCTTATGTGATATTTTGAAATGATAGAAATAATAGTTTTAGTAAGAAATAGTAAAAAAATAAACACCTCATATGGATGACGGCACCCTTAGCATTCACCTACGCTGCCTATGCCACGGGCCAGCACTGATACTTGTTATTACGTAGTTAATGTTTGCTCTGCTGCCCACTGTTCAGCAGAAGCTGCATTTACTCACTTTCTTAAGATTGTCCGAGTTTTGTTCAAGACATGCAGCTGAAACATAAAACTGATCCATTGGCGACCATTTAGATTTAGGTGTTACAGCTACATTAATCCTCATCCTCAGCAACAGCATCATAAAAAGGTAGCTGAGTAAAAGTCACATCCACATTTCTTGATAACAGTACAGTAACTAGCTTGAATGAGCTGAATGTCTGCAGTTGTGATTATGCAGATGCATACTGGTCATTAAATAGGACTGTGTTTAAACAGCAGTTAGTTTATGTCCATTCATCTTTCACATGATCATTTAGTTTTTATCAGTTGTTAAAAACTATGAATTTTGATATAGTCCTATTTTTTTGTTGGTCAGTTCCTATGTACTTTTGGGGCCCTATTTAGATGGTCTAAAGCGGACGGCGAAGGGCGCATAGTCTGTGTCGCAAGTATCATTGCTATTTAGATTGTCGTCTAACTAGCAAATGAACTCGCTTCTCTGGGTGTGTTGGTCTAAAAATGAGGAGTGGTCAGGCAATGACGTAAAAAGCAAATGCGCCAGTGACCAACAAAAACCTGGTCTAAAGTCAACGGCACAGTATTTCGCTGTTAAACAAGTTAGTAATATGCATCTCTAGGCGGGTGCCAAACGGTGCCAACCCCTTTGATCTGACATCAGAAGTGACGGGGCAGTGGATAGAGATACATTTATCGTCTCCTCAGCTGTAAAACGCTCACTCTTTCCAGTTGGTAGGTCCGCCATCTAACTATCTCTCCGCTGTGCTCCAATTGCGCCTCATTTAAAGGGAATGAGAGGTGACACTCTGATTGGCTTATTGAATAATACGCCCAAAAAAACACCCATGACTAATTCACAGAGTAAGTCCAACCCTTTTAGACTCTCCGCCATGGCGCACAGTCTGAAAATGTGCTGTCTAACTAGCAAGTGACTGGGACACGCCCATGTGCTGCACACCTTGCACTTTGCATTTTAGACCATCTAAATAGGGCCCTAAGTATTGTTGGGAAAGTACCATCAATTGATATTTTTGGGCATTGTGTCTGTTGATGAAATGCTGTTACATAATATACATGTTTTAGCAAATTAATAAGGATCAGTCCTTGTATGAAGTCCTTGTACTGTCTGTTGTTAATGACTAATTACATACATACACTTCCTCTGTGGCATTGTGTGGCTGTCCTCAATGGAACATGTCACAGTGACAGAATTGGGCATGGAAAGAGAGATGGGCAGAGGTCCAGAGGGCTGCTGATGTCAGCCAAAGCAAGTAGACAAACACTTAAACACACACAAAACACACAGCTGGGTCCATCTGTAAGTGCGTGTGTGTGTGTCATTCTGTTGTAAGTATTGTCTCTTGTATAACAAATTCTCAAGAAGTACTCAGAGCTGACTACCACAAGCTGCACTCACTACACACACACACACACACACACACACACACACACACACACTCATGATTGAATTCTCCTTGACTGTGCAGAACAGCTAGACTTCCATTTGCTCCACTGCCAAAAATGTGTCAGTGCTTTTCCTCCAGACGTCCTTTATTATGTACAAGAGGCCATGTAAGAGCTGAATCAAATAATAGCTCTGCAACAAGGCCGCCTGCTGTCTGAGCTGAAGCGGAGGCTACCCGTTTATTAGGGGATGGATTGATTCGCCATCATTTATTTGGTTAGATCTTGATTTGGTTCATTCTAATCCATTTCCTGCGGCTTTGACCGCAGCCTGTGCTACTGGGTACGAGCAGGGCTTCCTTGGTGATGGTGATGCTCCATCAGTGGTCGATGTTCGTGCTTACAGTGTAAGTCAGTGAGCCGGTCGGTACAAAGGAAGGAGTTTATTGAGGACACTGTTGGATGTGTAGACAGAGCCAAAATTGTCTCTCATTGGAGTTGTATTCTCACATCAAACACTCTCCAGAAGATTTAAGGAAATAATTGATGCTTTCAGTGCATCACATCAGGGGTCTCGGAACCACAGTGGATTTATGACTCGGCCAACAAGCCACAGATTAAATGGTTCCCATCTGAGACTTTTTATTTATCTGATGTAGCTCTACATTTTCTCATAGAGCCTGATAAATTGGCATAATACTAACAGAAATAACAGCAGGTATGAATGACATCTCTTGTTGTGAGTAAATTCCATTTGACTGTGCACGAGGAGCTTTAGGGGTCCCTGTAGCTGAGAAAGCACTTCTGTAATACATTTTTAGCATACCTGCAGATGTGAAAAATGTATAGCCAGTTATCATTTACCCTGCTTTGGCCCAGGATTGTATCACAATAGGCAAACAACTGCAGTGTTTATTTGCGTATGATGCTTAAGGCCTTTTATTAGCTCTTACTGAAGGAGTGCATCTGAAATCTCTGTGGAGGTTACATTTGTATTGAAGCTGCTGCTCCTGCTGATGCTTGTTTTCGTAGTTGTTTTTTTCTTGTTTACTCGTGTCCCATTTTTCTAAAAATCCAGTGGCTACAGAAGCTGGTAAAAACTGGATGAGTGTGCACTTTGTTATATGATGATAAGTATAAAAGCAGTTTATGTGGCAAGTGTTGTGTTGGATGTTTTTGCTTGTTGTTGGAACAATACGGGACACTGCAGTGACATTTCCAACGCGATTGTGCCATTTTAACCTCTTAGATTTCTCAATTTCTGCCGTTGTAGATCTCGAAGACAATGAGCCGGAAGTAAACATCATATATTCGATACCATTGTCAGTACCACGGGGGAAAAGCTTACATTGAGCTTTTCCAGCTTTTCATGGGGCATCCAGATGAGACATATAATCCCCCCAGTGTGTTCATGGTCCACCCCAAAGCCTCCTACCAGCTGGATGTGCCCAGAAGGCGCCCAGGAGGCATCCTGATCAGATGCCCAAGTCACCTCAATCACCCCCTTTCAATGGAAACGAGCAGCGACTCTACTCCAAGCTCTCTCTGGATGTCTGAGCTCCTCACCTTATCTCTAAAGCTGAACCCAGTCGCCCAACAGAGGAAACTAATTTTGGCCGCTTGTATCCGTGTCTTATTCTTTCAGTCCCTACTCAAAGCTCACGCCCTTAGGTGAAGGTTGGAACATAGAGAGAGCTTTGCCTTTTGGCTCAGCTCCCTCTTCACCACAACGGTCCCTGCGCAAAACCACCTGTCCATCTCACGCTCCATTTGACCCTCATTTGTGAGCAAGACCCCAATATACTTGAACCTCTTCACTTGGGGCAGTTTGTTTCATTTTATTTGACTTAAGACCATGTCACGTGGTGTGGAGCACAAACGTTTTGTATAGCAATAACAGAACAATGACACACGGCATGGCTAAAATACAACACGTTACTTGAACAAAGGAGGGACAATCTTTAAAACAGCACAGAGTTTACAGATAACATTTGGCATATTTGAATGTGGTAACAGAATTAATTTAAACATCGATGGGTGGTTGGAATAATACTCTATATTTCATAAGCTTACATTCTGACATACAAACAAAATATGATACTCATCTCCCACACCATTATCATCACAGAGGTTGCAGATCATCTGGTTTCTGTCCAGCCTTTTATATCTTCAAGTGACTCTAGGAATTCTGGTAGGGATGTGAATCTTTGGGTGTCTCACGATTTGATTTGATTCCGATTCTTAGGGTCACGATTCGATTCAAAATCGATTCTCGATTCAAAAATTGATACAATGCATAGTGTGTTAAGGCATACTGAATGACTCTTGTCAAGCTGCTGTGTCCCAGGGAGATAATAAAACCCAAAATGAGTCCAAACTCCTGCCTTCATTGAGATGGGACTGGCTGAATTTGTTGCTCCTCCATAGCTCCTGCCCCTCTTCACAGTAGAGTTGTGCCGTGTCTTTTTTTTTTTTTTTCCAAGCTTGCTGCAACGCTGTGTACAGAAGCCCGTGGGGGTGCGCAGAGAGACGGGGGAACGTTAATAAAAAAAAAAAGATTTTTGAAGTTTATGAATCGATTTAGAATTGTGGATGATTAGAATCGCGATTCTGTGAATCAATTTTTTCCCCCACCCCTAAATTCTGGTGTTGTTCACTCTAAAATTAGAAATAGCCTGCCTGTGCTTTTGTTTTCATGCAACACAAACGATACGATACGATACGATACGATATGATACGATATGAAACGATACAATATGATATGCCTAATTGTCATATTGTCCCAAGAGGGAAATTTGTCTTAGACTCAGGAGCTGCACAAGTATTGCTGCCTTACAGTGATAGGCCAGAAAAATGAAGCATGCACCATTTAAAAAACTACACATTACATTATTGCTCATCAGCCTCTCATTTATTGCACATAACACCAACACACAACAGAGCAACATAGGCAAAACACAACACAACCCCTGGGGTTGGAAAAGGGGAAATCAACCGTTCTCCGACTCAGAACCATGGCCTCAGACTTGGAAGTACTGACTCTTATCCTGGCATCAAGGGCATAACATTTTAGTGTTGTTATTAAAGGAAAAATATAACACAGGTATAACATGACAATGGCAGTTTTTTTAGTTGTTAGTAGCAGAGAACAGCAGGATGACTGTAGTGCACATTAACAATAACAGAACAGGAAAGCACAGGTGATACTTGTGTCTTGTTGCTGCAGAAAATGAGTGGTAAATACTTGTTTTACAGCTATCACTACTCCATGCTTTTATTTCAGTTACTGTTACAGAAAAGCTCTTGTTGCTAACAGTGATGTGGTAAGATCCTCACAACTGGTAAATGTGTAATTAGTGCTAAGCTAGTTTGGTTAGGATTTAGAGCGAGAGTTGTTTTATCTCCCCATATGTTTGTGGTTGGTCTGTGCAAGCAGCAGGCTCATCCTGGGAATTACTGCAGGGATCAGGGTGTGGCACTGGGATTCTGTTTCTCTGCATGAACACACACGGACAAACACACACACACTGACACACACTGTATTATATTTTAGCTCAACAAATGAACAGAACTTGCTTCCACCTTCTGCTTTCTGTGTATCTGTATCCTCCACAGACTTCTTACCGATGTCATCCTCCTAGAAAGAGAAGAGTGATTTATAGGAAATGTACTCCATCTCCTGATTGGCTGGTTTGTGGTAAACCAGGTAGCTGTTTGACTTAGTGACTGGCTGTGTTTGTGTTGCAGCTACTGAATGAAAAGCCAGTTTTAGGTGAAAGAGGAGGTGGAGGAAGGAGAGGAGGGGACAAGGGAGGAGCTTTGCACAGTGCTGATGCCTGCACACACACAAACACTTTGTGTGTGTGTGTGTGTGTGTGTGTGTGTGTGTGTGTGTGTGTGTACGAGAGAGAGGTACTGTAAGTGAGTGTGTGTGCACATGGTGTAGCGCAGGGACCAAAACAGAGCAGCGTCCCGGTCAGCAGACCTGCAGTGGCAGAGAGAGGAGGAAAGTGACCCAAGACTTTGCAGTGCTAACACTTAAGACACAGGAATCATCACTTCAGCTTAACAGGAAGGAGGCAAAAACCACTGAAGCGTCAACATCAGCATTCATTATCATCATTCTTCACAAGGAGGCCAGAAAGTGACTATGGAGAGCCACAGGTCTATCCAACATGAGATCACTACTCTTAAAGGTATTTCTCTGATTTCGATTCTCAAAATCAAACAGTTGAGTCCTCGACTGTTTATAATGCGGGGTTGACATGAAATTAACAGGCCGAATCACAGAGAATGAGAGGGGCATTTTATTGTGTCTCAATAGGGAAGCAGACAGGGAGGGGTGTCCGACACAGGCATTGTTTGAAAAGCAGCGGAAGCTCAGAATATCCCCCAGCTCAGACACTGTTAACTCAGCTTTCACAATCACATTTTACACTGAGAAACAGAATTCAGGTGCGACCCAGGATAGAAGTAGAGAATGAGGTCCTCTTGTGTGTGTTAGCCTGGTGTGTTTAATTTATGTCCACTACCTTCGTGGTGTTGACACAGAAAAGTGTGTCACTGTATCCCAGCCTGTGTAAACAGACAAATTCTGAAGGAATAAGGAGAGCTGACATTTGCTTGACGTACGACCGGACATCACATTTGCCATGCAAAAGCCAACATTCAAATTTGAAGTTCATCTTGCCTCGCCTAAAATTAGCAGTGACATTGTGCCTAATGAGTGGGCAACTCTGCTGTTACTCACCTGTATGTCTGTGTGAGTGTGTGTTGAAGACAAGTAGAGATGTTTTTTGATTATCACATAACACACATTTTGCCAGCTAACTTTGTTCTTTTTTTTTTTTCATCAGTTGTTTGTTCTTGTTTCATCACTCGGCACGTTCCCATGGTTACGTCTTTTCAACGTGTGACCTGTCAGGTTTTACCTCTCAGAACTAGTTATGCACAGGTGTTGCTCCGCTGTTGTTCTCTAGCAGGGGAATGTTAAGAATGAGATCCCTGCTGGAATGAATGAATGAATGTCCCTTTGCTTTGTTACACTGATGCTTGTGGTGATGAGATGGATAATAACTAAGAAAGACTGTCATAGGGGCACCCTGTATGAGCTGCACTGTAACAAGCAGTCAAATGTAGACACATACTTTGATTACAAGAGCAGGCAAACAGCAGAAAAACAGGCAAAGCATGTCAGTTTGTTTTTGCAGGACAGTATATAGTGAATCAAAGTGCTTTACAGGCTTTGCATTAGCACTTCGCAACCCGGTCCAAGTTCTCTGTGAAGGCGTGGAAACATTCCTCTAAGCCCTTAGCATCTAAGGTGAAAGAAAAAAAGAGTAGACGCTCAGGAGAGGCAGTTTACACAGAGATGTTGCCTTCTTCAGCAGCTGGTTGTGCAGTGGGAGCTGTGGGCAACAGGCAAATGACAGTAGACGTGCAAAAATGTGAAGCATTTAGAAGACACAACAATCCATCAATAGGCGTATGACCTAAGCCCAAAATTAAGGTAATAAATTCAATGCAAGACTTCCAATTAGGTCCCAGAATAGATCCAAAGCAAGATGAAATGTGATCGGATGATATCATGATGCCACTCCCCAGCTCTGAGGGCTTTGGTGGTTGTGGCTGTGGCTGAAATAACGGTGGAGAGTGGGGTTGGTCATATTGATTTCCTGTTGATAAATGAATGCTGACTTTACACACAGACCCCAGCTATCACCCACACACTTGATTTTTTTACCCAGGAAGTGTGCTCAAATGTGATTTTGACATTGAATCACAGAATGAATTAATTACTAGAAGAAGCCAGACAGTATTTATAATAAAAACATCAGAGGTGATTGCTTTAAGCAAACTTCTCAAGTCTCATCAGTGTCCCAGAATAAATCTTTATGTAATTACAGCTGTAACACTGTCTGGCTTTTCTGCAGACAGTGTGTGCGAGTCTTCACACAGTCACACTAATAGGAAACTTTTTATTGGATCTCACCACGGTGCAAAAGTTTGACAAGGACCTCTGGGGAGGTGTAGAGAGCACCTATGCTCATTCATCAGAAACAAGCCTCTTCATGTAAAGTATCATTAGATAATGCACAGAGGCAAGTGCACAGAGAGGGTCTGATTCCAGGAAGCTGTCAGATGTAGACTGTGTGTAATTAATGTGATCTCCCCAGTAGTCTCTCTTTCTCCGTGTCTCAGATCGATTTCAGTCTCGGTTGCACTTCCTGAGGGGGGATCTGCAGCTATATGAAATCCCTGGTGGCCCTTCCCTGCTTTATCTCAGGACAGATATCCACAGTATGCATTAGGATGGAAGCTACAGCATCCTGCTGTCACCCTGCACCCATCTGTGGCAAATATACAGCTGGCTGAAGTAGAGGGGAGGAAAAAATGGCAGTCTTTCTGAAATTGTCTCCATTGTTTCTAAATGGGTCTGATCCTGCAAGCATGAGACAATGAATTAATTAACTAACTGCTAAGTTTAACACAAATGGGTTAAAGAGATAAGCTAGTTTGGACGAACCGTAGATGACTTTTCTGTCAATGTGGCCAGAACTGTGAGGATTTTTTTGTTTTTATTGAGGTTATGCAGATGGGACTTTGTTTATGTTGCTCTGTTTATATCTGGAAGGTGTTTTTCCACTCGGGTGAAACACGCTCTAAGCATCTGACAACATTACGGTAAGCATCCCTATAGAGATAGACATTTTTGTTAAAGAGTAAGATTCTTTTTGTTTCAGCTGAAACAAACCCACCAGACTCATGAGAAAAAATACTTATTTTATCATCATAAAACACACTTCTTTCAGGGTTTACAGAAACAAAATAAAAACTCACAAAAGCCATTTTGGTTCATCCTCCCACTGTTTCAGCTATCACCAGCATGGTTTCATTAAAAATAAACCCTTAATTCATCCAGCTAGATGTGAAAATATGCTAGCTCTATACATGCTAAAATTACTGTTTATTTAAATGTATTTTGGTGGGTTTGGAAATAGCAATGTCAAGGCTGTTTCAGGTTAAACAAAAAAAAAATCTTACTCTCACAAAAAGGTGGCTTCTGTAGGGATTCTTTCCGTAAATTGTTGCACACTTAGAATAAGAATCTGAGCCTGTCAGTGGCAAAAACAAGCACTTTTAGTTGACGTAAAAATTGATGATGCTTAATTGCCCCAAGTGGTTAGCCTGGAAATCCAGAGTCAAATCTAGAAAGATTTTGAGTCTGGCCCTCACCGATACACCCTTCCTACCCAAGGGGCGGCACTAACTGAGACATTTGAAATGCCACCACACGCAATTGGATAGCACGATGGCCAATCAGAGCAAAAAACACGGTGACGTATTCATTGCACTAAGCCCCATTTGTTTGCCGACCAGTGGGGCTAACTGATATATCATGCTTTTGCTGTATCCCTTCGGCAAAACAGCAAAAACGTCCTCCCTGGAAGCAAAGGCTTCAAGGGCAGTCTTCTGTTCTTCTCTCAAGGAAACAGATAAGTGTAGTTGGCTTAGTGTTTCTTCCAAAGCTAAATTGAATGGACGTGGTCCTTCGGCAGCTGCCATCTTGGCTGTTTACTTTTCGACTCCTACAGCACAGCGCTGTTGTCATCATGTTTCGCCCACCCAGAGTCCGCCTCTGTCAGATAGACTGATCTGATTGGTCCAATTGGCGATTCAGTGGGCTCTGCTCGTCGGGGCCAGATTCCCGTGCAGTTGAAATTCGAATTTGCTGGGGGTGGGGTATCTGGATTTCTAGGTTACCAAGTGGTTACACTGCAGCCTATTCTGCCATTGCTGGCTGCATCCCTGTCGCTCAGTACTGGACCAGTTTTAAAAATTGTGGTTCCCATTATAACTGCATGTGGAAAATGATGGCTACAGAGATACACATGGAGACTGACAGAACTGTGATTGGTCAGCTTGTGCTTTCTCTTACAGGTTTCTTATGCCAGTAGAGATTTTTGAGAGTGAAAATAACATTTAACAAGCTGAGAAAAAGCTCAACAACCTTCTCTTTTACAGTAACACACATGTAGACAAGCCATTTCCACTGCAAAACGTAAGCCGCAAGTGTCCATGGTGGCACTGCCTAACCTCTCTGCTTCAAGTATAAATCCACCTTAACAAATCACTTGGGCTGCTGCTAGAGGTTTGCAGCAGAATGCTTTCTGCCTTCCAGAGTTCAGACATGAGGCATTAAATAAGTAAACGTGAAAACTTCTAAGACAAACAGTGGTAATATGATAGATAATAAAGAATTTTAATTCTAATAAAACTATGTTTATACAGCATATTTTTACAAAAAGATGCAATACAATGTGCTTCTCAAACGACATGCAAGAAATAGGCTGTATCTCTTTTTTATTTCAGACAAAAAAAATCCAAACAGTCTTTTTCTGAATTAAAATGTCACAGAATATTCATTTTTAAATAAACAGAGAAAAATAATAGCCTACCCATTATACTCAGTGTGTGACTAACAGTGACACATAGTTCAATGATGAGTAATAAGCATCATTAGTGAACAGGAGCAAAGTCATGGTCAAACCTTGAACAGAGTATATTTACTGCCCATTAGTCTGGTGAGACGTGCAACAATGTGCAGTGAGGAACAGGGTGAGGCCCTGACATGCTCGCAGCCTCCTCTCTACTATTGTCTGAAGGAAATAACTTTTATTATGCAGGAAATGCTCCTAGGATTGTGATGCATCGGTGTATTGCATTCCAGCATGTTTGGAGAGAAAACTGGATACTAAGTCAGACTTCTGTTTGAGCATTTGTATCCCTGCCTGCAAAAAATCTGCAATGTAAGCTCATGATAATTATTCTGAGATGAAAAAAATGTTTTCCATTAACTGACTGAAATCATGATCACACAGATCGTCTTCTTTATCCATTTTTAAAAACAATATTATCTTAAAGATGTTCTGCATTGAGTCTCTATGCTCAGTCACACACACATATGCAGAGTCATTAAGCACACTGCATACTGTACACACACTGATCACAGTCAGAGGGAATTCCCTGACCTGTTTATGTATTCAGGGAGTTCCTCTCTCCTTTCTGTGTCACAGCCAAAGAATTTCAGCCCCAGACCTGCCTGACAGACTGTATCCCCATTTCCCACTTGGCGAGCACACTTACGTAGATTTTGTTTCCGTCTGTCGTACTTTTCTGCACCTCTGTTTCCTCAGCAGAACAATCTGTGGCAAAGGTGGCATTCTGTACCATTTGTCATATCTGATGTGAGTCAAGGTAAATAGAGGGTAGATCCAAGGACTTAAGACTGACCAGCAGAGTAAGTGTTGCACTGAGAAGTTTCCCAGCTTTCTTCAGGTTGTTTACCTCAGACCTCTGAGAGATGACTTGTCACGCCATCCTAAAATTGCTACTCTGGCCTCTCTGGATTTCATGCCCTCCCTTCAAACCGCACATGAATAGATGTATGAAATTTTGTAAGGAACGCACCACATAAGGTGTTATCAGTGGTTGTTTAGGATGTGATTTTCCCATAATCACAAGTTGTTGTGTCAGCGTTTACAGGTCTGTGTGAACACTCTTTGAAGTGTGCCTCCGTGCTGCCGTCATGGTGCATTCATGTGTACGATGAGCAGTGCCAGTAACAAACAGGCTGGTCACATTATCACCAGTTTGCTGATTACAGAGAACACTGTTTGCATTCAGGGCTGTTTCAGGCCTGTGTTTGCTGTCAGGCATGAGGAGGCGCCACAGCATGGGATAATGATGAATGCATCTGACAACAGAGTGAGAGGTAATACGTCGTCTGTGTGTGTTTGCCTTGCACTGTGGCCTTTTATAGTGGTGTGACCAGCGTGTGTGTGTGTGTGTGTGTGTGTGTGTGTGAGAGAGAGAGAGAGAGAGGTGGGCAGTTTGTGTTAACGTGCAGACATCTGCCTGTGTATTTGTGTGTGTGCATGTTTGTCATGTGACTGTTGAGAGGTATGGCCTTAAAATTTTCTGACCCTGCAGTGTTATTTTACATCTAGTCATCACTGTGTCCTGGTCATGATTCTTGCTTCATGAGACACACTGGATAACACCTTTAGGTTGAATTCCCATGGGCGAGGATTGCAACTGTGAAAGAACTGAGAATGAGAATCTGGTTTATTTCCACGTAGGTTTTCACATACAGTGAGTTTGCTTTAATGTATTGGAGCACAGTCTCTGAACCCACTGGCAACGGTCTGATGTCAATAAGCCACTGGGGTAACGGCCAATATTTTGGGAGATCGGGTGTAGCAAGTGGATATCCTGGCCAAGACTTCCACTTACGGGCTGGTCATTTCGGCTAATCTCTGTAAACCGACAACTGCATATGAATTTGGGCTGCATGATATGCACAAAAGAAAAGACAGATATTGAAATTGCTATAGTCCTGATAATAGCTGTAAAGATCATTTTAATATTTTATTTTCACAGAAAAAAAAGTATGAAGTATGATGTGATTTTTGCTGGGGTCTGTGTTCAACAAGCACGTTCCCTTAAAGCTAGAATATTATTTGTAAACCGGCACATCTCTTTAGCCCCAAAATACTTCATTTTACCGTAGTCAAAAAATTGCAGCTCCTGCAATTTGGATATTGCACTTGCTGTACTATTATATATATTACTCTATATATACTACTCTGACTACCAATGGAAAACCACAATGCCTCTTGCTCTGTTGCATAACAATTCTGCATATGCAGATGTAAGAGGTAAGAGGAATACAAAAGTCAAGAAACTGATGTAGGATAGTTTTAGAATGAAAAATCTGAACTTAAATAGAAGTTCTGTGCAGAAATGTGCAAACTATTTTCCAGGGGATGTTCACAGCATGAAAAATAAGTAGAATATATGCACAATGACTTTAGTTGTTCTTTTATCTCAGACATGTTAGGATGTTACATACCTTGACATGTTCCTACAACTTCCACCTTCCTCAGAAGTGTCACTTTGTGGTGGTTGTTATGCGTCTTTATCAGCTGATCTGTCAATCAGCCGATATTACACGTAAAAAAGACCGTAAAAAGGAATGCGAGAAGGAGACGCAAATAAGACAAACAAGATCAATAAATGAAAAGGCACAACAAGAAATCTACAAATCAGCCATAACAGATCGCTGCAAAAGGGAAATCATCTTATGGACTGGGACAAGGCCAGAGTCATGCACACGAAGGTTCCGCCGAAGCATGTCAAGGTATGTAACATTCTAACATGTCTGAGATAGTTCTTGAGATCTTTCAGTCTGGACCAAAGTGGTGGATGGAATTAAGGCCACATTTTAGAGAATTCTCCTTCAGTCTTACCATTTTATCTTTTGCCATTATCATTATCAGACACACAGATTTGGAGGGAAAGGGTCTGCTCTTTGAGGAAGATCTCAAGAACTCTGAGCAGCAAAAATGGATTCTGCAGACAGAGCCAGTTTAAGTTTCTGTTTATTGTATGAATATGATTTGAACATTACTAGTCAGCTGGTACCAAATAGCTGGTGAACCATGAGTGATGCAGCTGATTCATATCAGTTAATGCCTGTGTGACCTCAGTGTTCTGCCTGAACTGACATTATGTTCCATGTCATTTACAGAAGCTTTGTATGTGTTTGCAGAACAGTGCCCTCCTCCTGTTTTGTGCTGTACAGCAATTTGACCGCTGACACAAAACTGCAGGGTAGATGACAAGATGCTGCCAATCAGCTCTTTACAAATTCACAGTAATTGTATGTTTCTGCATGATTGCAGTGACAATTAAATGGTGGTATTGTGCATCTCAACCACTAGTCTCCAGTACTCTGTGAATGATGTAATTTCCAGATACTGTTGTGAAATCTGGCTCACTCTCTTTACAAACAATTGTTTCTTGTAAGCGCTGCTATATTGGATCCACGTCCCACGTCTTGGATCTGGCAGATAGAACTGAAGAAACAGAGAGCACAAAGAAAGGAAGGAAAAGTTGCAAGAGGCGTTTGATGACTCAGGAAGTAGTAGTTGCTTTAATTTAGACTGTTGATATGACTTACAATATGTTACCCCGTCCCTGATGTGCTGCCTTGTCACAGTACTTCTTTACAGTGTTGGAGAAAGTACTCAGACCTTATACATAAGTAAAAGTAGCAATACTACATTGGAGAAGTAAAAGTACTTAAGTATTGCATCAAAATACACTTAAAGAAACAGAACAGTAGTTGAGTAAGCTCCTCTCTACTGCTGTGCTAAAATGGCCTTTCTGGATTGTTCAGTATTACAGTAGCTTGGATAAAATGAATGTAATCCAACTGGGCTGCAGTTCTACAGTAAGACGTGATGTTCCTTTGGCCACAGAAGTCTTTGATCAGAGACAGCGAGTTGCCAAAAATGCCAAAAAAGGCAACAAACTGTTGCTGACAGAAGTTGCATGTCAGAGGAATGGTATGAGACTCGGATTAATTAAGGCTTGGATAAGAATACGATAAGAATTCAGGAGGGCAGTTTATGATTTTCTACAGTTTGGAAAAGTTTTACAGTATTGCTTTTGGACTCTGAACTTAAAGGAATGATCGGCAGCAGGCCCATTGAACTTGAAGTGTGACGATAAGTTATTGTACAAGTCGGGTGTGTGCTTTTCTCTCAATCTGCCAGTGTTTGATTTTCCCATGGTTGGCTGGTAGCAGAGACCGAGGACTAAACAGCAGTTCCTTAAACTTTAGCTGTTAGTTCAGACAGGAAGTGACCCACTGACCAGTCTTCTGTGTATTTATTTGGCTTTCTTTGTCAAAAGCAAAAGATAATCAACAAATGACTCACAGTGTGATAGGCTACATTTCTGACCACAAGCAACACTGACACACAAATTAGCAACAGCCTCCAACTGGATTCACTGATAATCAAATCTGAGAATGCAAAGGTGAATGTCCTTGCGAATAATGACCTTTTGTTGTTGATGACAAAGTTCCTAAAATCATGAACGCAAAGAGGAAATATGTGATGTTGCATATCAGAACCAGCTAAAAACGGCATGTGGATAGTTTGCAATTAGTCATAGATTTTGCATTGTAGCATTTATGTTTTTACATTTTTTCTTGTTTTAAATGATTGATGATCAGTTTATCATCAATGTGATGGAAAGTATCCGATAGTTAATCTACAGTGTGTCTAAGATGCATTATTACCTTTTAAGCTGATTTGGCATAGATGCTAGCAAACAGTTATCTCTTCAACCATCCAACAGACTAAACAATATTAACTTTCATTTGAAGTCATGCTTTTGGCCACCTGGTGAATGTAAGCTCAATGTTCTCATTCTTGTTTTAGCTCTATTTTTGGTCTCCACCACTGCCTGAGGGGAATATCTGGTTCTTTAGCTGCCAAATTCTCCAGTATGTGCACCAATGTTAATGTTTTGGGACGGAAAACCAAAACAATGAGCTGAAAGATGCTATGGTGCTCTGTGAAGCTGAGAGGAACTGCAGGAGTAATTCTCTGTAAGTTCATCATGCAAGTGACCTCTTTTACATTCAACTGGCCATGAAATCCAATCCTATTATAGAAATATGCACTTTTGCCGCTTAAACAAAACAAAACTCACACATTAACAGCCTCATCACATCATAAATTTACCCCTTTTGCCATAAATGATACTATACTCTATATTAAGTGTAGTATTTTGTGATAAATCTCCTCGATTTAAAGTTATAGGCATAATACGAATATGCATCCACTGAGGTAAAGTTGGATCCATCAACAATGATTGAACCATCTCCAAGACCATTGGTTCCCAATTGGCCCTGCCACATTGTCCAGGTTTCTCCTTAGTCAGTAGTTCAAGGTCCACACAGTTTACAGTCTATTTTGTGTCATACTTGCATTTGGCCATGTCTTTGAACTAGTTTTCTAGTAGCTGTCTGTTGGTCAGTCACTCTACAACAGGACACGGCACCTCAAAATAAAAGTGTTGTGCCGGAGATTCACTGTACTTCACAATCAAGTTTGTTTTTTATGAAGTTGACACATTCGTGTCACTTGTGGTCCTTTCAGAATGGACCTGCGACCCACCTGTTGGGAACCATTGTTCAAACTTACTGTAACGGAAAGCTTTACCTTATAGATATAAGTCTTCATTGACAATCCAACATTCAGTAAAGGCACAGGAGTAAGATCTGATTATTATCAAACTGTGGAGGTCAGTTGTCTTCTGTGTGGTCTGCCCTGTGTGGTCTGTGTTAGCAGATAGAGCAGGACAATGGGTTGTGTGATTTGTTATTGTTGACGTGTGGAATAGTTCTTCCTCCTATTTTTCCTGGTAGTCGTCCACCACATGGGAATTACATCAAATTCCTCAGCTGTTTATTATATGTCAGACTTTCTCTAGCATGATGCAGCTGTGATACAACAGCACCGTATCCTGAATCTCTGAATCATTCTGCTACATGCTTTATTGTATGGAAAACTTCCACATTGTTATTCTCACTTCTGTAACCTGGCACGTCAGGCACCTTTTGTCACAGGCTCTTTATGTATCTAGTTTCAAACCCTTGTCCACAGTCCCTCAAGCAATTTGTACGCAATCAGGACATTCCAGTGACATGGTTATCCCTGCATCCCTGCGAGGAAATGCATCATGGGCTGTTTCCCCTCTCTGTTGTTGATCTATTTTTGGCCATGGTGAGACTCAGGGGAAAGACCTCACAGTGTGGTCAGGCTGTGATTTGTGAAGTGTCTCCCTCACAGCGAACAGAACCAGACAGAAGCCAAGAGCAGCCTGCACTCTTCACTTCCTCATATTCACTGTTGCTCAAGAAGTGAAAACTGTGTGTGGTGTGAGCTTTTAGCGTTGGGTCCTGTGTGGGTGATGCCATTAAAGTCACAAAGCAAGTGGGCGGTGTGGCAGCATGTTTTCACAGAGCACAGAATAAGTGAAGTGAAGTGCCAGCTAAAGAAGCAGTTATTTTGGTATCTGAAAAAAAAAAAAATAAAGATTAATAACTGATATGTTTGGCCACTTGGGGGCAGCACAGCAAGCTGTAATCATAACATTTTAATATTTTTAGCAAACAGTTTACACATCTAGTAACCACACCGCAGCAATAGCATTCATTCGCTAAAAATTAGGGATGCACCAATATGGAACCGAAATGTCCCATGATAGACTAGCCTACAACTATCAAGTAGAATAGTGATGCACACACATTAACACTAAACTCAGACAAATAAGCTGTTCTCACACACAGGCAGCCAGAGCGAGAGACGTGCTCCAGACTGGGTTGCCAGGTAATGACAGAAATAATCGCTAACTGTAGCATCACATCACTAGCCATTATTAATAAGTCAAACAACAGAGTCCAGCCTTTTAAAAGCTTGGTGATGGGTGTGAGCCGCTGCTGCTAAGTAGCTCATGCTAACACTGGAGACGGTCCTTCAGTGCAGCATCCAACCTGTGTCAGACGGTAGGAGATCAGACCCTCTGCGAAATCCTGCTGTCTTCCTCTGGAACAGTGAAAGACCTCCACACCACAACGTGTTTAGCCCTCTAGATAGCAGTTGTTGTCCTTCTCTGTGTTTTTTGGCAGCTCACAAACCAAGTTTAAACTCACATGTACTGCCACTGTTTCAGGGTGTGTAGATGCTGCACTTGTTCAATCAGTGCAGTCTGACTTCATATTATTGGTGCTTATTATCGGCTTTAATTTGAATTATCTGAATAATGCATTATTACAGAAATGTCCCATTATTGGCGGATAATTTATCAGCCTGACATACATTGTGCTTCCCTACTAAAAAATGCTTAAATGCAGCAGACTGGAGTGATAGTTATCTGTGGTCATTTGATCCATTATTAATATAAGTGCAGTTTTAAATGCGTAATATCAGCATCAGGATCAATATTAAGACTATAAAACACTTGTGATTTAATTGCTAATTGCCTGTGCATCAGTGTGCATTACCAGCCAATTTTCTATGGATGGAGAATCTTTAACTCAACTCTGCCAGATTTTCACATGAAGCAGTGGTATTACAGTTACTTAACACCTAATTAGGAAGCTTTAAAGGATCTATTATGGACAACACAGCTGTTTGAAAATCATATTTAAAAAAAAAAACAAAAAAAAAAAAACACAGAGACCATGAGGACAGGTATTAATGAAGTTAATCAGCTGTGTGCATTTGCACCAAGCATCACAGTCACAGTTTAATGGGAGGTACATTGCTCAAGTGGGAACTAGCCATATATGGTAAAAGAATTGAATATTAATGAAGCTGCACTTAAACCGGCTTTACAGTTCAAATGTTTAAGTACAACAACTTTAAAAAGTAAGGGGATATAATTGATTGGACTATTTAAAAAGAACATTATGAAAAATATCGTTTGAAGTTTGGAGCAAAGACAGCTAATGGAGAGTCTGCTCTCATTTTAATGAGGGCCCGAGGGGCATCCAGCACGCATTGATTTGTGGACCTGAAGGACGTGAGGAATATATTTAGTGTAAAACCCTTGACTGCAGAAGTTTCTTTACATCTTCAATGTTATTTTTTAGTCTACAGTTTGGTGTTAGAAGCGAGATTCTGTCCCAGATTGTGCTCCATCATCTTTTGAGCACCATCAGCGCTGATAAAAAGACCTCTGAAAAACATATAGTGGGATAAGTGCTGGTTGAAATGATCATGGAGATGATGAAATGTCAGATGATGGCATACACTTGAAGATGGTGAATCCGAAGTGCAATTCTTGCAGTGCGCGAATAGGCCCGGCAATATCCACACATGTAGGCTACAGATATGTCGTGTCAAACATGACTGTCTTTTAAAGAAAATGCATCAGAGATGGCTTTTCCTTGTATGCTGTAGGTGTGCTACTGTTGATTTTTCTCAGGGAGCAGGACTCAGCGCTCAGCAAATGAACTTTTGGCTTTCAGGGGATTATTTGGGTGATCAGACTCAGAGAAGACTTACAGAACAATGGACAGCTTTATCATCTTAGGACTAAACTCTCATGTCCAATTAAATTACTACTACCATTTAAGTAGCTGCTATTTTAATAGAGGAGGAGCATTATCCAAAAACCTTTTATTCAACATTGTTAATAAAAAAAAAATATTAAGACCATAAAGCCATAGTGGTGAGTTGTAACTGAAGCGTTATCACTGGGCTCCATTCACAGTTTTCTCTCCCTTGGGTCCACTTGATATCTCCAGGTTGGGTTAATGTGTGTGGTGCTATGCTGCAATTTAAGAATACATGTTAATCATTAACCCTGCGCACAGAGCATATTCAGTTTAACGCCTGCATGGCTAGACACCTTTTACCCCACACCACCATGTACTGTAACTACAGCTGCTGTTTTCACTGCATGCAGGATATAATTCATTGTGCATGTTGTAGTAGCTGTGTGCATCCACCTGCACCAGCTGTAACACTGCAAGCCTGATGGATTTTAGTAGACCTAGTTAGATGGCCTGTTTGCATACATATACTATATTTAACTCTGACACTCTCACTCACTCTCTCTTTACAGCACATTACACAATGCATATATAGTGTTGGCACACAGCCATGTCACTGAGACTACAGTGTGTGGCACTGGTCCAGTACATTTAAATGCTGCAGCCCCCTGTGTCTCTGTAATCTGCTGTTGTTTCTGCATTGAGAAAGGACTTCTTTCTCTGTCATCCAGTCTTTTCTCTCTGCTTGTCTGCAGGGGAGGGGAATTTGACACGCTATCATGATGCATTAGTTGGTGAAAATGTCTTTTATCCCTCTCAAAGCTGCATGAAAACCTTACATTTAGCCTCATGAAATGCCCTAATGTGACTGTAATTATTGAATTAAACATCTCGTCTGTTATTCCAGCAGACACAGAGAGTGCTTGTGTCAGATTTAATTTGATCCTTTCACTCATGTCCTTTGTTCCCTTTCAACTTAACGCCCTTGTTTGCCTTTGTTGCTGCTCTGAAATTTTAGCTCTTTTTCAAACACTTCAGCACTACACACACACACACACACACACACACACACACTCTCACATAGACATGAACGGAGGTATTATTATGGAGGGCGGCTCTGACCTGTGAAGGAGGAGGGTGGTGGTGGTGGTGGTGGTGGTGGTGGGGGAGGGAGGGGGGGGGGGACTCCCATTCTGTTGATCTACACAGCGGGACGTGTTTGAAAGAGAGAGCGGAGTAAGATAGTGAGAGAAAGTCAAAGATCCGGGGTGACACGCACAGATCAAAGTTAGCTGCGGAGGAAAAGCTGTCGAGGGAAAGCCGCTGCAGCAACTCTTGAAGTTCCAAAGTTCCTTAACTGTAAATGTTCGGCATGGAGTCCTTCTTCTCGAGCAAAGGTAAGCCACGCTCTTGTGTACACTGCATGTGAAGAGAGGTGCAGCTAAAAGGAGAGAAAGGAGACAGGTAGCGAAGCCAGCAGGTAAAGTGATACAGGTGGAGGGCAGACGGGGAGAGAATTTCTAGGCTGTGGGTGGGACTGCACATGGTCAGACTATAAAACAGCAGCAATCCATAGCAGGTGTCTTCCATACTATGCCATTTTATGCCATGTCATTGAAGGGAAGCTATTGCTCAAGTGTCCCTGGTTGAATTGAAGCGGGATTGGATTGACAGGATTTTTGGGTCAGTGTGGTGCAATACCATGATTTAGCAGGTATTTACAGTATTTACCGAGCCTAAAACCGACATGCACGTTTGGATATTTTAACTGTAAAATGTACCATATCTCAATTTAGAATGCATCGATATCATGACCTTAAATGACACCTACTGTGCCTTGTGCGTGTGATGGAGAATATGTGGGCGGACCTTTTATCATTGACAGTCACTTGTTTTGTCAGTTGGGGATTTATATGGTCGCAATTTCTCTAACTTTGTCAGAATACAAGGACAGTATTTTGGAAGTTGATAGTTACAGTAAATCATTCATCAGCTGTCACATTATGTAACCATGCAACAATGAATACATTATAATACAGCTAAGTTATGTGTTTAGCCTGAGGGGATGTTTATGAGAGGTCTGACCTTCTGTCTGGTGTGCGAGTGAAAAATGAGCAGTGGTAAAAGTTAGTACAATTCGTGCTGAGAGAATTTGTCGATTATCGTCAGCATGGTTCAATCTATTCAAATGTGAGGATTTGTCACTTATCTCTCTTTTTTTAATTATAATTAATTAAATACCTTAGTGTTTTAGTATCGGACCAAACAAGCAATTCAGCTGTTATCTTTGGCTTAAAGGCTTAGTAATTTTCTTTTGTTGTTGACATTTGTGGACTAAATAATTTATCATCTAATCAGGAATTAATCTACACATTTATTGATATTGAAAATTGTTTGTTGCAGCCTTAAAAATAACAGTCCAACAAAACCATAATCAGTGAAAGTGCGTTTATTTAGCTGAGCAGTTGCTCCTACAGTTCCGCTGAACTCACAGTTTACTCAGAGGACTATAGTAATCTTCCTTTGAGGTGTCATCCATAATGAAGAAGACCTGTAACCTGTGACCCTTCAGCCATTTGACATTTACAACTAGCATACCTTTTCTCCACGCAGTGCCTGAAGAGCATTTTCTTCTCTTTCCTCTCGGTTTGTCAGTGGATCAGTGTGTCAGCCTTATTTCGTAGCCTATTTGTGTTTCTTGTCTGTGCTTGCAGGGAACACAGGAGAACATGCTTTAAAGCTGCTAATGATTGTGTGTACCATACTATGCTACACACAATTATACACAGGTTTACTCAGGTTTATTGTCCTCATACCGGTCCTCAAAGCATGTTATTTTCCCAGCATTGTCAGGGGCTTGTTTGTTTGATTCCTCTGCTGGAGAGTGGACATTTTACAGGACCCAAACTTTAATGAACAGCAGGGTTCCCACAGTCATGAAATTCCTGGAAAGGTTCTGAAATTAGAAAAACTGTTTCCAGTCCTGGATGGTTTAGAGATTTCAGAATGTTTTGGGAAATTTTTGAATACACATTGTTTTGGCTGTTGTTTAAATTCTGTTCATAAAAATACCCCCAAACATGTCTAACATAATGCAAAATACCTTTTGTTTAAACCTAGTGCTGCACTTCAAGACTGTTCATTGGATCCCCATTTTTTTATCCCCCTAAAAGAGGCGTGGCCCTGATGTTTGCTTTATACCCTTATGTGCAGGTCTGATCTATTGGTATATGCAGCTTTGGCGGCAGGATGTTAAACTTGGGAGTAAAGATAGCAAGTGCTAGTAGAGGAATGTGTGTTTATAGGCCAACCAATTTTAAACTACTTTAATTAAGTCTTGGGGTTGAATGTTACAGAAACGCCCAGTCCTGACTGGAGATTGCGATAAAATATACATCAGTGATGATACATTTTAGACACTTTTCTTTAATATGAATTGATCTAACATTCTGTCACACGCAGAAATAAATGCAGCAGTGGTCAGTCTGCTGCCTTTTTCTCTGCTCTCTGTGTGGCTACCTGTTTGTAAGAGGGTGTGGCTTAGCTCAACATACGGCGTGGGTAGCGACGTAACTTCAGAGCAGAGCTCACAGCAGAGGCAGTGGCACATATTTGAGGATATATTTTAGTGGAGTCAATGATGACAATGCAATGACAAAAGGGAGACAGTATGATGAATGTATCAAACACATTTTAGACGCGCAGAACACAAACTTGCAGAGACATGGCGTCCTCTGCCACCGTGCCCGCGCTAACTTGCTGCCTCCTCTGAATCCAAACCTGGGTTGTTTTCCACAGCTACCGAGCTCATTATGCTAAAGTGCTGAAAGTGAACTTGTGTTGTCTTTCAAAGCTGGGGAAAGTGCTGACACAAATGCTAACGTCATCTCAATAATTATACGAAGGTCAAAAGTAACAATTCACATATTAAATTGGTCTGCAAAATATGCCATCAGTTGCTGCCAACCAAGTGGGGTAACCATAGTATAAAAAGGTGGATGACACGCCTCCACTTACTCCCACTGTATAGATGTGAAGCTAAAAAATCTTGAATATGGCTGCTGCCATCTTGCTCTGGTGACGTCATTTGGAGCCAGAATCTGCACAGTAGTGCAGTATCAAGTTTCCCGCCCATACACCCGTCCGACCAATTGGGAGCAGCGCCACTGAATGCGAGCCCACCTATGGACACACGTTGTGTGTTTTATAGCATTAAATAACTGATTAAACCCAAACTT
Organism: Epinephelus cyanopodus; assembly: GCA_026686955.1. Classification (NCBI taxonomy): domain Eukaryota; kingdom Metazoa; phylum Chordata; class Actinopteri; order Perciformes; family Serranidae; genus Epinephelus; species Epinephelus cyanopodus. The sequence continues at coordinate 13,432,726 of CM048919.1, forward strand.
ATCAGAAGGACAAACACTTGAACATACAGCAGTGGAATAAAAGTACTTTAAATGACAGAAACCATCTTTGGGAGAAATCTATTTGATGTGCACTTTGAGTTTTTAGTTCGGCCCATTTCCCATCTACTAATATGGAGAGGACAGGGTTTTGGACCCGCACTGCAGCCAGCCACCAGGGGGTGATTGAGATGTTTTAGCTTCACTTTTTGGGGAGCTGTCATGTCGTCCATCCAGCACAACAAATACAGAGTTACGAATGTAACCAAGGTTCTATGAATTCTGGACGACCGCCTGTTCCATCACTTGAATATGAACCTGAATGTGTTACAAGCTTGCCCCTTGAAGGGTGTCTGAACTCAGTTTTTCCACACATTCATGCTCACACACAGTTTCTGAATTGCCAGGCAGCATAAAGGCTATCTGTTGAAATGTGCACAGCTTACAGTCTGGATGAAAACCATCAAAAACAATGGAGCTGTATAATTCTAGGTATTATGCAAAGGATGTGAATACGTCTGAATACAGAAAATCAAAGAGCATCAACACAATGATGTTGTGGTACTCTACGTTCTGTTTAACTGATAAGTGGTTTTCTAGTGCAGTGCTAAAACAGCACAGACATAACCACTTGTAAATGACGCACCACCACTTGCCGTATGAATGTACTGACCTGTGATCTCATGATGCTGCATGAAAGATTGATTAAACCTTTGGAGGTGTAACTTAGTAGTGAATGGATGCTGACTGCAGACATGTGGTCCTACAGAGATTTACTGCCTTGTCTTCACCAGCGGCTCCCTAATTTGCCAGTTTATGTCCCTGTTTCAGCAGCCTGAGCTGTACAGTATATCACCCTCCATGTGCTCTGCTGAGTGTGATGTAGCCATGCTGCTGACTCTCAGTCCAGAGCCCACAGAGGAGGGATTTTTCTCTCACTCAAAGGCCTTTTGCTGTCACACTCTCTGGGATTACCGAGGAAGAATTTCCCACTGAGCTTCCATCAGGCCGCAGCACGATTCAAAGACCTCCCACAGAGTGAGAAGAAGTGGTGTACTGTGTGTTGCTGTCTGAGAGTTTGGCCGGTGAAGGTTAGTCTGTCTGGCAGTGACCAGTGTTCCCGGCACTGCAGCAAAACTGAGAGGAAAAGCCGAGGGCAGATTTCTGAGGCTGTATTCACTGGTGGAATGTGTGTTAGGTAGTTATTGTTGTTGTTGGACAGGGGTAGATTGTCTCTACCCCCTAGTGGGGAGCAAAGAGTCTATTGCAGTGGCACCAAAGGAGGAGCTATGGACCCCCAAGAGGCCCTATCACTGTATAACCTCACTATGCCTAAAACTAATTAATTTATGCATTGCTTTCACTTGGATCACTGATATCTGTGTAGATATTTCAAATATTAATTATTCATTTATTTTTTTACAATGCGTATCTTTGACAAAATCTTACAGTGACACTATTTTAGACATAAATGTTGTTTGAGTTGTCATAGTTGTATTCAGTCTTTGAATGAGCTGATGAGCTTTTGAAAGTCTTAGAATATAACCCTGATGATGTCACTGGGGTTATTTTACCTGATGATGTCATCAGCGTTATCTTGAGTTAGAGACCTCAAGCAAATATGTATGAATTTAAAGAAAGGGTAGATCTTTTGAAAGGCTCCTCTGAGTTGCATCATGGGGATTGTTGGATCCAGTGTTTTTGAGGCTTGACAGTAGGGACTAAAGGCATGATACTTGGCTTCTGCCTCTTGGATTTTGCCTTTTTTTTTTTGGCAAATCTGTTTCTTTCAAGACCTAAAACTTAACTAAAGAGCAGCATTAATTTGGTGGAGTAGCGCTGTAATGCTAGCTCCACGTACTTGCTTTCATCCAGAGCTTTCAACCATATCTCACAGTCTTCATGAGCAGATGGAGTTTGCTCAGGGAACAAATGCACTAATCAGACCTCTGATGAAGACTAAGAGATGTGGTTGAACTCTCCCGTTGTGTTAAAATTAATTTGGTAAACTTCTCTTTCCCAAGTCAACAAGGATCTTTAGTATTCAATTTGGGTCTTGCGTTGTGTATTAATAGCTATTCTTTCCCAGTTATAATAACATTATACTCTCAGAGTTGGTTGCTGAGATCGAGGGAAGGAGCAGCAAACATTCAGTGAGGCAACAAACACAAAAAGTCAGGGGCCGTATTCACATTCTTATTCTGAAAATACTCCCAGAGAGCTCCTAACTTAGCCTAAAATGTTTAGTAAGGAGTCGTAGCTCAGGGGTGATTTAGGAAAGTTTTGAGCAAGGAAGGGATGCAAACTTTTACCCTAGGTATGGTTGAACCCTCTTGCTGGGATAATGCATTATTTTAGCAGATGTGATTGGTTGTCAGAGACACGCCCTTTATTGACCCTGCAAAGTGTGGACACCCAGTGGAAATGAAACGAACTGCATCAAAATGAGACTAAAAGTGTTGCCATTGCTAGTGTGATCACTCTGCTGATGGAAGCTTGAGACTTCAAGGCACTGTTGCATTTTTACACATTACTGCACGATCCTATCTGTAGCATTTAAAATACTCACTGTCATTCAGTGTTTGGAGAATGTTTCTCAGACCCCTTTGGGTTTCCACCATTTTCTCCTCTGATAATGAAACTCTTAAGCCTTTTAAAAGTCCTCCTCCCTACTCCTAATAATGTTTCACCTGAGCAGCTCTTTCAAGGGCTACGATGCTTTGTGAATAACTTTGATTTTTACCAAGACCCAGTCTTAACTTTAAGGGGAAATTCTTAGAAAACATCATCATTCTAAGAATTTCCATGCATTTTGTCACAAGGAGCAACTCTTAGCACGAGGAAGCTTTGTGAAGGCAGCCCCAGACAGTCAGACAGGTTTGAATCAGTTCAACAAGTTAATCAAACAAAACAAAGGCAGTAAAATAATTACACAAACTGTCAGTTGTAAAGATCCATCAGTAGTTTACAGACTGCAGTCCTGGTTCAGCTTTGTCTTTGGTTTTCCTTTTTTGCCAACATCACCATGTCAGACTTCATAGTACAGATGCTCTCTAGTCTCTACTATGCTCTCTACTACAAAGACCAAATGTGAGGAAATCACACTCACACTATAATAAACCACAATTCTATAAATTTAGCAGCAACATATTTTTGTGTTTCAATCACTGTGATGGAGTTTTGCTGCTTTAAGCCCACTGTCCTTGAAAGGTTCAAAATTTACTCATCTTTGACAGCCCTCTGAAAAGTAAAACGTGGCTTTAGTATGAAATATGTTAATTTCCATGAATGATAGAGCCATTTTCCTTGACTCTTGCTGAACACCATCCAGTGACAAATACACTGTATGGCTAAGGGAGAGCCTTTCTTATCATACAATAATACTTCCCTGGTCCATGATGCTGTCCCTGATAAACATTTTTTCAATATCTGACAGCAGACTGTTCATCCATAAATCTGTAAGAGGAAGAGCTGTAGGCTCGAAACGTCAGTCTGGATTTAACTCCTTTTAAACGGGAGCTGCTTGGGGTGTGCACTTATTTGTTTTCTGCTTTACCAGATGTTTCTTTGGTCCACCACTCCATTGGACTTTGGGGTGTGCGTGTCTGTTGCACCGCTTTTCATCCAGGACACGTGGCCATGGGATATTCCAGCGGAGAGTCTGACTACTTCCTCTCATATCCTGTTGTTCTGTGTTTAAGATTTATTTGATGAGTTCACAAACTTGAAACATGACATGTGATTCTGGCAGCAGCTGTTATCACATGTCAGTTATCGTTCGACAAACAGCAGGGGAGCATTCAAGTGGTGTTTTGAAACTATGATGTGACTGGATTTCTGTAACTACTGTAGATTTCTCCATACGTGGTACTAAAATTGTACATATTAAAGAGCCATTGTTAGTGTCCACCTTTCTCCTGGTCAGCTCTTTTCTCACAGCTGTTTAAGACACTTGTTACACTTCACATTGATTTGTCACCTCTTGCTATACACACTAGTTACTGTCATCATACTATGCATCTGTGGCATTGTATGTCATATAAATAGGAATGGAACAAGGATTTTTGTTTACTGAGGTTTTAAACCCTTAAAAGAAGACATGACCATTTAAAATGAGACGCAGAATGTCAAGCATGTCAACTCGAGACAAAATTACTGTAAATCCATAAAGCCTTAAAACCCCTTTTAAAGGTTATTATCCTCACCATAAATATTCACCATAAACACCTGTGACAGTCAGCTGTCAAAAACCATACCAAAAGCTAGACAGGTCCTTTTTTAGAGCGGGGTATATCCCGGATCAGCGATGTCATAGGGTGATGATTTAACACAGTGTTGGTTACACATACAAGAAACACTAGCAGGGCTGATGGTTGGTAGCTGGTATTCATATGTATCTCACATACACAGGAAACTACTGGTGCTTATGTGGGGTATGTGCTGCACAGTAGCAGGGCGATGTGGGTGGTAAGTGTTGGGGGCAAAGTGGAATGACCCCAGTGTGAAGGACAGCTGTAAAATTTGTCCTTTTATCTGAAATAGTCTCCTCACTGAGGAGGTTTGGAACATTGTGAAGCTTGTAGCCCATTTTTTTCCAGAGCTTGAGCTTCAGTTTGTTAAACTTGTAGTTATTTTCTTATTTAGCATTGTTAACAAAATATATCTTGTCAATAGCAACTTGTATTGTAGAGCTTATTTAGACACAATATACCAAATCAGGTGCTTCCTTTACAAATGTAGCCATCCTGTGTTTGACCAAATAATTATATTGTCTCACTGTACGGTTATTGTCTCAGTTTGTCCACATGAATTATTCCATATACTGTAAATTAGTACAGACGATTTGATGGCATGGAGTTTTAAATAGCTTAGAGTATGTTGTACTTTGCCATTTGCTCTCATGCTTTGCAACCCCAAACTTGCTTTTGCTCTTCTTGTCCAGTAGGTGGTGATATTAGCCAGTTAACCTGAGTTTGCCTCCTGGACGTATTGTTCATATCTAGGGATTTTTCTTGCTTAATCCTCTGTGCAACAGGATTTACAAGATTAAGATCTCCTCTCTCTTTTGTGCAAAAATCACTCAAGCACACATGAATTAGTGGAAGATTCAAGTGAAGATGAACTTGTAACTCAGCTCTTTGTCGGGGCAGCTATTAAAACCAGAGTGTTCCAGCATGGGGAGAAAAATGCACCCATTTGTCTGAAGTCTTTGCAAGTGTCAGAGGCCACATTCATTTTTGCCATGCTCAGCTAATGCAAAACACTTGTCTATTATTTAACCCTACTGGTCCACAGTTTGACTGATGAGTCTATGAGAGATGTAATGGAGTGTAAACATTAACGTCACCTAATTTTAAATTTAGTTTTATAATGTGGCTTACATACAGGTCTGATTATCCTAAGACTTTGTCTCTCTTTGTTTTCCAGGTGAGTGCCTCTTCTTCTGTGACGTCATTGTTGTTGGAGGATGGATGGTCCAGAACACCTGAATATCTGAACCAACAAGTACTGCATGAATTAAAACCTTTATGTGTTCAGGGGTTAGTAGAAATGGTTGTTGGATGTTTGAGAGTCACATGGTTGCATCACTAGTTAGTGATAGTGATGGATATCTGTGTTCCACACTCCAAACACTCCCTGCAGCATGTTGATTGCTGTCTTGAAAGAGTTCTCATGAATCAGAAGGGTTGGGTCAAGACCTGCCCTCACAGGCCATCACTTTCCTTAGAAGTGCAGCTGTAGCTCTTCACACCCAGTTTGATAAGCCAGCAGAGGGGCTGTAACGCCTGGGTGCAGCCTGGCCCCCATAACAGAGCAGGTCACTTCTCTGTTTTGCTTTACCAACTGATGGTGGTGAAAGAGTGTGTTCTCACAGTGTTTAAGGAGTCTCTGACATTCAGTCAGTGGTCTGCTTGCGTGGATATCTGCTGTGCGGTGACTGGAGAGTGAAAACAGTTGAGAAGAGGAGAAAGAGCATCAAATGTTGCTGAGATGAATGAGTGGGTGTGTGATTGAAGAGTGGGGTGGGTGCAAACAATGCTGGCTCAGTTACTCTGAACTTTACTCATGAAGCAAGAATGCCAACAACGTGTGTGTGTGGTCAGACTATGTCAGTACAGTACGATGCTTGTGTTTCTACACATCAGGATGTCTTACTGGAGGTGTTTGGAACAAGGAGTGACCATGCGATGGTACAGATCGCTCTGTGCCCAAGCTTTTGGGCTCGAGTGCACATTGATTCACCTGAGTGTGAATAATTACTCATGCAGAAACCTGGTCTCACCTCACATGGGTGCTCATTAGAAAAGGAAGAACACATTTATTATAGAGCAGCAGAAGTTAGGTAAGGGGGGGAAAGAGAGAGGGGAGATGACATTCAGCAAAAGGCCGCAGGTCAGAATCTAACCCAGGCCGCTGCCAAGGACTCAGCCTACATAACGCACACGCTTCCCTGAGGTAGATCATTGTTAAAGGTGATCCAACTGGATTGCTTTTTCCTATGAAATTCATTTGATACACTATTATTTCTAAATACCCTGTAGCACATGTTCCAGGGAAGCAGTGTTCGCTGGAAAGCTCTGGTTTTGCCACAAGTAGTGGTACATTTACTCGAGTACTGTACATAAGGTCAAATTTTTAGGTACTTTCTTACTTTTTCGTGTAACTTTACACTTCTGCTCTATTCTGTTCACACAACCCGTGCAGTATAATCCGAGTCTCCCAAACAATGTTCACCTTTTTGGATTTTCCGTTCACTGTAGAGGGATGCGAGAAAAAACAAGTTTTCTTCCCAAATTCTAGGTACTGTACCACGCAGTCAGTAGTTGATATACAAATGATCATTTTGCAGGTGAGGTATTTCTTTAAGCTAAATAAACTGTTTAGACCCATATTGCATCACCTGGAAAATGCATCCTCATTAAGAATGAATACAGGGCTGTTTTTCTGACACCATGAAAAGCTGACTTTTTAAAAGGTACGTAGTTCTCACAGGACAGTGACGCTACAAACATATGATGATCTTTTGGATTTGATGCATCGCTAAAGATTATGATACCCAACAGTATATCAAGGATTTAAAATAAACACAACCTTAAACATCTACAGCAGTAAAATGCAACATTATTTCTCTTCATTGTTAAAAAAATATTACTGAACTCTTTAAAAGTCATCAAGTCCTTCATTACATTGCCTTTGAATGAGTACAGGTTTAGTCACACATTTATGAAACAACCTGTACAGTAACCGTCTGTCACATGAAAAAAAAAAATTAAGAAAAAAACCTGCTTTAAAAGCCTTTTTACGATACTCTACATAATTTCTTCTCTAATATCTATTGGATATTGCTGTGAAAACATCTACAGATTTCTCCTTCAAATGACTGTATTTACTCAACTTTTCTGCTAAAAATACATTGTACTAGATTACATTTGAACACATCTTGAGAAAATTATATAAACCTCCACCCAATACTCATTTTTACAGAACAGAACTTGAACGCATCATATTGAAACTCAATGCAACCTCCAGCAGCTGTTAGTTTTGGCCACAAGCTGCTAACAGCTAATGTTTAACTAGCTCTCCTGCGGCCGATGTCAACACGGATTTATTGTTCACATTGTTGCATTATCGGGGAAATCATAGGTTGTGTTTGTCTACGCATCGGTAGTGAGTTTACTGTGTCCGTTTGTCCTGACAGCATTCTAAGGGAAGATCTCAGTTCATCCCAAACACGTTTTCTATTGTCCCCAGAACAAGGGTATGCGGATAGTCTGGAGCCCTGCCTTTTAGCCTGCGCAAAATTGATGTAATACAACAGAAAAACATTGGCCACTGCCATTGGTGAATGTTATCTTATTTGCAGACAGGCCGATCACAGTCAACAAGGCGAATATTGGCCGAAACCAAGGTGCAGCAGATAAATCGGTTTATCCCTGCTGTTGATATTTCTTCCACCTCTGGCCACAAGAGTGTACTGTCCATGCAAATTTCTGCTGTGCAATTGTGTGTGTGTGTGTGTGTGTGTGTGTGTGTGTGTGTGTGTGTGTGTGTGTGTGTGTGTGCCAGCAGCACATCTGGTCCCACACCATTTGTCAGTTCATTAATTCATGGATTCATCACAGTGAAGTCTTCAAAAGCCCATAGTGTGGTTTTGTTTCTCAGACCGTACCGTGAGAGGGGGTTGGAAAGACATAAAGCAATTCTCAGCGCTGTCAGGGGAGTAACCTGATAAGTTGTTGGCTGTGGTTACTCTGCTGTTTTGTCCCCACAGGGGCCACACACCCTCAAGGACAAACTGTTACTATACTCTCTCCGTGACTTTTACTTCTGTGCGCTTTCATACAGGAGCTCTTTTAGGCCTTTTTTTGTGCCAGGAGTGGTAAATGACTCTACTTCATTGTTCAATTTTGGAGCAGCTCCCGCTCACTGGTTTTTATTACAGTTTGGAAAGGGAAGCCGCCCATTGTTCGGACTGTTATTCTCTCTTAAAGGCAGGAGTTTTAGTTGTAGGTGTCACAGTGGAAAAACAGGATGTAGAGCCAATCCAGCCATGCTGATAAGAACAGCCAAAGAGGAAAGCCAAATGCCATCTCCTGCAGCTGTGAGGGCACTTAATAGCCTATATTAGATAAGATTATCTGAATAGTATAAACTTATAACAAGCTAAGTCAAAGTGAAACTCAGTCATGTGGCTTATTGTACTTTGAGCGTCACCTTCACAGTGAACGCCTGATATTTTATTAATCCAGCAGCAGCGTGTAGCTCTGGGTGTGGTGTAGTGTTTCCCAGCGTCCGTGCCTTGGACTCCATCCAGTCTCACTGACAATGCTGTGTGAAAAAACAACAACCCAATGGGCATAATTAAAACTAAATATAAGGGAATAATCCAAAGTAATCAATTGTCACTCCACCCACTGGGTGAAGCTCTGAACCTGCATGACAAATTACCTCTTGTTGTCATTGTGGTTGAGTTGCAAGCAAAGACTGAGTGTGATGCAATATAGGTTGTTTTTTTACATAGGTGCCAGGCTGCGCATATTTCCGTCACACTGGTGCATGAGAGGACACGTTGGGCACATTTTGTTGTGTTTTTTATTCTCCGGTAATTATACTCTACTGCAGAGGGGCTGTGATTCAGGCGACCAATGCATTCCTGAACTACCCAACTGGTAGAGAAAGCAACGAAAGAAACTGTGCAGGGAATGTGTTTGTGATTTATCAAGTCTTATTTCTGCAGATGGATTGTCGGTCACATTCATTTCTCTGTGCGGGCTGGCTGGATCTGGTTGACTTAATACCTGTCTGTTATGCTGCTGGGGTGGTACTCCGTCCCCGCCTCTCAGAGCATGGAATGACAGGATTTCAGGAAGTGGAGACTTGCTTTTGTGCATCAGATAGAAAACAGACTCCACAAGGGCACTTTGAGGGAGAATATTGACACGTTCTTGGAAATAAAATATCTTTCACAGTCAAAAAGAACAGCAGAATTATTTAAAATGCCACGGCTGCTAGGATTGTTTCCAACATGATGGGGTTACAGGAGCCCTCTTGTGGGTGTTTGAGCTCAGTGAAAAGGCAGTTTATGAAAGTTACAGTGATTGTAATGATGGTGAGTCAGTGCTGTCTGTAACTAGACTCTATAGCTGCGAGAGAATAGGCCTTTTCTTTTCTCAGCTACAAACACACTGAGTAAGTTTACTGCAAGTCTTTCTTTTGTGAAAGGAGCCGCTCATGCAGTCACTTTTTTCTCTCCTCTCTGAGGAAAGAAAGAATGCAACTGATTCATTCTCTCCAGATGGAGGGGTTTTATGGGAGTGAGGACAATAAATCACCTGCGTGTGTGTGTATTTGTGGAGGCATATGTGTGCGTGCGTGTGTGTGTGCGTGAGGAGTCACCTGTATTGTGTTTGTCTGCGTGCTGTTAGAGGCTGATTGTCAGGATGCCTATCTAAAAATAAAGCCCAGCCTCTTCAGGTTACAATGCAAATCCGCACATTGTGGCAGCCAGTCAGGAAAGCCAGAGTCCGGATCCTGTGTCAGGTTTTGTTGTTTGATAGCTGGTTGCCCGTGACAGCGGCGGCAGCAGCAGTAGGCCCACGTTCCACGAGACCTCAACCGTAGACGGGCACATGGTATTTGCCTAACCTGTGGGCTGCGTTGCTACAGCAACCTAAGTCCAGTATGGCCACACCCATGTGTGGTTTGCAGACGCTGACTCATCCTGCAAATATTCAAAGGATTTTTTTTTTCTTTTATTCTTAAAATGTGACTTTGTAACATTGTTTGGGACGTGTTCTCATATTCACTTCCTCTATTGTTGCTTGTTCATACAGACACATTTTTAAAAAAAAGGAATGAATGAGCTTGCCCACTCACTCATGGCGTAAGTCTGTGTCTCTGTGTGGCACAGACAGGCTGGGCTCTGCTGTCACTGCCAGACCTGTCGCTCCCTACAGCCATTTTATACCCTCCTCACCTACCAGGCTGGGGCTCCATTTTGTGAGGGCCAACTTCCATTTCAGCATGATTTCAAAAGGATAGGTGTATGTATCAACACGCAGTATGTTTTCATTTTAGTAGCTTTTGTCTTCTTTATACATTTCTTCTATTTTTTGCACTTTTTGCTACAAGGTTTTTTTTTCATCTTATTATGAGAATATTGTATTCTGTACATTATATTTATGGTATCTTCATAGAAATGTCTGTAGTCTGGATCTACTTTTTTGTGTTGTAGTCAACACATTATTATATCTAATTTTCTTATAAAATGTACTATTGATACTGAAATTAATTTGTACGGTTGAATTATCATTAATAATGACTTTATTTTTGATGTTTTGTAGTGCACCTGTGATTCTGTGCTAATCAACACATGGTTATTTACAAGGCACACTTGATGGAAATTAAGCACATGAGTGAATCTAATGATGCTGTCAATAAATTAGTGTGCTTAAACCTTAATTTCCTTTTGCTTTTTAAGCAATTTTAAGTCTAGCCGAAGATCATATTAGTCAGAGTTAGACAAATAAAGCTGGTATCCAGGGTTACACTTCTGCTGTACAACATTTCCCTCTCTGTTTCCTGCACTGCATTTCCTTGCTGAGCCTCGATGGGGAGATAATAATACAAAGACAGAATTTAAAATTGAAAGGACTGTTCTTTTCAGGATACTTCTGAGCTTCAGCTGAACTTGCTGCATGCATTTTTGCACAGAACAAGAATTGTGGATTTTGTCAAATTAAAAGGGATTTCTTCATGGCCAGAATAATTTCAATAACCGATAACTCTTTCAATGCACATGTGGTGGTGCAAGTACTAAAAATGTGAAGTTATCCTTTGAGACATTGCTGTGTGTGAAGTAATGCTTCTACTGTATGTTGAAAATCCTCACTTGATTATCTTGTCAGTCAAGGATCAGGGAAGGGGCATTCTGACAAAACCATTGAATTGTACTGAAAGGATAATTATGTTTTGACGTGTTCAGCGCCCCAAAAATTAGTCTGAACAAAGTGCTGCAGTGTATGTCTGTTCAGTCTCAGCTTTATCTCTTTATCATACTCTTCAGGGTCAAATGCACTCATTGGAAACAAGCCAGAATTGATAAAGACTCCATAGTATAGCTGTTACCTGTGAGCACACAGCTCTTCACGGCTCCACCAGTCGCACATTGAAAGGAAATTTGCATCGGATCTCTACATGGTGGCACTGTTCTTTTTTGTTCACTACTACTTGTCTCCAGTTCTAAGATTGACTCACTGTTCTTTAACAACATACAAAAAGCTTAATTGCTCCCCATAAACTAAGGAATAAGTATGTGAGAGACAAAGCCAGAGTTGTTGTTGGCTTTGTTTTGGATGCCTTGGTAGTGCCTTTTTGCAGAACAGCTTGTAGTTCATTGTCTTCTGTCTTTTCCTGTCCAGTTTTCTTGTCCTTTTTCCCCCTGTGTCCACCCTTCATCTTAATCTCTGGGGCTGTAATTTGCAAGGTCCCTAGAACAAGGCGGCCAGTGTGTATCTCCCAGTTAGCTGTTGTCGGAATAAAGCGTGGGTGCTTCGGATGTATGGGAACATGGAACAGGGTATCCGGGGCAGCAGAGAGGATGTGTCCAGCTTGGCAAGGCCCTTAGATTTATGGTGTAGATGTTCCTCTGCATTTATGGGCCAGAGATGAAAAGATTCCCTTGTTCTTTTCTCACAAACACCCTCCCTACCCTGAATGTACCCCTCCACTCCCATTCCTTCTCTCTTTTAGACCCATCTTGCATGCCATGTTGTTCCGCTGGATGGGCAGTGGGTCTTGCGAGGGTGAAAAGAGGGAGTAGCACTGTGGTTTTGACTGGGTGGTGAAAGCAGAAAGAAGGTGTTGTGTTTAGTTGAAGGCCTTTGTGTGATAGGTCAGATCAAAGCAGCATGGACATAGGAGATCCGCTCGGAGACCGGTTCTGGCTCAGCCCGAAGAAAGGTAAGTGGCAAACACAGATCGATCATAATATAATACAGGAGGCAGGATGCAGTGAGTGAATGACTGCCAACATTGGTGGGACGAATGTTCATGTCATGAAGAGGTGTGGCCAAATACTCATTTTTTCACATTTTGGAGTCTTTGGAGTTAAATGGGGAGCTCATGGATCCGTCTTATGCAATGATAGTTTAGCCATTTCTCACTGCTAATGGTGTAATACATCTCTTGCATGCTGATTCTGATGCCTGGCTGCTGTCTAGCTGAGCTGGCGCACAGTTCCCACAGAACAAGAGAGTCGAGGGCTGGTTTAAATTTTCTGTCCAGATCTCACTGCTGGAGCTTGTTTACAACACAAAGCATATTTGAAGTCACTGGCTGCAGAATTACCACCGAAGGCTGATTTCTATTACTCCAATCAGAATGGCAAAAACCATTGACTGCAAAAGGAATGGAGATCATCTTTTCCCAAAATGCTGGATAATAGATGTGAAATATTGGAGCGGGGAATACTTTGGCAAATTCTTAATCAATCATAAGGAACATAATCCATTATTATCCACATGTGATGCTGCTCCGAGTGTTAGACATGGCAAATCTATCACATTACTCTTGCTTACGGTCTGCCCCCGTTTGTGCCCTCATGTGTGGGCTCCTGTCCAAGTCTGAGCGGCTGTAGGGGGCGTTGTAAGGCTGGACACATACTGTAGAGACCCCACCGCTTACACATGACAGACAGCTTGTTGGAGAGAGAGAGGGGGTAAGAATGAAAGGGACTTGGCAGTCTTTTTGGGTGCTCCTGCTTATTTTTGGTCGGTAAAGAAGGGTGAAGGGAGGCATAATCTGTGACTTCATCTCTTTCCACTCTGGAAAAGGAGAAGTCAGTGTGATCCGTGACTCGTGGAGTTGAGAACACAAGCAGGGCTTGTCATTTTTACCTAAAGCACACATCGGTTTATAGATTTTCCGTGTGCATTTATGTGTAAACTGGTGAGACAAAAGCCAAGAGTTGGCTTTTTTCCTCTGCTCACACAGTAGACTATTCTACTTGTGACGTCAGCAGAGTTTTATATTGCTTAACTTAAGCTTTCCCCCAAAAACCACTCTCTGCTGACATTTTCTTTCACTTTTACACAGTTACACAGTCCTTTATAAAACAAAGATTTGTTACTCCACGGTTGCTTTTAACAAGACTTATATAACTCCAAAGATATTTATGGGGCAAGAAACGTTTGTGTTGGCAAAGCAACAGCAACAGTTCCTACAGTGTCTTGATTGATCTCAGACGTTTACTTTGTGTATTGTTCTTGCCCCTCAGCTCTGAACACAACAAAGAATTTTCCTCCTTCTGCTGTAATTTGCCCCTTGTCTTTACCTCAGTCATCCAAGAACAGTTGATTTTCTTTTTGCAGCAGTGTGAGGAATGCCAAAGACACCTCTCAGTCTCCTTCCAACACACAGTGCTTCTTTGTCTTAAGCCATTCTGTGGTTTAGCACACTTCTGTGAGTTTGTGTTTGGTTGGAGAGTATATAGAGGTTTGTTTTTTTTGTACTGGCTACCACTCAAAGTACCTCTAGTCCTTTTGGCAATGCATGTGACTCACAGTTCCCTTCAAGTCATCAATGTTTAACCCCACTAGATCACCCCAATTACGCTCAGAGTGGCCAGGGACCAGTCAGTGCCAGGGGTTAGTCCTTGCGGCTTCATCCTTCTTGCATTTCAAAGACTACTTTCTCTGCCTGCACAAGCACTTATTGACACTGCTGTTCATGCAGTATCAGTCAAGGTTATCTGAGGGTGGGATTAAGGCATCATGTGCAGTCAATAAAGCATATTACAATTGTCAAGTCAACAAGTCCAAGTTTATATATATATAGCCCCAAATCACATTTTTTTCCAAGAGGGCTTTACAGTCTGTACCATAGCGCCTGGACAACTACAAGTATGACATGTTTATGTTAAAATAATGTGAAAATATGACAGTTTAGTATGTTAGCATGCTAACATTTGCTAATTACACACAAAGTACAGCTGAAGCTGATGGGAAATGTTTTTCAAGCCCCCAGCAAACCTCATGGTGGCATTAGAGGAAAAGTCAGAGGATCACCAATGTAGTTTGGCTTCATCTTCTGGGGACCATGAATGGCTGTCCAACATCCATCCAGTTGTTGTTGAGATATTTCAGTTTGGACCAAAAGTGGTTGACCAACCAACGGTCCAAAGTACAGACAGATTATCGGCCCAAAAACCGCTAGCATGGCATAAAAAAGCATAAAGGTTTACTATTTCAGTTAACTACAGTGCCATTTAAATAGAATTGCCTGCCACTAAAACTTGGTTGGGTATAGTCAGATGACTGAGAGGGCTACTTTATATTTTTGAATGGTTTTTCATGCTGTAAGGTTGTCCTACAAGCATTACAGACTTGTGTTCTTTACAAATCGATGTTGTTTTGTATCGAGGGTTTGCACACAAAAGGCATGTTTTTGTACATGGAGAACAGATCTCTATGCAATGGTTTAACCAGACTGGCAATTGAAAGGGCAGAAAGAGACAGATATCTCTGAGCAACAGTTAAATAACACTTCAGTGTCAAGTACACAGTAATGCCAGTAGCAAGCTGGAATTAACAGGCGTGTTGCTTTAGCAAAGCTGTTCTTCAGACTTCACAATAGAAATAGAATAATAGTTAAGGGTTAGCACTGTTGGACTATGATCAGGGAACATCAAATGAATATGCTATAGACCGTCAAGATACAGTTAAAACTATTAACTATTAAATCTTACCACTGAGCAGACTGCAGAGGGCCCACAGAAAAACAGCTTTCCAAAATATTTAAAGCCTAATAGCACCATTGTGGTTCAATAATGATAAAGAGTCACTGAGGTTTTTCTGGACTGGAAAACAAATAAAAAATCAAACTGTATTTTGAGGGAAGAAATAGTTACGGCAGTATTCTACCCTGCCATTTAAAACAATGGGGGCATCAACTAAATTTAAGTTTTAATCATTTATTTTTTTTCCTTTGGGGCCAAAACTATGTCAAATAATCCATTTGGTGTCTGAACTGTACTGTTTATATCTATGTTAAAATACCCTTTATTGAAGGAAAGAAGAAAAACAGTTTAACAGGTTTGCAATACATCTTTTCAAAAATGCGCTTTTCACATCTGATTCACGTAAGTATGATGTCTAAGAAAGGTGCCGTAGTGTGTGCCTTAACTGTTGTCTTTATTCATCTTGACTGAAACCTGAAATGTGTAATATCAGAAACAAATGTACTTCTCTCTCTCTTTTTTTTTTTTGATACACGTTAAAGCCTTTCCTTTTCAAGACACATTTTTATATGTCTCTATTTCCACTCTGTGCAGGCTCTTTTACGCTAATTTACTGTATGTTTTTTTACCACACTGCTTAAATTAAATTTTTATAATTAGGTAAAGCATCAATTTATGAATCGATTAAAATGGATTACTGGGAAAGGCTATAGTTACTGTGGTGACAACGCCTACCTCCATATAAAGCTGTTTACAACAATCTCTAATTTAAGTAGGTTCCTGGGTCAGAGGTGTTTCTGCTCTGACATGTGTCAACTCTGTCAGGGGGACGCAGCTGTCCCCAACTGAGGGGTCAGCCGCCTAACTATACCCAGCCAGGAGACAAGCCCCTCGGATGAAAATAGGCTTATCGTCCAGATAAAAAAAGAAGCTTCGTTGCATTGCTGAAAGATTGGTCACAACACCATAAGTGCAAGTCATGATTTAGGGTAGAGGGCCACCCACCCCTAATCCACCCCTAATGTTAAAGCCCCTCTCTGTTTCTGTTTTATCCGCCTCATATGCTTTCACAGTAGGTGCCTTGCTGTCTAAACTTTATTTTCTGCATGGTGCTTTAAAATACTGTGTGAGAATTAGTTCCAGTTAGTAGTGCTCAGCTAGAAAGCTTCAGTGTGTTCTCATTAGTAGCTCTTATTGCTCTTAGATTTATTGCATTTGTTCCTGCTTAAGGGTTAAAATAAACCTCACTGTAAACCTTAACAACTTGATAGTAATGTATGAGGCTACATTAGACTTACATGTGTCATTCATGAGGAGAATCCATCATTCTGCCATGTTCTTTAGTTTCGACATTTGGTTGCACTAACTTGCTGTAATGTAAGCACATACATTAGTGGGTAAAGGCTCTGTTGACCTTTGCTTTCCTTGGAAGTGGCTGGAGTAGCTTGGATCTGATATCAGAAGGAAGGGCACGTGTGTAGGACCGCACAGAGCAGCAGGCCTTTACAGTTGGCCAGTCGCCAGCCACCGTCGGTTGGTGGTGACAAGTCTATTCTGGGACCCATGGAGTCCTGAAACATTGAAGCAGGAGTGGACTCCTCACCAGGAAACTATTCTCTCTTCCCCAAAGTCTTATTACTCTTTTATCTGCTTCAATCAATCAAATCATGGTCCTATTTGCAGCTGTCTGCTGCTGCAGTATCTGTTTATAGACTGAATGAAATTAGACGCCATTAGGTCTATAGTGAGCGTAAGTTCCGTTCCCGTCAAAGGGTCTATTTCTGATCATTTATCATGTTGCTAATGCCACCTCAAATCTTCACGCAGCTACTGTAACCACCAAGTCACTGTAAAAAGCAGCATGTCTATAGCAAATGGGAACACACTATTTGTATTGAAGCGGGCATATTTAATATTTGGGTGGCTGAGGGTACTGGGCCTCAGGCCAGAATAAGGGTCACTGTGGGAAGTTTGAAGTTCACTGAACACTTTGTGCATAAACAGTGCATGAAATCACAGTGATATGCGGCCAGGAGAGCAAAGCACCATGCATGGTGATGCAGATTACCCCAAATGAGATGAGGGCTCCAGGAATGAATTTGAAGACATAGTTGACTGGTGTGTCATTGGTGCTGATCTGCAACACATTTGCTTTTTTCTTTCCTTTTTGAATGAGCACCTTATATGTTGTTTGGCATAACCTCTTAACTGCCAACGAGACAATCAGCAGTGTGACACAAATTACCAAATTGAGTTTAGCAAGCTTCAGAGCCATCTTGATCTAATTTACATACACTGTACATACTTAGACGTGCACACACAGAGCCGGCTTGAACCAACTGCCACGTCCACTTCCTCTGCTTCAATGCAGGGCAAACTGCAGCATGTCAGTGATAAAGCATTTTGTAATTTCGTAATACAGAAGAATGCCTCTCCTGTACAATGAACCTGAGGATCCCTTTGTTCCTTCACTGAAAACTCCTCCCAGCCCTCAGTCTGAGTCATTAACCCTGCCTGAACATCTAAAGATATCTTAAGGGATGCTTTAGAGCATATCTGCGATAGGTGGAGTACATTCATGGCCTTGGGCGTCACCTCCTAGTCTGACTTGATAGATGTCAAGGAACTGTTGTGTGACAGGGATTGTTTACCTGACAGCATTAGTGAAGACATAACAGCTAAAGACTATTTTTAGTGTCTCTATATGTAAAGAAATATTTCACTGTTGGAAAGATGGCCTGTCTATGCAGTTGAAAGATGATAATACTTTTAAAATTGGTGCTACGTGACCAGAGGGAACAGAGGAAAGGGGCTGTAACATTTGCTTTTGCTCAAGAGGTAGAGAGTCCTACAGTTACCAGAATGCACTGCACTGCACTAGACCAATAAAAGCTCCCGCTGGTGGGGGACATAATGTGAGCTTGGCTGATTTGACAAAGAAACAATATGGCGGCTGGCTAATAACAAATTATTTTGAATTACAGTTAAATGGTTAGTTCATATTTGGTCAGCAATCACTGCCGGACCTTACATATTTTGTGCCCTAGGCAAGTCCGCCCCCCCAGTGGCACCCTAGGCAGTCGTCTATATTGTCTTTAAAAATACGTTTTTAAGAATCTCAGCTTCATAGGCCTCCATTTCCGCGACACAGGAGACAGTGTGGCGACCACTTCCTGTTCATACATTCTTGTATTACAGCCAAACAGTGCACTAAAATATGTAAAACCGGTCATCCAGCAGATTTGAGCTGAGAGATGAGCAGGGAGATCTTTGCACTGGTAAGATGGAGAGAAGTTCACCATCATTCATTTACACATATCGCCCACACTGTAATTAAATCAAGCTGGTTGAAAACCGGCAAAGAGCCCCTTTAATGTTTGTCCATGGTCTTAAGCACATATGACTATAGTGTTGCCCCCAGGTAATTTGTTATATTCCTGATTGCTAATGAAAGCTTGACAGCGTGCTAATAGCTTGCCTCAGCTCACACTGTCTTTGCAAATAGTGGTCTGATAAATGACAGTGTAGTCCAGCTGTCCAGGACAACAGATTTATGGCCCGCTGCTCCGCTGCAGCCCCGAAAGCGGATATGTGGCTTAGTCAGAACTGGCTCACTTCATTTGACTGTTGCCATGGCGAATAAAATGAAAACAGTTTTCCACCAGTGTTTGGATGTGTAATAGTGTGTGTGGTTTCAAACAGCGGGGGGAATGCATCATTTCATTGCCTCTATAATTTCGCAACTAGATCACTGTGTTCCAGCACGGTACCCTGAGCTTACTCTACTCTTCAGTAAATCCTTTTTCTTTTTCAATGAGATGAGTGAACATGCACTCCTCTGCTCTGTCCTACAATGGTCAGTTTTCGTGCCAGTTTGGCTCTGACACTGGCTGCGAGAGGACGCTCTCACTGACACAGAGAGACGAACAGGAGACAGATGTAGAGAAGGGGAAAGTGATCTAGGGATAGAAATCTGATATCATGTTCCTGGGAGTGCTGAAAAGGTTAGCTATAATGCGCAGTTCTTTATATAGTTGCGCAAGACAGAGTCTTGGTTGCCAGCTAAATGGAGGCACAGAGCCCGAATGTTAGGTGTCTGAAGCAGCAGCACAACTTTAGGGTGCTTTGCAGCCTGTTGCATCACTTTAATGAGCTGCAATGAGAAACACTGATTAGGCGATGTAATTTCCTTCATTTGGTGACTTGGTGACCCTCCAACAAAGGTAGACATGATTAGACTTGAACCTGATGTCTCTCTTTGTCTGTTTGAATAAATCAGCATGGGTCCTATCAGACCACCAGTGTGGGGGTTAATCTGCCATGTCAGTTTTGTCTTTCCATATTCTTTATGATCCTGGAGACCAAAATACATTCATGATGATACATGTCACCTTTACTTTACACATGCAAAAGACTTTGTAAAATGAGATCTGAAAGCCACACCCTGTGTGTAAAAGCTTTTCAGTGATACCTGATCAGCAAATGTGTAAAACTAGACGCCATGTACTTGATAACCCACATACAGTTGATGCCCAAGGCAGGATAGATGTACAGTATGCCAACTGGTTGACTTTCTTTCTTCTCTAAACTAATCCCTGTTCAGAACAGCTCATTTGCTGGACCGGTGTGTGTGTGACACGCCAAAGGGTGTTTGTCTGCCAGTCTTAATGTGTGTTTAGAGGTGTGTGTACATTATAGGAGGCGTGTGCTTTGGTGTGTGGGTAGGCGTCTCTGTGAGAGTCACAGAGCTACAGAGCATGTGCTCTAACACACTTCTTAGGTGCGTTGCGCCATCTATTAAACTTTACACCCTCTTTATTTCAATCAGTTTATTGCATATGCTTTTTTTTCTTCACCTCATACTTCCTGCTGTACTATTTACTTTAGTGAGAATTTTTTTCCATGCCAGTTTTTTCCTAAGAAATAGAGAGAGAAGGTAGGAGGAGCCGGACTGAGAAGTGTGCTTCACTCTCTCTCTCTCTCACACACTCACACACACGCTGCCTCTCTTCCATTCTGTCATTGCCATCTCGGCAGAACGGAGACTGTTCATTCCCAGCCACGCTGAGTGTTGGGGGGGACAGCACACTTTTGACTTTGTTTAAGTCAGATCTCACAGAGGAATATACTTTTTCTTCACGATATCCAACGGATCAGCAAGAACAAGAGGAAAAGAGAGTAAGGAAAAAAGCTTACAAGGATTTCTTATGTCATTTTTTTTCTAATTGAATTGAGAAGCACGTGACAGCCGGTTTTGCCACTGGATTCTTTCACACAACAGGACGTGAGATTATCTTAATTATTTTCCTTTCATGTTGTGATTTTCAGTTTTACTTTGAGAGAGCATACTGACAAAGCACAATGGTTGCTGGAATGCTGATGCCCCTGCGGGAACTGAGGGCTATCTATGAGGTCCTGTTCAGGGATGGTGTCATGGTGGCCAAGAAGGACAAGAGGCCTCAGGCCAAGCACCCTGAGATAGAAGGTGTGAGCAACCTACAAGTAATCCGTGCCATGGGGTCTCTTAAGTCTCGGGGCTATGTGAAAGAGACTTTTGCCTGGAGACATTTTTACTGGTACTTGACCAACGAGGGCATTGTTTACCTGCGTGACTACCTCCACCTGCCCCCTGAGATTGTCCCTGCCTCCTTGCAGAGGATCAGGAAGCCAGCTGCCACCCTGGCCATTGCCCACCGGGCTTCTCGGGTCCAATCTGTAGAAGGTCCTACTTCTTATGTTCCTAAGCCAGGACGCAGGGGTGAAGCAGAGAGCCAGGAGTCTCTGGCTGAGCGTCAAGGCTACCGCCATAAGATGATGGGTCCTGGAGAAAAAGAGAGCTACTCTGATAGGACCCCCAGGTTTAGGGGTCGTCCGCTGGCTGCAGAACCAGTCAGGCCAAAAGCATCATGGGAAATGGAGGACCAGCGTCAGCCTCTGTTTAGGAGGGGAAACAACTTCAGAAATGAGTCAGCAATGATGGAGGATGGCAGGGTGAGAAGAGTCTCTCATCAGCAGCCTGATGTGAGCAGTGAGAAGCCAGTAACAGCCTCACAGGAGAGAAAAGTGGCTGAAGTCCAAAAGGAGGCACCAATTTCTGCCCAGACTCAGAGAGCAGCTTTGAAACAGGATGTGCCACAGACCACTCTTACATCAGTGTTCTCCAAGGCAGCCCTACCATTAAGTGTGGCTGCTGTCGCTGAGGCTACAGGTGCCGCAACATCAAAGATTGCAGCTGAACCATCCACTGCCAAAATAAATACAGAGAAGCTCAAGATCGCTGATGAAAAAGCTTCCATGAAGCCTAAGGAAGTGGTAACAAGCAATTCAGCTGTAACAATGCTTCATGATACAGTAGTCAGAGAGGAGAAGACAAAAAAGGTGATTGTGGATCCAATTAAATCTGCACAGGTTGAGGCTATGGCTGAAACTGTGCATGATAAAGTAAAGCCCCAGGCAGTTATTACAATGGCTGCCTCTCAGGAACCCAATGCCACTCCTGTCATCACAAAACCTGTCAAAAAAGATATCAAGGAAGAGAAAACAATTAAGGTGATCATGGATCCGATTCAGTCTGCAGAGATCAAGGCCACAAGTGAAATGGCAAATGATAAAGAAAAACCCCAAGAAGTTATGACAAAGGCTGCTGCTCCAGAAATGTCCAGTCTTTTCACTGACACATACACTTTCAGCCCTGTCATCACAAAACCCGCCAAGAAAGATGTCAAAGGAGAGAAGACAACAAAAGTGATTGTAGATCCAGTTAAATCTGCAGAGGTCAAGGCCACAGCTGAAACAGCACCTGACAACATGACGGCCCAGCCAGCTATCGCAAAGGCTGCTGCTCAAGAAACCTCCACAATCATTACTACCACTGTGACTTCCACCTCTGTCATCACAAAACCTGTCAGTAAAGATGTGAAGGAAGAGAAGGTCAAAAAGGTGATTGTGGATTCAGTTAAATCTGCAGAGACCAAGGCTATAGACGAAACGGCACCTGTTAACATGACGGCCCAGCCGGTTATCACAAAGGCTGCCACTCAGGAAACCTCCACACTCATTGTAGACACTGACACATCAATCCCTGTCATCGCAAAACATGTCACTAAAGTTGTGAAGGATGAGAAGGCCAAAAAGGTGATTGTGGATCCAGTTCAAACAGAGGCCAAGGCTATAGCTGAGACAGCACCGGTTAACATAAAGGATGACCCAGTTATCACAAAGGCTGCTGCACAGGAAACCTCCACACTCATTACTGCCACTGCCACCACCCCTGTCATCCCAAAACCTGCCAGTAAAGATGTCAAGGAAGACAAAAGAAAAGAGGTGATCGTGGATTCAGTTAAATCTGCAGAGACCAAGGCTACAGATGAAACGGCACCTGTTAACATGACGGCCCAGCCAGTTATCACAAAGGCTGCTGCTCAGGAAACCTCCGAACCCTTTACTGACAATAACACTGCCACCCCTGTCATAACAAAACCTGACAGTAAAGACATCAAGGAGGAGAAGCTTAAGAGTGCAAAGGTCAATGAGGAATCAATTAAACCTGCAGAAGCGAAGACCCCAGTTGAATCCAAAACAGATGATGAGAAAGCCAAGAAAACTGCCAAAGTAACTGTCACTCAGGAGACCACCAAACCCCCATCTGACAGTAGCACCAGGGAGCCAGTGTCATCCACTAAGCTCTCTAAAGTTAAAGTGACTCAGGTGACCACTGATGCTAAAGTGACCTCAGTGAATCTCTCAACAAAGGAACCCACTGTGGTGACTGAGTCCTCAGTATTTGAAGTTAAAACTACTATTAGTAAAACAACTCTCTCTGCAACAACTGCCAGTTCTGAAGACGCAAAACCCGTCGAAGGGAAAGCTACAGATACAGAGAAGAAAGATGAAAAAATAGTGCCAGATGAGGCCCTTAAAGCCTCAGTACAGGGCCCGACAGGAGCGCAAAAAGAGTCACCACAGGTCAGTGAAAATGTTGCCACTACGGAGGTGGTTACGGAAACCAAACCAGTAGTTGAGGGAAGCTCTAAATCGAAAAGGAAGAAAAAGAAATCTCAAGGTGAGAGATCCAAGAGTGTTGAGGAACTACCTGAGACAAAGATGGAGAAGGATAAACCCTGTGTAGACATGCCTCCTAAGGAGGTGGCTGAAAAAACCCTTCAACCCACATCAGTGACTACCTCAGAGCAACAGACCGTGATTACCAGCATAAAGACTGAGGGGCCAGTAGAGGAAAAAAAGACTCAGGCTAAAATAGATACTGATGGAGGGAAAATAAAGAAAGCCCCTAAACAAACTAAAAGGGAGCCAATAGTGGAAGTCTCTAAACAAACTAAGGACCAGGGTATTTCTGAAGTAGCATCACGACCACAAGATCAGATCCCAGCAGTGCCCCCAGTGGTGCTCAAAGGTGATGCACAAGTAAAAGAGAAGGTTGAGGGAAGCAGTGTCAGCAAAAAAACACATGGACCATTATGCTCTGAGGACAAGTTAACCGCTAAATCGCCCCACGTGGAGCCAGTGAAATCTGAGGAATTGACTGTCACTAAAGTGGAAACAGTGACTGTGCAGAAAATTACTCAAGTGGAGCTCATACAAGCAAGTCCTAAACCTGAAGGGAAAAGCCCTGTGCCTGCGTCAGAATCTCAGAAACCCACAGTCGAGACTAAATCCTTAATAAGCACGGGGAAAGCTGCAGAGGAATCTTCAAAAGGGAAGAAAAAAGGTAAAGGGAAGAAGCAGGCACAGGCACCACCATCAGACACCATAAACACAAAGCCTGTCTTTTTGCCTGAAGCTGAACCATCCCCCAACATTACATCATTGCCCAAGGCCACAGTTAAAGACAGCCGTGTCACGACCTCTGAAGTGACAGAACTAAATGTTTCTCCAAAGATGACTCCTGAAAGAATGTGCAGTGAGGAAACCAAGCAGGCAGCAGCTGTGCTCTGTGAGGCCCCGGCAGACAAAGGGGAGGTGGAGCCAGCGCTGCTCTCTACAGAAAAAATCAAGCGGGAGGTTCCGAAACCAAAAACATCCTCCACTGCGAGGGAAGCACCCGCAGCCGGAGAATTAGCGTCAGCAGCACCAGCGGTAACAGCACAGGCAGCTGTAGCTCCGGCTCAGGCCAGCCCCCTCGACAAGCAAGAGGAGCCTCCCAGAGTTGCACAACATTCAGCCAGTCAGGCAGCAGAGCGCAGCACAGAGAAAAGGCTCTCTGTTTCCGCGGCCTTAAAACAGGAGGAAGAGAAGAAGAAGGACTTGGAAGAGGACACACCCTCTGCCACTGCCACACCCGCAGCTGCCCAGCCTGACCAGCTTCACCTGGTGGACAACTGTGAGTCTGGAAGCTCAGACACAGACGAGGCCACCATGAGGAAGAAAATTGTAGTGGTTGAAGAGATAGTTGAGGTGAAGCAGATTATTAGTCCTGACGCAGGGGGGCAGTCACCTCCTCCACCTGTAATACCTGCGGAGGATGAAGAGGAGCTGGATCTGGATGTTCTGGAAGAAATTGCCATAGAGCGTGCACTTTTGGCAGCGGCACCGGGGGTCAGAGTGCAGGGAGCCTCACCTGAGGAAGACTGGGACCACTCACTGGAGGCGCCAGAGGAGAAGCAATGGCCTAACTTCATTGAAGGTTTGTGTGATGCATGCCAAATAACCTACTCTCTAGCTTGTCTTACTCTCCCTGTGCATGTGATGTAATTGCCCTAACATCAAGGTTCTCATCTTTCTTTGAAGTGTGGGAGGTATTTGGTAGGGTATTTGATGACAGCTCGATTGTTGCTCCTCCATATTGTTGTGGACTTAGTATTTCATTCTCTGACGTACGTTCCCATACTGTAATTGTTTCTGACTTCTCTTCCAAAGTGTTATTTGGGGTGATTTAATTGCAGTTTATAGCTTAAAGTTACATGGTAGAGCGCCCGGCCTCTGCTTTGTGATGTGGACTAGAGGCAGTCTCTCTTTAGGAATAGTTTCAGTGAGCTGGTAAGAAGACTCAGTTGAGATGTGGCTGTGATTTAATTATCTGTGTGTTAAAATAGATGAAGGCTCAGTAACACTGTCTTTGCATGCCCTGTAGTGTATTCGAGGCACTGTCAGTTTTCACACAGGCATAATGACAAGCATAATCACAGGTGAAAGTTATACTTAGCAGCTATATAAAACTATACTTCATCATTAAGTAAATGTCACATATAATTTAATACAGTATTTACACGCAGAGCATGTGTCAGTGGCAGTTATCATTCTATCGAACAAACCCAAGACTTTTTGGGTGGGGTATTCCAAAATTTTGGTTGAGGAGTGAACTGTGCTGCACATGTGTCAGTGCAAACAGTAATCTCTGGAGCCATTACTGAGTATTTGCCAAATGAGATTATGCAGACCTGCAGTCATTCCAACAAGGTGGGGCTGTTTGCTGAGATTCAGCCTCGCCTGTTCCCTGTAGAGATAGTTGTGTGTGAGTTCAAGCCAGGCTGCCTGAGAAAGGGAGGTGTGGTGCTTTTGGGAGAGTTTCTCCTCCTTGCTCCAGTAAGACTGTGTTCTTGGCACTGTTTAATGTTCTGTGGTTGTTTTCTTGCTTCTCTTTTCAGCCTGTCTTGCAGAGAAGATAAGCATTCCCCTGCACATACCATTATGAAATGGTATGTGTAGGATATGGGAGTTATGCAGGCAATGCGATAGTAGTAGTAAACGTGGGCCTCCTTTGCTCTACACCCTAAAAAAAGGTGCCATTTGATTCTGCGGTTGGTTCTGCTGAAGTGAAACTTGCAGTGTTCATCCTAAATCATGATGCATGTTCATGTGATTCTAGATCTTGGCTGATGTCTAATATTTCACAACTTTCAACAGTGAAATAATGTGATGTTTTGACTGTCATGTGAATTTTTGCAGCCCTCAGAGGGCGTATGGCAAGGAGCTCACATGGGCGTTGTCTTTTGTGGGTGTGAGCAACGGACAAAGAGTCAGGAAGTTGGAATAGCTTGCTCACAGCTCGCAGGGTGTGTTTGTTTGGTCCCACACGTGACAGCAGATCTGGATTCAATTAGCAGCCACGTTCCTTTATTCAATCTGTGGAACTCATCAGGAAAATAAGTCCTTATTTGCACTTTGATAAAACTTTATTTATGACCCACATACACAGTAAACAGCATATGGGACTCATCATAAACACAACTTTAAACTTAACTTACATTCATTGCAGTGATTCAACATCTAAAAAAAACCCCTTATCTTTAACATTGATGATAAAACTGTGAATATTCACAAAGATCTCAGTTTTACTTTGGAGTCTGCGGCGTTATCAGATCCGGTCACAGCAGTGCCAGTCTGTCAGATGACCACCGTGTTCGGTGACCCACTGCTGACATCTGCTGTCCATTACCAACCATTGTCATGTGTCACACACACCATATGCTACAACTGTAGTCAGTTTTGGTAAAACTCCAAGTGATGCATGCATGTGTGGATAAACCTGGTTTTCCTTTTGCCTATAAAGCTTTGCATTTACTAGATTTCAGCACTGTTGCCAAAGCAGTTCTCTTCTGATTTTTTACAACAGATATGATGAGTAGTGTCGGACAGGACAGTGGTTTGCAAAGGTACAATTTATTGGGCTGTGATCCATCTGAGTGTGGTATTCTAGGTATGTTAGCTCATCAAGCTGTCAGCAGAATCAGTTGGACCCTGGGGCATAGTTAGAGTTAGGTATGTCTGCCTTTGTCTTACTCCAGTTTCTGTCTCTTTTATATTGCAATAGTGATGTGGAAACCAGGAAGAAGGAAAGTATTTGAAAATTCAACTTGCGCCACAAAAATGTTGCTTTCAAAACAAGGGCTCCTTAAGCTGGTTTAGATTTCAAGGGAACACTTTTGACATTACGGTGTGGCACTTTTGATTTCTTGAAGGGAGGGTGCTCTACGTGCTCTGTATGACACGGACATGCTGGAGAGGCTGTTTAAACTCTGCCCACACATGGCACCAGGGGCAATTTGAGTAAATCACATCCCAGACGGGGCAGTGAGGTCCTCCATGTTTTTCATCTCTGAAATCATGCCCGACGCATATTTGTGTGATAGCTTAAATGAAGAGCTGCAGTACGGCTGCAGCTTTGTGCCTCTCATTATGGTGGCACATCATTTTGATCCTATGACTCACACAGACCATTCTCAAATCTGCGAGGCTTGAGTTATGAGCCTGACCTTTTTGAGGAGAAAAAAAAAGAATGGGGGACAAAATGAATGTTCAATCTTGTGCTATCTATCAAGAGTGTGTTATGTGAGTTGGCAGCTTAAGTAGAATCTCATGCTGCTGTTGACCACCAGCGATGTTTTGCTCAAAACAGGGTCAATGACCGAGCTGCCGTGCGCTATCTTTTACTGCTGACTCCGCCTTTTAAATCATGTCTGATATTTTATTGCACTCATAAGTGTCAGAACGAATGCTTACCTTTCATAAACTGAGACACAAACATTTTGACAATGAAGAGATACTGTTGACACAGTCCGTGCCAGTTCTGAAAATACAGAATGAAACTCGAGAGGAAGGCTGTAATCCTCCAAAGCTACTGCAATATCTCTGTCAAATCCTGATTTAAATATAAAACAAACATCAGTAATCAGTACCCCTGTGATATCAATTTAAAACTTAGATTTTTGAAAGATGTAAATAATGAAAAAGTGATGAAAAAGTGTGCGTGAATGATTACAGACACTGTGATGAGCAACCAAAACATAATCCTCTCCCATGGGCCGGTTGTGTGTGATCTTCCAACACGGGAGTTTTAGTTGCCAGTTTGAAGTGCCGCGTTGGCGAGCACAAAGTGTTTGGTATCAAATTTAATAGCAATCCATTGCAACATAATGACTAGACGCTGGACAGTGATGCAAAGTCAGAAATCTGTTATAGCAATAAAACAGTTAGCTAACTGCAGGCCAGACCCAGGAAACAGAAAGATCGATAACATGTGGAATATATTGAGGGTTTGGCTGAGATGGTTATGATGTTAGTCATTTCCCAGGGTACATGTTGGGCCTTATTACAGGGGCTGACTAACTCCACTTCAGTTTTGTGAGAAAGTTGGAAGAATAGTTAAAGTTTGAGAGGCCTCTGTAGAGCCTACACGTGTTTTCATTGGGAGTTTTTAGCCCCGTGTTAAATTTGACCTTTATGTTTACTTTTTGCAGCTTTTTCTCAAGAGCAAGCTCACCACCTGCTTAGTTAAGATTGATTTTTAAGTGGGGCTAGAGCAGTGTTTACAAAATGGAGATCCAGCAGTATATGGGTGTACATTGAGAGCAGAGGTATTCCCCTCTGGACACAAGCTTGGAATACCTTTCTGCTTTGCGTCCTGACATGACTGATGTGTCCGTGAGGCTTAGTTAAAGGGGCACACCACCTAAATTAAGAATAGGTCATTTCTGTGGCCTAAGAGAAAATTCAATCAATATTTGTGGAAATGAGCCGCTCTCACGTTCGTCTGGGTGTTCTTAGTGTCATCTTTAACATCCATTCATTGTCTATGAATTTTGAAAATGGGTAGTTTCCCTCTAAGTTCAGGAGTTTGTGAAGGCACATGAGGTTGTTCATGGAGGAATTCCCTGCGATCCTCTGTAAAGCCCCTACATGGTTTCTCAGTATAGCTGTCGTGGTTTCACACAGGGCATCCATCTTTAGTGTCATGAGAGAAGACAATCCCAGCTCTACTCTCCAGACATTGACTGGAATTGCTTTTACGGAGAACTGGAACCAGTTGTCAACGCTACAATTGATGAAGCCGTATGTACATATTAGAAGCTACTATATTTAGAGAATGTTGTGCATTGCTGTGATCCCAAAAGCAATAGGGTATGCCGCCATGCTTATCTCTCTTGCAATCTGTCTATCAGTAGACTCTGTGTGCAGCTATATGATTTAATAATTACTGAATCCATCTTAGCCCTCAGCTTTCATATTCACTGACTTTGTTGCTATTTCTGTCCCCTTATAGTTACTGCCAGTGGTTTTTCCCATAATGACGCCGAACATATCCAGTTTAACCCATCTCATTTACAATTTAAATGTCAAGCATTGAGCGAACACTCTTGATATAAGTGATGCATCATGAGAGGAACTGTAGAACAAGCTGAAAACACCACGGAGATCCACAAAAATTAATACCGAAGTAAGGAAATCAGAAATGGAGCTTGGGAGTTTTACGACTGTGTCACATCACATCACATGCGGTATTTTGTTTTATCATCAAGTAAACCATGTACTGTATGGCATCAATGCTTTTTGTCGTATAATAGTGATGAGTCTACTTCTGTATGTGATGACAATATTATGTCCACATGATGTCTCTAGCATATGTTAATGATGCTGTTTCTCAGAGGGCTCTTGATTGAGATCTGTTTCCTGGCTGGGTGCTGTGACTTAATATGACAGAATAAACTTGCCACCATCATCATCAAAGAGAGCAGTAGGAAGAGAGAGGGGGGGGGGGGGGGGGTCTGCTTGTGTTTGTGGGGGGTGTCTCTAGGGAGCGACTATAGCCAAGTGTCCCGCCAGGGCTCTACCATCAGTTTCTAACTGTGACACTGTGTGATCATCTGGCTCTGGTAGATATTTATAACCTTCAGTCTGCAGCCCACTCCCCTTGGCCACCCACCCCTCTCAGCCCTCAGCGCCCCTCGCCCCTGCCCCCTTCCCCTGCCCTGGCGTGTCGTCCCTCCTCCCTTGGCCACGAGAGAGCAGGCTGACGGATCCAAGCAGCAGGCGCAGCCTGTCAAAATTCAACACAAGGGAGAAACAAGGGAGTTCAGAGCAAACAAACAGGAGCCTCTCCTGTCCTCTTCATTCTCCCTCAGTCCAGCTCTATTTTTTTCCACCCAGTCCTCCTCTTCCTCCCCTGTACCGTCTCTTTAGATGAAGATCATACCTGGTAGGTCCACAGAGTGGGGGTTGCTGTGGCGTGTCTGTGTCTAACTGCGTTTGTCTGTCTGGCTGCTGACCGTCGTTGAGTTTTTGGCAAAGGCTCCGTGTGAATTTGTTGTGTTCCTGATCGGAGCACGTCTTGAAGCGACGAACACACATTTAACGTAGAGTAACCTTCAGCTACAGCGGCGCAGATTGTGTTCCATATTTAAACCTGTCTACAGTGTGACTGACTTGAATCATGAGTGAGGCTGGCTGCCTTCAACATTTTCCTTTATTTGATGGTATGTAGATAGAAGTAGGTGAGAGCAGAGGTTGAGGAGGGATATGTAACCCCCACCCCCCACCCTCCGCTCACTCCTTTCAGGCGGAGTTTGTCTTGTCAATAACACATCTGATGGACATCAACAAGCTTGGGTGACTTATACAGTGTATTTTATTCCAAACCTTTTAGTTAGCGCGCGTGTGTGTGTGTGTGAGAGACAACTGTGTGTGTCTGTCTGGGCTGTTTCAGATTGCCGGAAAAACCACGACCACCTGCTTTTGTATCAATCCCAGTGTAATGAAGTGTGTTTGTTATTGTTGTGTCAAAAATAACAATAGGGCTTTTTAAATTTGTTTTTATATAATATAAAGAAATTTATCACAGTTGTCATTTGCTGCTTCAAGATATTCAATAGTAATACTTTTAAAGGCTGTTCTAATAGTCACAGAGTCCAAAAAAGGAAAATCATGTTGGACTCACCTCAGACTAATGATTACGGCTTCACCCTGTTCTCCAGAAATTGGTTATCAGCCAAAAATGCAGATGACAAGCCCATTCTTAGTGATAACAGAAGGTAGTAACATGATGGAATGAGTCACAGAGGTGCATCAGATAAGCAGTAAGTTCTTCCTAATAAATTCACACAGAAAGTAGCCTAACCTGAAAGATAGAGAAATCTATAGCAGCAAAACTTGAAATAAAAGATAAGGACAAGATCATTTTCTCTTTTAATGCTATCCTTTGGAAAAGAAACCCCATATTGTAAAGGATACATCAGTCAGGACGGTATTTGAAGACAGCTGAACTAATCAGGAGAAGCAGACCAGAAGAAGAATTCGAGTAATAACCTCAGGGTGGGGGGAAACAGCAGGAATTCCTGCCTGGGTCGTCCTTTTTTTAAAATGTCCCTGCCACACCCACACTGCCCCACTCCCCTCTTCCCCGGCCCAGTGAAGGCCCACCTGTCACCACAGCCAGGGCTTATCCCCTCATTCCCTTTACCTTATCTCTATCTGTCCCAACAAATGCCTTCAAGCCCCCCAGGAGCAACTCTCCCCGCCCTTGTGGTTGTGGGACACCTAGTCACCCTGATTATTTTCTGGGGCTTAAGGAAACAGAAGGGGCAAGGTAAGAGAGTTTAACCCCCTAAATTTTGGTGCTAATACTGTGCTAGCAGTTCTAGGGTATAGAGGATGTTTTATGAATATTTATCATTTTGCTTATGTCTGATTTGTTATGTTTAAACTCGCCTCTTTAATGTTCCTGATCTGTACAGGTCAAAATACTAACTCTATGAGGTCACACACAGCTTCACGTGTTGTATGTTTACCCCGTGCATTAGTCACGTCCGTGCATAACCTTGAAACCCCTCTGCCATTACACACTGTGACCGGTCAAAAGTGCCACCAGGCCTTTTCGTGCCGGTCTCACACACTGTCTGTTCTTACTTGCAGCTGCAAAGAGATTAACCCTCATTATACTCAGACAGCATGGGAGGCTTTCTATTTGGCTCACGCTGCAGTTGCCCCAAGACTGACAGTCTACAAGCCAGTCCAGGCTCCAATGAATCGAACTTAGCTAACTTTCTTTTGTGGTAATGCAGGATGGCAGATGAGTGCTGTTGTAACAATGCCTTATTAGGTCCCTCCCAAACCTGTCTAGTCAAGTTTGGTTAGGGATCAAAGTTCTGTGTCTGTGTGTGGGTGTGTGTTCTTGCTAAAGGGAGTGCTAGTGTCTTCAGTCAGATGAATAGCTCCCTTTTAGCACTGGTTTAGTACACCTGCCAGGTTTGCAGGCACTGCCAGTCCCCAAACTTGCTGCCAGCCTTTGAACCAACAGACATGAATCCATGTGTCCATTCAATGGCAACTCTTTGATGACTTTATCTTGGATGTACCCTGGAGAAACATATGCTAAGAACTCCCACCAGACTGTAGATGAGCAATATGCTGTTTGATCCCATGACTTCTCATTAGTCTTTGATTGCAACAGAGTTTGATGTATCACTCACGAGTTACTCAGTGACTCACCTTTGGTTTTTAGCCACGCTAGCTGAGTGACTTAAGTATTTTCAGTCCACTGCTTTGGTCTTGATTGAGGCCCTATTTACACCCTGCATTAACATGCATCTTGAGTGATCAGCTCACAAGTGGACAGCTTTAAGAACGGATGTGAATGTGTCCTCAATGCGTCTGAGCGTCTGCTCAGCCCACACTTGAGGCGGTCTGGGTCACATCAGGTCACATTCATTCAGCACTGTGCATGCTTATGTGTCCTGGGCTGATGTCCTTGCCGACTCCCTGTCAGATAAGCAAACCTTCTGTTGCTGCCGTTACACAGGTTAGCTGCAGTGCTGAAAGACTGAATCTCCTGACCTGCTGCCCTCTGTGAATGGTCAGTTAAGTGTAAGCCCGATTAGCACGAGCTAATACAGCGAAGCAGTAGCTGTTAAACGCGCCAAACAAACTCAACGTTGGCGTTACACCTGTTGATAACTGTTAGGTAATGTTAGCCATGCGGTGCTAACAAGTACCACTGTGAGTGTGTGTGTGTGTGCAGGTTGACTCTCACCAACTGTCCTTGGTATGGAGCTCACACTCCTGCAGCAGCAGTCTCCTATGATGTTAAATGAAATGACAAAGGCTACATTTTTATTTGCATAGAGGAAGTGAGATCCAATCCCAAATTTTCACTCGAGATGCATGTGGAGACACGTTGTAATGCCAGGTGTGAACAGACAGACATATATCTGTCCACTTGTGATCTCATCTCTCAAGACACATGTTAATACCAGGTGGAAATAGGTTCTAAAACATCTCAACTATTGGACTGATTGCCATGGAGGGTGAATTCTACTGACTTTTCCTCTAGAGCCATCATTAGGTCAACATTTAAACATGTCC
This sequence comes from Epinephelus cyanopodus, assembly GCA_026686955.1. NCBI lineage: Eukaryota > Metazoa > Chordata > Actinopteri > Perciformes > Serranidae > Epinephelus > Epinephelus cyanopodus. Next base: position 13,466,054 of record CM048919.1, read on the forward strand.
AAACCTGCTAACATTTTCATTAGCCTTAGCTGTGTGTTTGGTGGTAATTAGCAAACGTTCGCATGCTGACACATTGAACTAACTTGATGGATGTGCTTAACATTAAATTTGCTAATCATCATAGTGCACTCACTGCCATTGTGAGCATTTACAGACACACATATAAAAATAACAGGGGTCACCTAGAAAAAGCATTGGTATAATCTTATCAAGTCTAATATAGCGGCAATTAAAAAGAAGGTGACTGTCGTGAGGGACTAAGTATGAGAAAACTGGGCTTGATATAGTTTATGTGTAACTCAGATTCCATCTTATATTAAGATGTGGCGGTAACAAAATCGTAACTATTTTTGATAGACATTTTGCTGTCTGTAGGTTAAGAGACTGTGGGTAAAGGCCATGCGATCAGTGCTGACTGATACTGATATTGGCTCCACATTCACTGTTGTGTACCTGACCCTGACATGACATTACCGTGTTCTATCTGCTAATGTTTTATTGTTCGAGATACGTAGGAGTTTAATGCAGCTGCTGTCCTTGGTGATCTGTGCTCTTCGGTCCAGGACCGTCACAGAGCTTTCTGGTCTTAGCTGTCCCCTTTTCACTGGCATCCATCCTGCATGTTGACAACACTGTCCTCTAGTTAGCTCCACAACTTGAGCTGTCACTTATTACAGCAATGAGAGCAGATATACTGCACCACGGGGATTTCTTCTGCCTCAGTGGTGCTTCTTGTCAAATGCACCATGCTGTGCCATGCGTGCAGAGGTGGGAACAAGGATCTTAACATACTCTTCCGACCATGTTGGAATGAGGTCAGCAGAAAGGTCACGAGGAAGGGGGCGTGGCTGAGTTAGACTGTAAATACTCTATGTCAGACACAAGGTTCATCACTTGGCATTCTCTTACTGAACTTTGACATTTCATTTGTGTTTGTTTCCCCATCCTCAGAGTGTCCCAGGGGGGTATATTAAAGCAGATTCTCTCACTCAAACTCACATTTGTCAAATTAGGTGCTACAGTGTACTTGACATCCATATTGAGTGAGGGATGTTTTAGAACTCTGGGTTTTTCCCAGGCCGTTAATGTTAAATTGATTTGCATAATTCATCAGTGAAGAATGCTCACAGCGGGTATTGTCAGGCATAACAGTTTGAACAGGTGGCTCTTTTCGAAAGTAAGCTTGCACTCCATCGCTCTTATACAGGGACTGAGAGTTGAAAAGTGTCATTTTTTACAATGCTGGTAAAGGGTAACATCCTGTTGCTAAGGCCACAAGTGCCATTTATTCACAGTCACTGCTAAACATATTTCAGAGATTAATGTGAGTGAGACACGTTGAGCTGTGTGGGCTGTGGTGGTTGAGCTCTGGCTCTGGCTTTGGCCTGGTTTGTGGAAAAGCCAGCATTCTTCCTGGAAACAGCCACAACCCCTACTCTGGAGCAATCCGGCTACTTCTCTGCACACCAGTATGTGTGTGTGTCAGTTTTTTCCAGGACTCATGAGTGTACATAAAACAGCCCCACAACATGTCCCACACCACTGTGACTGCTGCTGGTGAACCAGTGGGCATGAGTCATAACATAAACATTGAACTTGTGTGTCAGGAGCTCACAGTAACCCTTAGGGGCTAAGGATACGGTTCAGATGTCTTTGGGGAACAGTTAAGAACTCCAGTGAGACAGAAAGACACACGGAGCACATACGGGACTTTCATTTAGAACAGATTTTATTTATGAGCAGCATTGGGACTGTGAAAACACATCCGGTCCTGTGCTGGGAGTTTATTTATACCCCTTGTGACCTCCATTAGGAACTTCTCAGCGCTTCGTGGGCCCTGTAGTATACAGTGACATCAGCAGTTTACCTTAAGATGCTGATGAATGTAGTGCAAGTGTCACTTTATGACTCTGGTCTTTGTATGCACTTAAAGCAATTATTCTGCCACAGAAACACAGTTCTTAGTCAAATAAACAAATCTGATTGCAGTTACATGTTAAAAGTTTCTTTACTCGTTTTTTTTTTTTTTCCAGACTGTGACTCAGTTTAGTTTTCCTTTCTGGAGCTGACCAATCTTTCAGTTTTGTTCAGTGCCGTCACCAACCAAAAAGCTAACTTTAGTAGCACAGTTTTGGTACAAAAACTTTCTTAATTTACAGCATCTGTTGAGCAATTTGCTTATTGACTCTCCTCTTGAGCGTTAGAGAAGAAGAGATGATACCACTCTCAAAATGAAGCTGTAGCTAGTTATCTTACATTAGCATAAAGAGGGGAAAGAGGATGCAACAGCTAGCCTGGCTCTGTCCAAAGGAAACAAAGTCTTGGCCGGGCACAGTGGGGGTTTTTTTTAGCGTCATCACCACGAGGTTACAAACGTCAGTGACTGCAGTCACCGCGCCTACACATGTCCCTCAGTAAAACCACAGACTGTCAACTTTAGACTCTGGATACAACATGCTAGTAGGTGAATTGTTTAACTCCATACAGAACCTGGTAAGCTGTTTTTCCACTGTCTTTATGCGAAGCTCAAATAAGCTAAGCTAAGATAAATTAAGCTAACGGGCTGTTGGCAGTGGCTTCATATAGGACAGGATGGAAGAGTGGTGACAGTTTTCTCATTTAGCTCTCAGCAAGAACGCAAATAAGCCTATTTCCTCAACCCATTCCTTTAACACCTTCTTTAAATATAAAGGTATACTACGCATGAATTGTTTGTTATTGCTTGTAAACATAACATTCAAATTTGGCCTCCCATCACTGCATATACGTACACCGCTAGCTACCATTGTAAGAACATTCCATTTCTTGCAGTGGAAATGCAGATACTTTTGCAAGCTAACGTAACTTAGCTTACCACCGGCACCTACCTGTCCAACAGGAAACAAGCCAGCTCCCTGTCGCTCTTCATCCCCATCCTCTCCCTCAGCACTTACCAGCAAAAGTGAAAGTCAACTAGCTCTGTCTGTTTGGAGATTTGCTTCTCTACATTTGCATTGTTTCAGCACTGGGTCTGCAATTTCCCTATCTTCCTCTCGCATGTTGTTACTAACTGGTTGCTACTGCAGCTCTGTTCATTCTGAGGTTAAAGGATGTGAAGCCAATTATATTGTATTAAATCTCAGATATTATATTGCAAATTGTTTACCTCAGGTCAAAAAAGTTGATGTTAGCTGTAAAAAGACTCTACCCAGGTCATCCAAAAATGCTGCTTTGTGAGTGATTGTGTGTCAGAGCAACATGTGAGGAGATCAGAGAGCTTCCTGTATGGTCCCAGGTCGGAGGGCAGTGTCCTGTAAAAGGAGAACACAGCATATTTAGGTCACTTTCCCTTTTAAATGTGACCTGGGAACAGCTCAGCTGTGCCCTGTTGTAAATTGTCACATGCTGAATTGACTGGCGACAGTAGGTGTGTGTGTCAGCTGGACTCGACTGCCCCTTTGACCACACATAAAAACCTAATTCTGTGATCGTAACATAATAAAGGTTTATTGTTTGCGTCTTTATTGTATTCAAACACATCCTTCCTTATGTAAGTTATGGAGCTGAGAGTGTGTTATATGGTAGATTGTTAGGTTGGTTTGAGAAAGCCCAGGGCAAATAGAACAACTAATAATTATAATATCTTATTTGTCTGTGTTGCCTCAGGGCTGCAGTAAAACTGACAAGAAATATGATCACTGTCACATAAACCAACACAACCTGATGAGTCTGCTTGTGTGTGAAAACCAGAAATATAAACAATGACTCACTCAGGACAAATGTCAGATAGTGGTGTGGTAGACAGATAAGAACTTTTTTATAGAGGCACAAGAAAAGAATCAAGTTTTAGATAGTGTAATAGTAAATAATAAACAGGTATGAATCACTGGAACACTGGTATGTTGTTAAATCCACAGGAAACCCCTGAAGATAATTAAGAATTAATGAATAACCAGCCTCCGTATTGATGGTTTAGTGTCGGACATGGTACATTTACTGTAAATGCATCAAAGGACAAAGAACATGAGCAAAGTGAGAGTAATGTTTAATAACCTGTCTGGTATCTTTTACCCTGGCTGTTAAACAGGGGCGGGGCAGGGCCAAACTGTCCGACTTTCATCTGTAGGAAAGTGGTTCCTGTTTCTCTTTTTAAGTCCCCTCACACCAGCTGGCATGGTGTGTCTGGAACACAGAGGGCCGTCGTTGGGATCCTCTGTCGGGCTCTGAATGGCTGCGTTATGGAACTGGGAGCGAGGGGATTATCTGCATGAGATGGCGTCATATGGAGAAAGGTGCAGATATCTGTACAGTAAGATGTGCTGTGCAGGTGAGTGGAGAGACTTGATGTACAGTAAGGACCGTGTGGGCAGGAGTTAGTTTGTTGTTCTATAGTGCTATCAGCATGGTGAAACCACATGGTTACTACTACCAGAGCAGTAATTTAATTTCAGTCCTGATGGGGGCGCTGTCCCACCACATTACACAGCATAGAAAGAGACTAGAAAAGAGGTGTTGCTGGTTTGTTACTGTACAAAGTTAGGTCAGTGGGTTGAAGTTGTCTCAAGTGAAAATTAAAGCCACAAAACTTCTCTGCTTTATACGTTATGCAACATAAAGAAGAGATTCATCCTCTGGCTGCTGTTATAAATCCCACAATAAATCAAACATGAGTGAAAAAGTATCTTACGCATGCAACATGCACTTCGGCATGCCTGTGTTATGCGATGGGAGGTAACATACCTATGGGAGCTGTCTTATTGAAGTCAAGCTTTGAAGTGTGTTTACACACGTCTGAAGATGATAAGAAGTGGGTGTAATGTCAAAGAGATTCAGTCCCTTAGGTTGGTTACAGGTTGCAGTAAAAGTCTGTTCAATGGATACAAGACGTTAGAGTTTGAAGCAAAACCTTGTTGTACTGGGGTTTTTTTTTGTAAATGAGTAACTCCAGTAAATATGAAGTGGTTGTTATGGTCTGCTCTGGGTGGCATTATCTCTGGGAACTAGCTTAAAAGCAGCATGTCCACCCTGATAATGTCAGGTGTTATCTAAGTGCGTTTGGGAGTGAGATATATCAGCTATACAGAACAATGCATTCCTCTGTTGCATGACCACCAGTCTAATCAAGTATGATTGATAATGGTAACCTCCTCTGATCTTTCTTATGTAGCATAATTCTATAGTAGATAGTGACAGAACATCAATGTGCAAATAAGTACTTTGACAAAGCCAACTGTTGATTTGCTGCTGGGTAAATGATGTCCTGTACAGCACGAATTGTATTTGCATCACTAACTACAGTTTGTGAATGTGTTCTTTTGTTCATGGTTATTTCTCTGATGAAGTTTTTCTATCGACCAGAGTGTTGTTTAAGTAGTTATAACAACTTAATCTCATTTCTACATTCTTATTTATTCATGGGCATGTTTGTATTTTCACTCAGTGCAATATTCCCATGGAATGCCTTTAGAAAAGCACTGTATTTTGATGTCAGATTACCATAGCACGCTTACATTGTTATTGGGAGAAACATAGTTCCACAGTTGCAGTATCTACTGGGGAAGAAGTTTGGGCGTGGTTGTGCTCTGGCTCCATCTAGTGGTGAGAACAACGTATTGCCTTCTGCCAGTGGGTGAGAGCAGCATGTTGGGTGGAGGGTGGTGTTTTCCTTTCCACGTCAAACCAGTCAGTCACAGGAGGCTCCCCTCCGCCTGTGTGTCTAAAATTACCGCCATGAGTAAGAGTCAGTCACAGCTACCACTGCATATGCTTCTGTGTGTTTACAGCTGTTGTCATAGAAACATCGCTCGAGTTCCCCTTTTTTCCACATTTACAGGAGTAAGATAGCGTATGGAAATACCGCAAGTCATAATAACGGATGAACAGAACACGAGGGAAAAGGGGAACCTTCAGTATCTGCTGCCAGTTTAGTAATACGGGTCGATGTTTCTTAAAGGTTCCTGTATCACTTTGAGACAATCCAGTGATCTCTGTGCAGTTTGTCAGTAATAGGTTGGAGGAAACATACTGTATCATTTACTCTTGTGATGAAATTGGGAAGCTTTTTGTGTAATTTTAGTCCCTAAAATCAGGTTTTACATTTATTAAAGGAATAATCCACAACATTTTCATAGACAAAAAAATCACCTTTGCTGCACTTCATCACAGATTCATTGATGTTTGGTTAAGAGCTCAAACAGCTGATTAACTCATTAGTCTATTTATAGAAAATGAATGGGCTATTATTGTGTTGATTAATTAGTTAATGAGTCATAAAGAGAGAGATAAAGCAGCACAAATATGTAGTGTTTTTTAAAGGTATTATTTCACTAAGGAGTAAAGTAAAAAAAAAAAAAAAAATAACCCTTTGAAACCTGGAGTGACATCAGTTTTCTTGTGCTGCTTTCAGATGCACTTTTTTTAATAAACTGTGAAAAAAGAGAAAAGTCAGGGTTAAGTTATATTTATAATTATTATTGTTACATATTTAAAATTATGCTACAGAATTATATTACTGCAATGTCTTGTTTTTTATTTTATTTTTTTTTTTTAAAATTAATTTTCTTGGTTTTTTTCCCCCTCTTTTATTTATTTTTTTATTTATTTATTTATTTATTTTTTCAGATTTTTGGGGTCTTCTTCACATGCTTTTGAAAGAAATCAAGCCAGTTTGCTCAAGTTTTAAATGGTTAAGAAAAAGTTGGTTATCATAATTATATCAGAACCCACAGTCATGATCATTTCAGATTTATAGCTCTGAAATTTCTGTTTTGAGTATTACAATGTAACAATTAAAATCACAGTTATCTGGTCACACTACACCACTAATACAGCTCTAAATATTTGCTTATTTATACTTAATTCAGGGACTGCACTTTAAAACTGCTATGAATTATAGTATAACTCATGCTCTAATTCAAAGAAGAATACACATAATGCAATTTACTCTTTTTACTTATATTTTGGCAAGTTGACTTTTGACTAACTTACCTGCAGAGGGAGACACATGCAGCTTTAAACATTCACCTTAGTGCCAGTCAGGCTGCAGCTAACCTCAGCTATTTCCCCGCCCTGTTGCGTTTGAATTCGCCAAATTAAACATTATCAACTGACACAATCCCAGATGTTGGGTTTTCCATGCAGGCCTCTGAAGCTCAGCACTGAGCTATTTTCAAACTCAGCTGCCGTGGCTAATCCCGAGTGCCTGTTGAGTCTGGGTTAAACTCACTTTGCAGCTTCATCATTGGATCTAATTCTGACAACATTATCTAAAGTCTGCTGACAGGTTTAGGATCCTTGTGGATTATAACTGGGCCGTGCATCATGGCACAGCTATGACACACATCGTGCAAATAGATTGAAGAAGTCATTTAGTCTCCCCTTCACAGAGCATGATTAGAAATACACTGCATCTCACCTGATTTATTAAACACAGTTAACGGCTCATTTAACACAATTATATTTAATAGCATGGCCTCAGTGCTTTCATTAGCTTTGCTTGACTGAAAAAACACACTTGATCGTGTATTCTCAGGAAGTCTGTGTTTTGTGTTTGAGTGTTTGTGTTTTAGTTTTAAAAATGATGAAGCATTTATTAATGTCACATTGAAAAGGACTTTAAATTTGTAAAATGTGACACACCACATGCCAGAGTCTTTGGGTCATTCACAGCTGCAATAATACTGTTATTGATCTTTATGAATCTTTAAAAGATAGTCGTGCTGATGAAGATATTTTTATACACGGCGTGGCACTGTGTTGTTTTTGCTCAGCTGGCTTTGTATGTTAAGCACAGCAGAAATCTGATCCTGCGTGTGCTGTGATTCAGGTGGCAGCTATTCTGCCCTGCCTCCTCTTCCTCTCCTTACTCCTCCTCCGCCCTGTCCTCCTCCTTTTTACTGAACAACCTAGGTGATAATCCAAGGGTGTGTTTAGGCTGCTCCTGCTTTTATCAGCATTCCTTTCCCCGTGGGGTGTGGTGCTCCAGATATCGCAATAAATACTCACACTTTTACCTGAACCGGCCATGTGAGGCAGAGGGGGGGTTAAAGAGAGGGATGACTAAAATGGGAGAGGGAGACAGAGAAGAGAGAGTGAGCAAATCCCTTTTGGAGCTTTTTCATCCTCTACAATGAAAGGTGTTGTCCACCCTGCCTCTGTCTAAACCCTCGAATTTGCTCTGCGGTTCAGCACTTTCAAAAACCATAATGACATATTCTTAGAATTCCTTTGTCCTCTAATGTGTTTGCTTTTTTGGGGACTAGAGTCCCCAGTGTTTAAATACAGGTTGTTCTAAATGGCTGCAAGCTCAACCATGTGTTTGTCAGTATTAGAAGCGTACATGCTTTATGAGCTGTATGTGGAACACAGTGTGCTTTATGTAGCTGTAGTCTGGTGTATTGATTTAAGCGTTTGTTATTGCCAGCTCCATGTTAAATGCCTTTGAATGTGCTCAGCAGAGTTTATTTCTACAATACCTTCGCCGCATTAAAACAAATAAAGAAGTTGGTTGAAATTATGTAATAAGGGATTAGAAATACAGATACATTTTAACTTACTTTAAGACATTTGTATGATCTTCTTGGCACAAACAACAAATATAGCAATGGCAAAGTGTTTATGGGGGATGTGGTTTGCGGAGCCGCAAGTGCTGGTGTGGGATAGAACCGACCCATGACGTTGGTGGTCGGATTTGTTTATGGTAATTATACCAAACCATTTTCACAATGATACAGTATCTTGTTTGGTAACAAGACTAACAGTCTGCAGGGCTCCACGCTAGAGGCTCTGTGAGACTGCGGTGCTCTGAGCTAAATGCTAACGCTAGGAATCTGACTTACTCACTGAGAAAATATGTTGTTTACCATGTTTGCCTAGCATCTTATTTTAGCATGTTAGCATTTGCTAGTTACCAACAAAGTAGAGCTGACGCATGCAGGGACTTTCTTTAGTTTTGTAGGTATTAAACCAAAGTATCAGTTATATACAAGTGGTGGATTGACCAAGAAAGCAACTGACATAGAATGGTACAGGAATGAGTCCATGAGTTAGCATTTTAGCACTCCTGGTCCCCTCATTTTAAAGTTAGTGGGATTTTTGAATGGGTTTTGGTTAAATGCCTGCAATAAAGTCTGTGGTTTAAGCTAAAGAGACTTTCATGTTTTGTTCCACAGCATAAAATACACCAGTTAATACCCAACTTGTGAATTTTAAAGCTATTAGGTGTCTTTAAAAAGGCAGTTGCTAACAAGTGGCTAAATGAGACTGCAGATCCCGCCAAACATGGCTTCACAGCCTCGTTGTGGCGGTGACGTTAAGTCATGCGATCGTGGTGTAGTTCATAATAGCATGACGTTAGCTTTTTACTTCTGGCAACTGCATTTACCCTTTAAAAATATCATCAAATTTTGTTTGCCACAGAGCATGTTTTCACCAATAATCCGAAAGCCAATGGAAAAATCCCATTGGCTTTTTGAAGAGGGAACAAGGGCGACGATTAATGCTGCATCGGTCTACAAAAAACATCTTTGCTGTAGTACTCTATTTTCATCTCTAGTCACTTGCATGGCTAAAAAATTTTTTAGAAAGGATTTAATAAACATGATAGATATTCTAATTACCGAAACCCAACCTCCGAAACCGTCTAAATATACCCAGCAAGCATTCAGCATGTAAACAGTCAGCAATGCATGTTGCATCAGCTAATGCAGTCCGTTGTATCATAGTCACATGTCTGCTGTGTAATGCAAGATGACTGTGGTAAGAGAAAACCCAACCTCCCTGTCACTTTCATCCAAAAAAATGATCGAACCTCAACCTTGTCATTCAGAAAGAAAATCCTTTCTCCACTTATTTTCACCAAGCTCTCTCCGCTCGTATATAAAAAGCCAAAGTGTTCCATCTGGTTTTGATGAAGCCAGATGAGGGAGCAGTGTAATAAGCATGTTGAGACCTTAATGATATGTCTTCCTTTTTTTTTTTTTGATGGAAAGATCTCATGACTAAGATGTTCCACACTTTCTGCATCCTCGCCTCTTCCCACTTGGGTCCCCTGTTAGTGTTTCCCATGAGGGTTTAGAAATCAGTAGGTGTTGGTACATGTTCCACTGCCAGAACGTCACAGAGTTTTCACTTACAGTCTTCTGTTGCCTCTGCATCTCAGATTACCTGGAAAACCATTAGCCTTCAGTTTGATTTAATTACATTCAATTATATGCAATGATATTCTGTTTTGTTCTATTCTACAGTGTAAATCGTCCGTGAAAGACTTTATAGAAAATCTTAATAGACCTTTTATGGTTCTCATTCATTAAATCCTGATATGTTACAACAATTGGAATCAAATTACTGCATGTGTAGTTTCAGACTGTATCAAATCAGTGAAAGCATTTACAATAAATTCTGTATTCAGTGTGATTCCTCTCCTTTCCCTGAGTTAATTGCCTACCCACATACCACTCCTTAATTCCTTAGCCTGCCTAGACATTGTATGGGACTACAAAGGTGTGTCTCCGAAATTTGCTAACGTGGCGCGAAATGAGTCAACACTCTAGCACACCCACACAGACACACTTACACTGACACATTAAGTACCTTCATGTTCACACAGGTTTGTGTTTAATACCCAGCATTCTGGAAGAAAAAGTGGTTTTAGATTCCTGATAAAGTGATGTCAGTCAGGGTGGGGGAAGGGGATATATAACCTTACCTTAGGGATAAAGGGGCAGGATTTAGCAGAGATAGGACACACCCTGCCCTCCAGTTTAGCTGTCAGCACGTATATAGCGGACCATTATGGAGGGACTTTGTGTAAATAAGACCCAGACTTTTTTGATAGGCTCAGAAACTGTGTGCTGGAGTGAAAGTTTAAAGCAAGACTATGTAAGCTTTTTAAAGCACAAATATCCAGCTCTTGGTGTGGTATGACCAGTAGCGTGTGGTGGCTAATGCTAGCCAATATTAGCAAACTTTAATATGTCACTATGTGTAATCTGACATTCATGAATCACTGTACTGCCTCTATGACTCCTTTTTACACTACTGATTGAAGCACTTATCATTATCCAGCAGTGATTGGAACTTGTTGCCACAGGTGAGCAAAAGGCACATGAGGTTGCATAAACAGAAATATGACAGATGAATGGCCAAAAATTCCTGCTGTCATTTAGATTTATTGACAGATTGATCCACTGTTTTTTGGCCGTCTTTCTGCAGATTTTTTTTTTGTAGCCAGGGTGTAATCCTGGAAATATGCTTAGAATTTTCTATCAGGGAAGCCTAGAGTAATAATATTAACTAGTGTTCGAGTAATGCCTGTTTTATTGCATTTGGTGTTCTGCCTGCACCTCTGTGGAAAAAAAAAAGCGTGGATAACAGGAAGTGATGCATTTGATGTTCCCTAATTTGTTAGAATTAGAGACCACAGAGCAGGAAATGTGTAGATAGGCTTAGTTACAATGGTGACTGTGACTGAAAAGCCGACCTAAACACAGACATAGGCAGATACCAAAATAGATAAGGGAATTCTTAACACAGTCATGGTGCTTTGATGCGTGTGTTGATTTCCTACAACAGTCAGTCTCTCAACACATATGCAAGCATGCTCAAACACTGTTATAAGCTGCTATCTTTTCAGTAAATCAGTGATGTTCAGGGTGTGGTAAGTCATCACTGTCTGGAATCCATAGCAGCCCTTCCCAAAACTGTCTCACCCCCCATCTCTTCTCTTTTTTTGGTCACAATGAGTAACGTCAAATGTGAAAATGTTTGAGGAATGCTGTGAATAAGTAATGATTAACCATGAGGATGTGTGTTTGTGTTTGTTTGTATGTAAGTGTGTGATTGAGAAGCTTTTTACCTCTTTAGGCTTTTGTTGGATATCTATTTTACTTTAGGGTATATTGTCCATTAAAGTTTTATTCAGTGCAATCTGAAGTATAAAAATAATCAGCACAGTCTTTTTATGATTTTTTACGATCCCCAGTGACTCAGCTTGTGTGTGCATTTTCTTGCGCAAACCATTAAGTGATAGTACATGCAGGTTACCACACCTCGTCTTTCCCTGCCTTGGCGAAGCAAAGCAAAGAGGAAGGGGTGTGTTCAGGGCCCTGCCCACCATGTCCTCTACACACTAGCGCCACTAAATACACACTCGCTCATCACACACAAGGACAGGCCCAGACTTCATAGCCCACAGGCACCATTTGCTATGAAAGGAATAGAGTGAGCGGGAGGAAAAGAAAAAGGGAGAGAAGAGAAAAAAAAAACATAAGGAGGAAAAAGAAGGGCAGAGTCGAAACCCAATGAGGGAGTGAGGAGGTTGAGAGGCGAGTAGGGGAGAGAAATCATAGGTTTGTGAAGTGCTGAGTGGATTGTGGCCACAGGACTGCATACTCTGGGACCAATCGCTGGCCAGAGGGACAGATAGGAGCGAGAAAAGAAGAAGTTGCAATCGGGGGGAAACCCACCAAGGATATTTTATCATTAGGACTATTATCCCGGGTGCTGACAAACCGTGACAATGAACTCCCAGTCGCAGAGGTACAGGAATTTCTCCTCTGACAGCATGGGCAGAGAGAGGATGCCCTCAGACGACGGCTATTACCAGGGGATGCTGAAAGCTATGGACGGGAGGAAAGGTACCAGTATGGTGGCAGAAGTGGAAAATAACTTAATTGCAAGCCTTGATCTTGATCTATTTGTTGCCATATGTGTGAGACGCTGCTGGGCAAGAATTAAGTGTTTTTCCATGAAGGGGTGAAAAAAGAGTTTCATTGGGTAATGTTCAGGTTGTAGGCTTCTCTGTCTGTAAGAGCGTAAAGAGCTCGGTGTGGTGAGGCGTCATTGGTTAGCTTGTTGTATAATGCATGATTTTGTACATCAGTAGGCTCAGATTCCAAAGGCGGTGGTATCCATGGTTTCGCCACAGGCAGTTTTGAATGAAGTTAAATAATCTGCATTAATCTCAGATTACATGTCAAATGAAGGACATGCAGTTATTCTGGTTGGACTGTACTGTCCAGTGTCTCTCCACACTGTGACTTAAAGAAGGATACTCCCCTTTTCTAATGCATCAGCAGCTTCCTCACTTCGTATTGGTCAGCAAAGCCCATTCACAATATAGTTGTGTGGCATGCTTGTGTTTTGGGGTGAGTGAGTCACTGTAGCTACAGTCTGTTTGCCTTCAGTTGTGCTGTAGCATGGATGAATATGTTTTCTTCCCTTTTTCAAGTTAATTTTGTTCCTCTTTTTCCCCTGAAACTCTCCAAATGTATGGCATTTTGACAGGTCAAAAATTGAAATATTACACAAACTGATTATGCAATAAATGTCCTGTTTTATTATGCAGTGGTATACAGGGGTAGACATTATCAAACCACTTTGAATCTACCAGTGTGACCAGTGTCTCTTTTTCCCCATACAGCACTAGTATCAGCCTCAAGTACCACTGACCAGTGGTGAACAAAGCACTATCCCCTACATGTACGTACTCATCAAGCAGGGATGATTAACCCTAGGGTATTGTAATTACTCACATTATTGCAGTAGTGATGCATTAATGTGTAATTATCTGGTTAAAGTGGAGCAAATTTTGATGAAACTGTTGGATCTCTTGGATCAATTTCATCTATATCATCCATAATTTGTAAGTTAATTATATGTTGCATGTAAAATGTTAATCTGTAAAGTAACTAGTAATAATAGCTGTGAAATCATGGATAAAAAGTACCTTTCCCTCTGAAATGTATATAAATAGAAGTATAAATCAGCCTAAAATGAAAATAAAGTACCTTAAAGTTATACTCTAGAGCAAGACTTAAGTACATGTACTTTGCTACAGTACAGTGTTTTTGGTTGTAAACTCCACACCCCACTAAAAACCTGTTTGTGTCTCGTGACATTTGATACTTAAAGTTCTCTCAGTCCCTATCCACCCACATACACTTCACGTATAAAGAGCAGTGAGTCCGCAAAGAGTTGCAGCGGTTGAAACAGGATTATGGTGTGAACAGAATTCAGAGACCCAACGGGTCAAGGTGCAGCTCCTTTGGGAAGCTGCTTTAATCATGAATGTGTGTGTCACCAATCATCACGTTTCCACTTTAGGTGACTTTTGCCTCCTTGACAGGAAGTAGAGCCGTGGAGGTCACATAGGAAAGCCCAGGCCCCCATTGGTTTAATGATAAATAAGGAGGTTAAAGGTCTGTGGTGTGTACGTAAGGTTTCCATGGAAACACAGTTCCATAACACATTTGCAGGAGTTGTTGAGAAAGCAAGTGTAGCCTCTAGGCGCCTATTTTGTCTCATGCTGAATCACAGCCCCTTGCTTTTCATTGCTGGGTGTGGTAGCATATGGCAGAGAGTTTGATCACTCCCTTTAAACTGATAACATGAGATATTGTGTTGGGGTCCATAGTTCATTCTGGCGTGATGTGGATTGGTTGTTTCCTGTGTGAGTCAGTAAAGGTCTGTCAAATGACACAAAGTGACACTGAGTAAAGAGATTCCCAAATCTGTCTGATTGGTGCCACTGTCGCTGTGGGAAATGAAAACTGTTCAGTTAACCACAACCTTTAGATCAGGAGGGTTCAGATGGCCGAAAACACACCAATGCATCCGTTGTGTTCATGATAAAAGTTGCAGTGCCACACCTTGTGGTTTTACCTGGACTCCAATAGGAACGTGGGTGTTTTTAGTTTGTTGTCTTAGTAGGTGTGTTCCTTGCCAAGATCTTGTTGTTTCTTGTTGGAAAATTACACTCTTCAATAGTTTTGCCATGTCTTGTAGTAATCATGCAGCGTGTCTTCTCATACCACATTTGACCTTTACAATGAAATCCTTTCAGGAATGTTTGTGTCCAAGAGCCTGCCCGGTCAGTGGTGTCATAGAGACAGACGTGACCATGCAAATACAATGTTTCTGAGACAATAGGGGCACATCTGCCGACAGTGAATGTTCTCTGACGCAGTCTGACTCAGATGCAGGCATGCACAGTCAGGCAGTTTTTCAGCCAGTGATGAATCTGTTTGTCCTACAGAAATCAAACATGTATGGTATCTTGGGGACTTCCTCATTTCCTTTCTTGCCTCGAACTGCTATACACCCATCATTTCTAATTTTTCTTTGTTTTACCTGTCTGATGTTTAACTGTGGTTTCTTTCTTTGCAGATGAACGAGATCGAGTACAGAAAAAGACCTTCACAAAATGGGTGAACAAGCACTTGATGAAGGTAAAGACATTCACTCATTCTCCTTGTTTCTTAAGGTGCATTATTGCTCACATTCCTGCTCACACATGCCCACAATTTCATGTTCCATATTCACTTTCACACGAACATGTTACGCTCGTGCAAAATAAACGGAAGTCTACCAAAAAGTGTCCACAAATGTCACTTTCTCTGAACCTCATGGACATGTGGTTGAATGCGTTCTTACATAACAACCACAGTGGATATCAAAGGGTACGACTCCCTGCTTGTGGTCCAGGTTTGAATAATACAAGTGGCAAACAGCAGATGTTCTCTCAGTGAATCATCGTACTGATTCGCCCTCAGCCACATGATGCTATGCTGAGTGTTTGATAATTGTTGCAACCTTTTCGGACAGGTACCAGATTAAGAATGAAACCCACTTACTGCAATTACAGATGCAAGTAGCTGGACTTGGTTTATATTTGTGTTGGCAAGAATTTTGATTTAGTGTTAATATTTTACACTCTGCATAATGATGGGTGATTAAGATAGGAGAGTTTATGAGATGAGGTCAGTTTAAATATTAGAGGACCTGATCACCTCTAACAACAAAATGCCAAATTGTTTTGACCGCATAGTCTCATCAGATTCCCAGAATGCAATCTTATGCTGTGGGTCATTTTGAGTGACAGGCCATCATCGTCTCAAATGCAATCCATCCCTCACCTGTGCTTTAGAAGCAACCCTGTGGAAATTACAGTATGTCCAACACCTCGCCCCCCACTCACATCACACAATACCTAGTCCATTATTGTCTGACACTGACGGGGAGGCTTACCAGAAGTCTAGTCTGTCATCAGCTCAGAGATTGTTTACACCAGCCATCAGCTCTCATCCACTCTCACCTACCTCACTCTCTATATTCAAACTCCGACCTGAAAGCCCTCCAATGCATCACACAGTCAGGGAGGTAAACAGGTCAGAATGGGGGTAGCGTCAAACAGGCCATACTCTTCACTCTGGAGTTGCTCATTAGGAGTGAAAAATTAGCCCCCGTAACACAATACTACCCCTCCCACAGAGCAGTAAAAATATCCCCACTTGTGCCACTTTTCTTCCAGGAAACTCCCATTGGCAGCAATGCATTTACAGCCTTATGACATTAAGTGCTTCCACATTATTTGTATATTCGCTCCTCAGACACAGGGCCATTCATTTTTTTTAAACGGAACAAGAGGGAAAAAATAAGCACAAAGAGAGTGTTTTCCTTTCCATGAATGTGAACGAATTCTGCTACCACAGCATGAGAACACACTGCAGTTTGTCTTAAGTGTTCAGTGTGAATTTTGGAGGGTGAGTCACAGACATCTGGACTCGCTTAGCTCCTTCTGAAAAGGCAAATTCTGGTCTCGGCCCAGAGCCCATGGTGGTTAAGGCCAACGGTAGCACATGTGCTGCGCAGACTCCAGGGTCTGCGTTCATGCCCGGCCCTGCACTGACAGGCACTGATGCGTGTGAAGTTGCATAAGTATTAACATCGATGTGGCTGTTGTCAAAACATTGTTAAAGAATAAGATGTATAACATAAACATGAGTGATTTTCTCAGAGGTTTAAAGATTTGCACATCAGTATTCATATTAAAATGTAAATGTAAAACTGACTAAGAAAAGCATCTAATAATACAGTCAGCTTATATAAATGCTAGTGAAAGAAAGGGCACATTTGGTTAGGAAAGTGTTAAGTCTGTGGGTGAATGTGCAAGACTGCTCCTCTAAGGTTAAACTGATGTTAAACTGATTTAATGGCTTAATGGTTGGCTTGACGAGAGCAGACTATAGCTCGGGTGCAGCAATGAAAAGCTGCAAAGGGCCACTGAGTGGTTTCCCCTGCTCAATAAATCTTTTTATACTATGGAACGTCGCACCAGCTGCAGAACAAAAACCTGTCCCCAGCACAGTCTTACAAACTACGTTTCATTGGCTTTAAAAACTACAGTTGTGCGTAATGAAAGGATCACCTTGAGGTTTTGAAGGAATTGCACAAGATGATGTAAACGTTACGTAAAACTCGAAGCATGTTAAGTGTTTTGTTTCCAGACAGTCATGTGGAGAGCTGGGATGAGGGGCTGTCAGCCATGTGTGCTAATGATATTTACCTTGAGAAGTTTACAGAGCAGCTCTTTTTGACTATGAGAGGGCAATTTGTAGCATGACACTTACCTTGTGTGGCGAATCACACGGAGCAGAGTAAAGTAATGGAGGGGTGGTGATAGATGGCTCTAGATCACACACAAAGGACATACACTGCAAGACAATCACAAAATTCAGAATTTGATCAAAGGAAATTAACATTTATGTTTGATTAAGATGTTTCAAGTTTTATTTAAATGTGTGTAACTCAAGAATACAGATATTTCTATTAGAGTACGCTCTGTAAGATGATCAAACCACACAACATACCATCTTGAGGATGTTTTAAATGTGTAGACAGTGAACCCTAGTGGTCACAGAGTTGGTTACCTTTACTCAGATCCACTCATCTTTGCTCCGCAGGAAGGGAGGAGCATATTCAAGGTTTGGAGAACTGTGTTGAAATTCTTGCCAACATAAATGAGCCACTGTTGTAACTTGCAAGGGAAATGTACTTTCATTCCATTTGAGGGCCGATGCACTCTCAGATGACACATGCGCTAACTGGATTTTGTCATAGAGCAAAAACTGTTTAATTATTTTGTGCTTCATCTTTTCTGTCTCATACCCCATCGTGTTAATCATCTAATTCTCCATTGAACCCACATTATTGTTCTTCATTTCATCGTCATTCATTTCTGCTCTTCTCCCCTGCTGTCCTTGTTGTTTCCACTCTTACTGTTTCTCCATTACTCATCCATCTGTTCTCATCTTTCACCCGTCCTCACCCAGCATCGGAGGCCAGAGGTAGGTACTGGCATGTCCAAGCAGGACTGCCATAAATGTGTGGTCATGGGGACTTTGCATGGAGAAAACTCCCTCACTTCTTTTTTTTTTTTTTTTCTCAACTTCCTCCTTCTGTTTAATCTTCTGTTTTTTGATATCAACACAACATCCCTCCTCACTGTCTGGTTGCAAGTCCACCACACCCCAATTTTATTAATATGAAGTTTCTTTGGGTTTTGTGTGTTTCAGTTGGTTTCATGGTCACCAGCACACCCTTTTTTTAAACCTCACTCATTGGGTTTTTATTTGGTCCCATCTATCACTTTTCAGGGATGACAGCTGACATTTGGCATTTGGAGTAGGAGTCAGGCTTGGCTGCTCACGGCTATGCATTCCTGACCTGTGTAGAATTGTACGAGCAAAAAGAACGCTCTGAGCACTGTAGGAAACCTATAGAAGACAAAATGGCTATATAGCACTTCCATTAGAGCTAAGTAGTGTTAAAAGTTGGGTAACCTTAAAGTTGTTTTTTGTCATCATATTTGACACTTCATTAGCCTCATTAGCCTTAACGCCTCACAAAAACTGCACCCATTGTTGGCATTCATTTTAGTAGAGTACCTCTGAGATCTTTCTTCACATTGTAGCCATCAGCAACAGTTTTTTAGAAGAACTAGTTTGGACAATCTAAATTTAATTAAATATGAAGTCCTGATTTTGTGCTCTGCATCAGTACTGAAACACATGTGCCAGCTCAGCTGTTACTCCTGTATACTGTATAATATGGGCTGTTTGTGTAAATCATGTTACTGCCACCTTGGCGTCTGTCTCCCTTGTGACGTGCACTTTCTCTCTGTCCTGGCAGGCGCAGCGTCACGTGACAGACCTGTATGAAGATCTTCGAGATGGACATAACCTGATCTCGCTGTTGGAGGTTCTCTCTGGAGAAACGCTGGTGAGTATTGACATGATGTCTGCTTTTGACCTTGGCTAGGTGAACATATACGCCCAAGCTGTGCATCCTTTACCCCAACTAAACTCCAAACCAAAGCCGAACTAATTACATGAGGAAGGAGTACTTCTCTTGAGTCAACCTGGAATATCAACCCTGTGGCAACAAGTTGTAACCAACCTCAGCCAAGCTGTCAGTCAGAGGGCTTAACCTGAGTTGAACTTTGCTAAACAAAGACTTATTTACTGACTCTGGCAGCTCTCGAGTCTGTGATCCCTTTCCCTTTTTTCTTGGATTGTTTTTTTTTTGTTTTGTTTTGTTTTTTTTATCGAAATGTGACTTCACATACAAGTTTTGCTCTTTACTCTTTGTCTTAAACCAAAACCTTAAGGCTTACACACCAGAGTCATTCTAAAGCCAGGGGCTGGGGACTTTATTTTACACCCGGGGTTCCGATCTGTGCAGAAGCTTCTCTGCTGCTGTAGTCCATCGCTCCCTCCACCAGCTCCAGCTCTGCTCATCTTCTGAACGCCTCCATAGCCTTGACACATTAACTCCACTTTGGCCTGTGTGTGTGTGTGTGTGTGTGAACTATACTCCTATCTGATGTACTTCTTCTTTACTCCTCTCCCTCTCCCCTGGTTTGCCTTCCTATAACCCTCCTCTGTGTGTGCTCGTCTTTGTCGTCTGGCCTTCGCCTCCTCTCTTTGCACTGCTCTTGCTGGGGCTAGCCAAGGGAGAGAGACGTGGCCAGGAGCTCTCGGTTGGTGAGTGGGTCGATAACTTACAGTAGACATCCTATTTTTATTATAGTTATCATTATTATTCATCCTCGCTTTCCCAGTAATTTGGCTGTGCATGGTTTTCAGACTTCCATTGCGATTCAAGGGTTGTGTTGCCTTTTCTCTTTCTCTCATTGACAGGCTTGCTTTAAGCATGTAGCTGCTGGATAAACACACATTCAGTTATCAGTCTGCAACTTGCAGGATCTATTGAATAACTTGGCAGGTTTTGGTGCAAGCAATACTTTGTTTTGCAGTATTTTGAGGTCTGTGTTTGTATTCATTCAGGTACTTTTTTCCTTTTGTTCAGCATTACTTTACTTTATATTGGCAATATTTCTTTGATTTACATCTGAATATAAAGGTGAAATCAAACATTGTGCAGCATGAGCTAACTTTAGTCTGCCATCAGGTGACTTGAATTATACAAAACTATGCCTGAGCCAATGCTAATTCCCTGAGGTAATACGTATTCTAAAGGGTTTATTATTTCCAATCTTTTCTCTTTGGAAAAAACTGAGCCAAAAGAAAAATATCAAAGATTCATTAATTATTATTACCATTTTTCTTTCTTCATTCCATCTGATTTTCAGTTTTCCTTCCCATTAAAGTCTCTGTTTTGGTTGAATGCTTTCCGTTCTCCTTCACCATGATTATACCAAAAGCATTGTCTCTGACAGTTTATTGTCCATCATGTAACTAAACACCTCTTTATCTTTGCTCTTTCTTCCTCAGCCCAGAGAGAAAGGTCGCATGCGATTCCACAAGCTGCAGAATGTACAGATAGCACTGGACTTCCTCAGACACCGGCAGGTATGACATGTAAAATAATACCTTGAAACTTGACCAAATGATGTCAATGCCTTGTCCCAAAACACCTCATTGTGTTTTCATGAGATGCTTTAATTGTTAATATAATATGACTGTTTTCTCAGGTCAAGCTGGTTAACATCAGAAACGACGACATAGCAGATGGGAACCCCAAGCTGACCCTTGGGTTAATATGGACCATCATCCTCCACTTCCAGGTCTCCTCTTCTGTCAGTGTCATGTTTCATTTATATTACCGCTCTACACCTCTCTCTCTGGGATCTGCACCTGTCAACTGCTGTTTCCTCCCTGGAGCCAATCTGAGTGGACTCTACTCTTCAAAATTCCTCTCAAATATTTTATTTTCTTATCAAAATAGGAGACATTCTGTAGCATACTTACACTGCAGTCGCGTGTTCATGAATTCATGAACAGTATAAAGAAATTAAACACCATCAGGGTGTGTAGGTATGAGTCATTCTCTCCCTGACTCCCAAGGGGAGGGTGTGTCAGGTTGAGTGTACAAACTGTTGATGTGCTACACTCCCAGCCACATCCCATACACCCTGGCCTCTTCCTGCTTTTCCTGTGTATGCCAAGAGCTGCCAGGCAGAAATCCCCCGGCATCTGCCTCAAAGGCTGGGCCACACCTTCTAACATCAGATGATTTAGGTTTGGGTTGCAGAAAGCAGAAGCTTAGCATGGGAAGTAATGGAGACATTGGTGTTGAAAGTAGTGATCTGGTGAAGGTGCCATTGTGCCCTGCAGATACACACAATGTTCCCAGAGTCTTTATGGTTTTTAAGAATAGAGAGGAAAATAGCTGGGCTGTGGTTGCTGGTGAGTCATAGATATCAAAGGGAGAGAGGAAAATTCCCCTTGTATCATGTAATGTGGTGTAAAATCTCACAATGTCATTATCCTGAATTAGTTGAACTCACAGAGAGGAGGAGATTTTGATCTGAGATTGGATAGATACTGTGGGGCCCACATCATCAAAACAGCCAGTCTGTATGCATTTTATTGAAGCAGGGGAGTGACTTGTCTTCATTTGTTTCCAGTTAATGATTTTTTAAAGATTATTCCTCATTTAAAAATGTTTGCAGATTTGCAGGGTAGACACAATACACATTAGTTTACAATACACACACACACACACACACACACACACAATGGAAAAACCCAGTGTATATGACTCATACCCCCAAATTTCCCAAATGTAAAGTTATCTGGATGCCGCCACAGCAGCAGTGTTTCCCCAGACTAGCCCAGACAGAAATTCTGCTGCATCCTTTGAGCCAAGTGAAAAGCAATAACACTTTAATCTGCTGAACTTTTAATGTAACATGCTTATCGACAACTAGGAAAGATATTAAAGGACCAGTGTGCATGATTCAGGGGCAGAAATTCGCAGAAATGGAATATAGTACATAATTATAACTCCATCAGTGTGTATCACCTTAAACTAAGAGTTGTTTTGTTACCTTAGAATGAACCCTTCATATTGACATAGGGAGCGGGTCCTCCCCCACTGAGTCTGCCATGTTGCACGTTGTTTCTGTGGTAGCCCAGAGTGAACAAGCCAAACACTGTCTCTAGATAGGACCTTTTGCATTTTTGAGTTGGCTTGAATTTGCACCCGAATGCCACCATAGAATATCCTGCCTGCTTGGAAATCGAGAAGCAAGCAGAGGGCTGTCAAGTTGGCTGCAATGTGTATCCTCACCACTAGATGCCACTAAATCCTGCACACTGGTCCTTTAAGTCAAGGAATTATAAAGGGGTTAATTGGTCTTAGACTTATGATGATATTAACATTTTATTTTAAAATGAACCATGGGTGTCTGGTGTCTTTTTAAATTACGTCTTTTGGTTTCCACTAATAACTAATTTCCTCCACATTTCCTCAACATGGATTATTAACATCCACTGCACATCATCCACTATCCTAAATCTGTATCTGTATGTTGCCTTAGATCTCAGATATTCAGATCAATGGGCAGTCAGAGGACATGACGGCCAAGGAGAAGCTGCTGCTCTGGTCCCAGAGGATGACGGACGGCTACCAGAACATCCGCTGTGATAACTTCACCACCAGTTGGAGGGACGGCAAGCTCTTCAATGCCGTCATTCACAAACACTAGTGAGTTGTCATTTATTGCTGATGAACTGTGTGATTGTAAAGTGATAACGGCAACAGTATGCTAATCGTTGCACTTTTTTTTTCATTTGTACTTAAAAACAAAGACAGTAGTACTATGTCTGCTCAACATTTATGGTTAACCGTTAAATATAAATTATTGTTAAAGAAAAAAAAAAAAAAAAAAAAGCAGGGCTTTTTATTTGTTTAAATACAACCAGAAATGCTCGGGCTTGTCATGACTCTTCACCAGCCATGAATTTTATTTGAATATGGAGTACACTGGTGTATGAGTGGGACCATGGCATGCTTTCCAAAGTCAAAATACACTTTAATGCCAGTTTAAACCTGCTCTGTAATTAAATATGACTGAGTGTTGATAAGATATGTTTCTTCTAGTCTAAATAATTTAAGACACCATAACCATGGCGTGACTTTTTTATGTGTATTATATTTGATTTATTTTAATGGAAAGACAGTGTGGCATAGATTTATTAATGCGAAGCCTCCATATAGTCTTTTCTTAACCTAACCCTTTTCTTCTTGCTGCACCAGACAGTAACTCTGCTTTATTAAAATCTGTATTAATACCTCTCCATGAACATGTCAGGCCTGCGGGCGAGGAATACCACTGGCAGGCGTTGGCCATGAGTAACACAGTACCACATTAAGATGATAATTCATCTATTAAACATGATTAGCTTATTAGATTGTTGGGAACCTAGTATTAAAAAGTGAAATCTCAACTGTTCTGTTGTTGAACACTAAATATGCTAATTCCCCTAAAGTTGTTGTGTGTCTTTATAGTAGAATTAGTGGTTAAGAATGGCTTTGTGTGGAGACATCCTGGGAAATGAATGTGCATTTATTTCTCAGGACGGTTTGTCAGTACAATTACCCATCTGTTGGTTTCTTTATAGGTGTTTTCATAAAGGGATTCGTGCAGAGGAGTCCAGAGAGCAGAGTGGTATTAGATGAGAGAAAGTTAAATGCTGAGCATGATGTAGATCTGAAGAGCCATTATTTATTGAAAGAAAGAGATGCCTGCAGGGGCAAGTTTCCTTGAAGTTGAGCGTGTACCTGAAAGTTTTTTTCTTTCTCTCTGTCTCTTTTGGAGACACCTGAGGCTGGATTAGTGTTGGCTTTCATAATGGTCAGGGGTGTGGTGTGTGGGCGTAACTGTAACACACTCTGGCTGCTGCATGAAAACTGTGGCGTTACTCTGTGCCTAGGCATAGTTGAGGGGCATCCTGGTGGAGAATATGCGTTCATCCAGGGAATTCAAGATTGTCGAAGGTTAATGTTGGTGTGTAAAGGGTTAAAGATTGAATTTAGAAAGATTCGGTCAAGTTGAGGTTTTATGTAGCAAAGCTTGATGAAGGAGCAGTGACTTGGCTGTACCACTAGGAGGTTTTTTCAACTAAGCAGCCCTGCAGGAGGATTAAGGGGATCTTCACATGATGATGGACACCTGAGAGAATGCAAAGGATGGATTTACATGCAGCCATCAAAAAAATTCTTGGCATGAAGCTGTAAGGTAACCTTTTACGTGCCACTGGAAAAGGACCATCAGGCAGTGTTGAAGATGCTTAGTGTAAGGAATAAGGCTAAGAAGAAGAAGAAGGGAAGCCTCGGCTTCATTAGTGGCGTGTCAGGATCCAACAGCGATTTGGACAGCCGGGTGGTGATGCTGTGTGAGGATATCCCATCAGAGGGATCCTCCTGGGACTCAGGGAGGGGCTCCAACAGCTCGGGGGCCCGCTCCAGCAGTGAGGAACTGGGCCACGGATGGAGGTCCCGTAGCTTTCATGGAATAGGGGGAAAGAGCGTGAGCAGCTCCTCTCGGCCAACAAAGCAGTACTCTGTTCGAGAAATCCGCCATGTGGAGGCTTCTCCTGTTTATGGACAGAATGGGGGGCGCTCTGTGCGCATCAGAGAACCGTATGAATCTGCTCCTCCTGTTACTTTGTGCACATTTTGTATTTGCTTGTTGCCTATTACTGATTGTTTGGTAGTGCATTTAAAAACTTCACAGTTTATGACACTATGATTTATGGTTCTGTTATAGTTAAGTATGCAGGCATGACAGATGAGATTATGTGATGCACTCGATTATGCTGCTCTGCACTCCCAAGACGTGAACTTAACTTAAAATGTGTCAGCTTTGATTACGGTTGGCTGCTCTATAAATTACATTCCACCAATAGATGCTCTGACATCTGCCAGAGAAAGTCAAACACCCAGAGGACACAAAAGGCAGGTGCTGGTACAGGTCTGTCAGAAAGTGGAACAGGTGGGCTTTTTAATAACATGCAGCCATTGGCACAATCACTGCTAACATATTAAGTGAGCAGACCTGTACAGACTGCATTAATTCTGTTTATCTGTTAATGTTATGGCATTTAGCCCTCCATTCCATTCCACTTCCCAAGCTTTATATTTGATCTCTGAGGCTGAGAATACAACGCAACATATGCAGGTAGTAGCCACTGGTGTCACTAAAATTTAAAGTGCAGTTTTATAGCTTTAGATATTGCTCTGAAATGTATAATGGCAATGTTGTTATGGAAACTCTAAATTACATCATTACACTGCAGATTTTATTCAGTCATGCAACTGAACTCTTATGACACGTTTGACTAGACCACCAAGATTACTACGGCTACACCCGCACTAATGTGTTTTCAGTTTAAAACTCATAACTTCTGCTGTGTTTACACCAAGATGCCACTATACCGGCATTTTGGAACCCCTAAAATAGAGACCTTTGGAAACACTGCTGACCCTGTTTTAGTTTGAACACTCCGGGGTTGCGTTTTAGTCTGGATGTTGTGTCTGGATGTTTTCCGCTGCCTCACTCATCTTATACTTGTGTTACTTTTGGTAACAGTTCCACCTAATCGTGGGTACAAGCAACAAAAATTCTGGTCTTTCTTTTTGCAATCTCTGCAGTATTTTCTGCAATTAAGCAACCAATTGCAGAGCAGACAATCTGCTTCCTGTTTACATCGGCACGCACATGCCCAGTGTATGTGAATGGTCATGTGATAGGCATTTTCAGGTGTGTTAGTATGGACAGAGATTATTTCTGCAATGGTGCTAAAATGCTTTATGTGTATGGAGATCTTTTGTTTGTTGTTTAAATACTGTTTTGAAATGAAAAGATTTAGTGTGGATGAGGCCTGGATAGCTTACCTCTCTTGCATGGACACTGTAGGTAATTAATTACCATGTTTGTGTTCCCCTAGTCCCAGACTCATCGACATGGGCAAAGTGTACAGACAGACCAACCTGGAGAACCTGGAACAGGCCTTCGGTGTGGCAGAGAGAGACCTGGGAGTGACACGCCTACTGGACCCTGAGGGTAAGACTGGCCTAAAGTAGATTGAATCTGAGACACCAGATTTGTTTTTGACTATAGTTTTATCCAGGTGTGTTATGCAGCAATATTTCTACAGGTTACTGACTGATGTTATTAATAATGAGATGGCGTATAATACAATTTGACCTTATCCTTTCAGATGTTGATGTCCCACACCCTGATGAGAAGTCCATCATCACTTATGTATCGTCCCTGTATGATGTCATGCCTCGGGTTGATGTACACGATGGCGTCAGAGCTAACGTAAGGAACTTGTTCCATACTAGGAGCCTTAATTGAATCATAAACTATGAGCTATAAATAAATGTGCCTCATGCAAACATTTGCTCTAATTTGATCTGACTGAATGTTTGATCAGATTTACTCAAACCTGAACAGCCTCGTGACTCTGCATATAAACCAGCTTTTGTGAGTGGTGGTTTTTGATGCTTCCAGATGTTCAAAGAGAAAAAGAAGTCTTGTGAAACCAAGTATGGCAGGAAATTAGCAACCTGTGGTGTTTACACTGCATAACAGATAGCTCATAGGGCTCATATGTTTTGTCACACATCATGTGTTACCCTGCTATACACTAGTATACTGAATACTATACACAGCACTATACCGTACTGTATGGTAGTTCATACAGACGTACCTATTATACCAAGGCTATGCTGGGGCATTTAATGTTCTTTAAGTCCTAAGCTTAAACTTAAGTAATACTAAACACAAGTACAACTGCACAAACTGACTCTGGGAGAACACCCTCTGTCCGTCTGCCACCATTGTCTTCCCTCTCCCACTATGTCCTCCACCACTGCCCCCTTCATAGCCCCGTCTCCACTGTCCGCCTCCTTGTCCACTCACACAAGACCTGGATTGTTTGGTACCTAATTGAGTTTAGTGCGGTGTGTGAGCGATTGAAACATGTCGACGCAGGAGAAGCTGCGCTGCCTTGTCTGTTGTTGTTAAACTGTCATTTTCTGCTGCGTCGGCTGCAGGAGCTGGAGCTGCGCTGGCAGGAGTACTACGAACTGGTGACCGTTCTGCTCCAGTGGATCCGCCACCATGTCATGATCTTCGAGGAGAGGAAGTTCCCGAGCAGCTATGAGGAGATAGAGGTGAGGTGACATGCTGATATATTTTGTCTCTCTTTGATATTGGTCTGTCTGCACTCAATGCTCTCCATGAAAAGTTGTATTTATGTTATTAACAAAAACTATTAAAACACAGCGCATAATATGAGTATTGTGAAAAAGAGGTTTCCATTGTTGGATCAAAGAACATGCTTGCATTATGTCTAGCTGTGGGCAGATAGAAGACACTGTATTCACAGACACTGTTGTACTGTAGGTGGGGCAGTGTCTGAGAAAATACAGCCAAAAGGCAGATAATGCTGAACTTAATCCTGAGGAGAATGACTGCTGTGCCACTCCCTGCCAGTGCTACATAACAAAAGCCTAGCGTGACTTTAGTATTTTTCCTCATTCTCATTGAGGTTAACTTATCATTGGCACAGCACCATCAAAAGTAGCTGTTTGGGTGTGCTTCTCTGAAGCAGTTTAGTCTGGTTAAAGAACAAGTAAAATTTTCTTGAGCGATACAGCCAGTGAAGCGATTCGACTCATTATATGTTCAGCTCAATTTACACCAGTCATGGGAATGAACAAACAGTCCTACAGAGGATAGCACTTCACTGTATACAGACAATTAGACTTGTAGTGTGTGGTGTTACTGTAATGTACTTATCTTATTTAGGGTATCAGGGTTTTAGATTCATTTAACTGATTTAAGGGCATAACACTGTGTCATTTACAAAGTAAAGCCAAGGTTTCATCATGTTCTGTAGAGGCTGGCAATGACGATGAAAATAAAAAAATAAATATATAGAGAGAATTTGCCAGTTTAAAGTTTTTTGTGTTTTTTTTCTTCTTCAGCTCCTGTGGCGCCAGTTCTTGAAGTTCAAAGAAACCGAGCTGCCAGTGAAGGAGACCGACAAGAACCGGTCTAAACACATCTACCAGTCCTTTGAGGCAAGCAAACCCTCATTTTCTAGTCTTCTGTATTTTACTGTCCTCTGTCCGACTGAGTTATGACTTATGCATTCTACTCCCATCTGCTCACAGAGTGCTGTGCATGCTGGTCAGGTAAAGGTCCCTCCAGGCTACCATCCCATCGATGTGGAGAAAGAATGGGGTAAACTCCATGTGGCCATCTTGGAAAGAGAACGGCTGCTCAGGATAGAGTTTGAGAGGTAGGGACAGTGCTGGATATGCAATGATATACTGTATACATTCCTTATGGGTGAGATTTTTATTGTACTGTTTTTCCAGCCAGGGTGTGTTGTGCTAACAAGACAGAACAGCATAGAAATCAATAAATCAGACACCACACCTAGCTAGCTGCAATCTTGCCCACTGACATACACAATGCCGTACGTTAAAATACGTTAAAATAAAGAGGATAGAAGACACACAGTATGTATACCTAGAAGTGATAACCACACCCTGTTACTCTGTAAGATAAAAATAACTTGTCATAATGGTTTTTACACGTACATACCACAGTTAGCAGTTTAGAATAGAAAAGACAGTGCTGACCATTGTTGTTTCAACAGGGGCCAAAATTACATGTCATAATCATAATTAGTTTTGGAACAGTAATACAATGATAAGATAGTAAATAAATGCAGAAAAGCACCCTTGCTAATAACTGAAAAATGCTAGCTAGCTAGTAGCCTAGCTTTAGCCTCAAGGTTAATGAATTAGCTACCCGGCTAACCTTCCAAAGCTGTGCTCATGAAAGGAAAGACAAAAATACATAATTCCTAATTATATTGTAATGTACCTTTGACTAAAGTTGCTTCTATATCAAACAACAATGAATTTTATTTAAGCATTGTAGATTGTTTTTTTTTTTTATGTTAATGATTTATTGCATCATTGTTCTGTTTTCGCACAGGATGGTCAAATAATTTGCTGAAAGTTTGTATCAAAACAAGAGAGACATATAAAGAGATATAAGGTGTGATAATATGGGATGAAAAAAAGACATCAATATTAAAATTTTCTGTGTATTTAGAGTAGTGTGGCGTCATGCTTAAGAAATGCGATGGCTTCATGTCACGAGATTGTGCGGTCATCTTGTTGTCTGATAGCCTTGTTTATGGTTCTGAGATGTGGAATGACTGAATGAGCAGACTGAATGTCTTTGTCAGGAAACTGAGACATTTTCGTCTCACTCTGCGCTGCTGCGTGGCAGAGTGTTTTCCTAAGACACAATGGGAGTCTGAGGGGAACTGACTGTCTTGTCGCTGGAAATGTAATCTTTATAAAAGAATTGAGGAATGGCATTTGTGAGTGACCCTCATAAATTGGAGTTTTTGCTACATCGCAGGAGGCTGTAAGTCGTGATCTTTAGCTTTTGGTGGTTGTGTGGTTGTCTCAACACGGGTTGTCTGTCCTAAAAATGTGAAGAAGGGAGTTTGTACTGTGGAAATTATGGGACAAGGATTATCACAGGGAATAATTCTTTTCAATTGAATTTTTTTTTAATCCAGACTTGAGAGGCTCCAGAGAATTGTCACTAAAGTCCAGATGGAGTCGGGTACATGCGACGACCAACTCAACCACCTGGAGACCCTTCTGCAGAAGGTGAGTCCTTTTCAGGTCTCACATTAATACTATACTTTGATATGTGTTCATAAAGAAGAATTTCATTATGATGAAATGGATTTTAAGTTTTTCCCAGTAACCTTTAAAATTAATTAAGCAGGAGATGGCTGCTGGACTCAGCATACATAGCAGTCATATAATCCAATTAAGCTCCAGTTTCACACCATTTAGTGTAATGCAAACTTGCTAGAAACTTCCCTCCAATCAGACATTAAAGAACATACCTAACGTACCTAAGCTCTACAAAGGTTATCTGCCAGTCATATAGGCTGTAGCTACAGAAAAGTAAAGAAAAGCAAATCATCGGAATCTTTACCGTCCTTCAGGCATAGAAAGGGCTGATGCTTTTTTGTGTCAATCTCTGTCACAAGCTCTTATTTTCATTCTAATGAGGGTGGCATTTGAAAAGAAGATTTATATTTTCATTGGCTTTCATCCCTTCAGGACATTCGTCTGATGAATGCAGGGAAACCACCTCAGCACACTGCAGAAGTGGAGAGAGAGCTGGACAAAGCAGACAACGTGATTCGCCTGCTCTTCAACGATGTGCAGGTACTCAAGGATGGGCGCCACCCTCAGGCTGAACAGATGTACCGCAGGTGGGTGCCACATGTTTTGCATTTAACCTTTGACAAAATACAACCCGCTACAAAACTGCTCAGAATACAAAAAAACAAAAGTATAAAATATAAAGCACTGTTTCTCATCTCCATAGGGTTTACCGCATCCATGAACGCCTGGTGAACCTGCGCAGCGATTACAACCTCCGCCTGAAGTCCTCTGTGACAACTGTCCAGGCTCCCCTGATGCAGACCACCCAGCATACCATTGTTAAAGCACGGCCTGAGATGGATGATGTGACCCTTCGCTATGTCAAAGACCTCCTGGCGTGGGTGGAGGAGAACCAGCTTCGCATTGATGAGGCTGAGTGGGGATCTGATCTGCCCTCTGTGGAGTCCCAGCTGGGCAGCCACAGGGGCCTGCACCAAACTGTGGAGGACTTCCGATCCAAGATTGAACGTGCCAAGGCCGATGAGGTAGTACTCAAATCACAACCACTGGAAAGGATACAATTCCATACTGTCTGATGACATTAGGCTGTTGATTTTAAAAGTAATCCCTGTTACATCTTTCATATTTTTCAGAGCCAGCTTTCTCCTGTTAGCAAGGGTGCGTACAAAGAGTACCTGGGTAAACTGGACCTTCAGTATGGCAAACTACTGGTAAATATTTTCATATTTCAAACTGCACAGTAAAGGCTTTGAATTGTACTATCGGAGTGCTTGTTTTTTAATCAGCTATTGGTAATTTGATCTTTTTTCCCTAGAACTCTTCCAAGTTCCGCCTGAGGAACTTAGATTCACTCCACGCCTTTGTCAGCGCTGCCACCAAGGAACTGATGTGGTTAAACGACAAAGAAGAGGAGGAGGTCAACTTCGACTGGAGTGACAGGAACACCAACATGACAGCCAAGAAAGACAACTACTCGGTGTGTTTTAGAAGATTTTGTTTGATTTTGTAAAAGATTTTTATATAAATGAATGAAATAAATTCATGATTTTTCTGCCAAGATTGTCGTTAACTATTGTTTTGATTGTTCAGGGTCTCATGAGAGAGCTGGAACTGAGGGAGAAGAAAGTCAATGACATCCAGGCCATGGGAGACAAACTTGTCAGGGATGGACATCCTGGCAAGAAGACAGTTGAGGTAAGTACTCTAGTCAACCCACAAGCAAAAATCTACATACTGTATAAAAGCTACAGAGTCATCATGTCCCCTCTGTCTCTTGCAGGCCTTTACAGCTGCTCTGCAGACTCAGTGGAGCTGGATCCTCCAGCTGTGCTGCTGCATCGAGGCTCATCTCAAAGAAAACACAGCCTACTACCAGGTGTGTAACAGTGACATTAATGACATTGAACTGTGGAATTCCAACAACCCAACAGTAAATATCCATCAATATATCTGGAGCAAAGAGTCAAATTTTCTGTCCCCCATGATGTTCTTCCCTTGCAGTTCTTTGGCGATGTCAAAGAGGCTCAGGACAAGATGAAGAAAATTCAAGAGAATATGAAAAAGAAATACAGCTGTGATCGCACCACCACAGCCACACGCCTGGAGGATCTGCTGCAGGATGCTGTGGTGAGTGATGACTGCTTACGTGTGTATTGCTAGATTTATATGCACATGATCATGCCAGATAAGTTCCGAGTTCAGAATCAAAATTAAAAAAAGATAACTGAAAATTATTTTGCGTTTAATCTTTGTATTTATCTATTTTTCACCAGGAGGAAAAAGAACAGCTGAATGAATACAAGACCCTTGTGAATGGTCTGAACAAGAGAGCCAAGTCCATCATCCAGCTGAAACCACGCAACCCCACCACCGCCATCAAAGGCAAACTGCCAATTCAGGCCGTCTGTGACTTCAAGCAACAGGAGGTTAGTGATTTATGATCTATTCACAGCCCAGAATGGTCATACTTGTCACAGAACCTCAGTCATGCCCTCTTAAATGTGTGTAATTTATCAATTGTGGATTGTGTTTCAGATCACTGTCCATAAAGGAGATGAGTGTGCGCTCCTCAACAACTCGCAGCCCTTCAAGTGGAAGGTCCTGAACCGCTCTGGACACGAGGCGATAGTGCCCTCCGTCTGCTTCATGGTACCTCCTGTCAACAAGGAGGCCGTGGACAGTGTCTCCAGGTGAGAGGACAATAAGAAATAGAATGAGACACCTATGTGACAGCTGTATGTATAAACTGCAGCTACTCAGCCACACCCTGTCTTAAACTCTACTGCTTTTTCTGACACAAAAAGTACTGATCCCAATAGTGACCTTGATCCATTTGACAAATAATTTACAGATGTTATTTACAGTAAGAGGCAGCATATTTCTATATTGTTCTGAAGCAGCAAGGTTTATGGGAAATGTGGTTATTTTATTTGGAAATATGTGATACTACACATACCGGTAACTTATAACAGGTAACTGATTTAAGAAGGCAGTTCTGTTTCTGTCAACCAAGCCAATCTCATGACACAAATGACACATTATGGGTTTAATTTTAAACTGTAGTGTAATAAGTATTGCCTGTTTCTTAATTCTTACACTTTCTGTGCTACTCTTCTACTTCAGTCTGGATGCAGGTCATCAGCAGTTGGTGTCTATGTGGCAGAAGCTCCATATCGACATGAAGAGCTT
The DNA here is from genome assembly GCA_026686955.1 of Epinephelus cyanopodus. NCBI lineage: Eukaryota > Metazoa > Chordata > Actinopteri > Perciformes > Serranidae > Epinephelus > Epinephelus cyanopodus. The sequence goes on from CM048919.1 coordinate 13,499,057, forward strand.
GCTGTCATGGCAGTACCTGATGAGAGACTTCACTCAGATACGCTCCTGGAACATCACCATGGTGAGTGTCAACACTTTCATGCCAAAAAAAAAAAAAAAAAAGCCATTAATAGGTGTTATGTTAGGTGTAAACTTTAAAGGAGCTCTATACGACATTTAGAGCATTAATATAACAGTAAACAACTATTTGCTATGTAAAGATATCATGAAGTGAGGGCATTCTGAGCAGAGAATGATGTCACACTTCCTCTATGTGTTGTAATCTGAGCAACTCTGTTCTTTGATGTGATAGACAGTGCCTGCATGTTAATGCGTGTGAATCCTATGTGGTATCCGAATGACTAGCTAGTCACTAGTTGCTAGTTGCTTTGTGCTGCACTCATATGGCAGTTATCACCAATATTAGGATGGCCTCATGACAGGAGTGTAGCAACTACTCTCTGATTTAATAACAGTGGGAAGGGTGCTCTAGCCTTTATATAATTAACAGCTAAACAGTTTGGTCTTTGCTGAAATGATTCAGCACATTTTATTCCATAAAATAAATCTGACTCTGAAACAAAAATACATCATTAAATCAAAATACAGCATCAACCTCCTCAGAGCATGCAGTGGAATTCCTCTGAAGTCCTGCATCCTAATCCCTCCCCTGTTTTTCTCTATCCTGTGTAGTTAAAGACCATGAAACCAGAGGAGTACAGGCTGTTGATGAGGAACCTGGAAATCCACTACCAGGACTACATGCGTGACAGCCAGGACTCGCAGCTCTTTGGCCCAGATGATCACACGCAGGTCGAGGAGGACTACACCAAGTCGACCCAGCATTTCGACAACCTGCTTCGCTCCATGGAGAAAGGTAACTTTATTTTTTTTTCCCTCTTAACAACAAATTAGCTTGTAATTATTCATGGATATGTGAAGCAGATGCAATAAGACACAATAAGTGAAAAGCAGCTTTACAGTATATAACTGTCGTTCACCTTTCAGGGCTAAGGGTTATTAAGCTCAAAGGTGAGTGGTGTCAAGCTAGTCAAAGCTACGGCTCAGCAAGCTAGTGTGTGTACAAGCTTTTAAGCTTTGGATGAGATGTTCAAAGATAACCATTAGTGTTAGAATAGAGTTCACAGTGACTGCATGTTGTTTTGGTTCCTACGCTTTTCTTTTTGCAGCTCTACACAAATACATATTATGTGAGTTAGGCTACACTGTGTTGTGCTTTTATCATGCAGCCTCCTAATGGTGTGATTAATTACTTCAAGTACAAAATACTTACTATATAATGTATGCTATGACTTTAGTGTATATGGTGACGCATGTGTGTGTCACAACACATGAAGAGCTGCATGTATGATCGTGCTTACGTGCACGGCAAATATGTGGTAGATGTTGCAGAGACACAATGTGGTTTGAGAATGTGAAAATTTTTAGCAAGATGTAACCATGTCCTAAAGTAACAACATCATACTGTAAACTCACTGTGTCATGTACAGAAAACTCTTATCTAAGCCGTGTATTTAGTATTTCTTAATCTAGTCAGTATTTCTACAGTCTTGGTCCTTGGTCTATTTTTCCCCCAACTTCAGCCTCACAGTAAATAAATAATTTGTTGTGCTGTTCTAAACTAATAAATATGATGTTACACAGGTCAACAGGATGAGACCCTGTGTAAGAACTACATCTCTGAGATCAAGGACCTGCGTGTGCGTATAGAGGACTGTGAGACTGGGACTGTGGCTCGCATACGCAAACCTATGGACAAGGAACCACTGAAAGAATGTGTTCAGAAGACAACAGACCAGAAGGTACTGTACATAACAATGTGACCATATTAATTACACCACATTACCATATCAATTAGAAATTAGTAGAGCATTAGGAGACTGCTACTACTGGCTTCTATATTTCAATTGTGTGCCACTAGGTTTAAATCAGCTGGGATGCCTGCAGCCTGGAGGATTATCTCAAATGCTAATTTACATTAGCTTTTCTTGTACAGTATTCTCAGTAAAGAGAATGAAGCAGAAACACATACTGATATCTTCTTTGCAAGAGGAGATGTGTCTCAATGTAGAGAGATGCAAAATGTCCAACAGATGTATAAATACTGTGGTGATCATGTATTTGTCAGCAGCAATATTACGCATTTTCCTGACTGTCATGACGTTTTGAGTACCATGAGCTTGCTTAGTTTTCGTGTTAGCCTAATGACCCAACATTATTGGAAGTACAATGTCCATAACACAATTCTTAACAGCCCACTGGCCCCAGAGGCAAAACAGATCCATCCATGCAGAGGAAAGAAGGGAAAATAAAAGAAGATGAAGATACAATAGGAATTAGATAATTCTGTAGGGGGCAATGTTAGGCAGCATTGGTGGAGAGAAAAAAAGAGGAATACATTTTCATATTCTCTCTCCTAAACCTCTGGGCACGCTATAGAGCCTCAGTTAATGTCGCTAAGAGAATTGTAATTGCTTTAAGGTCTTGAATTTGTAGCAGCTCAGGGAGAGTTGCAGATAGTGCTGTAGACCTGCTGACTGCCTCTGACCACAGCTGCTCAGCTCCCTGCTGCCCTGAGACTATTAAAATGTAGAAACCCAGCACAGGTTCATTTGAGTTTTAAAGTTGCATTATAGCACATTTGTGGAATCTTCTCCTCATAATAATGTGGTTGTGAGTCCTTTGTCGGTCCTTTCTTACATGCTCAGTTCAGTTGACTAACATTTGTTGTCCTCTTTTATACAGAAAGTCCAAGTAAAGCTTGAGGGCCTCAAAAAGGACCTTGATAAGGTGTCTGTGAAGACACAAGAGGTCCTGGCCTCCCCTCAGCCGTCTCCCTCAGCTCCCGTCCTGCGCTCAGAGCTTGACCTCACTGTGGAGAAGATGGATCATGCTTACATGCTCTCCTCGGTTTATCTTGACAAGTAAGTCCACGGGCAATTATTCTTGAGAGTTAAAGGATCGGTGCGTAGGATTAAGGAGACTCTGTTATTAGAAATGAGGATAATTTTCACTATTATGTTTTTATTAGTGTATCATCACCTGAAACTAAGAATTGTTGTGTTTACATTGGCTTAAAATGAGCCCTTCATGTCTACATAGGGAGCAGGTCCTCTTCCATGGAGCGCGAAATGTTGCACTGCTGTGTTTCTACAGAAATCCAGATCGGACAAATTGAACTGGCTCTAGAGAAGGCCTTTCACATTTTTACATTACCTGAAGGCCATTATAGGTTCTTATAGAGGCCTGGAGACGGAGGGGTGCAGAAAGTGATATTCAGTTGGTTGCAGTTTGCAGCCTCACCATTAGATACCACAAAACCTTCATACTGGTTCTTTTCTAGAACATGCACTGTTTTCTGATTCCTTGCTACTTTATTTACATATTGTTTCTTGCCCCAGGCTGAAGACTGTGGAAATGGTCATCCGTAACACACAGGGCGCTGAGGGAGTTCTCAAGCAGTACGAGGACTGTCTGCGTGAGGTTCACACCGTGCCAGGCGATGTCAAGGAAGTAGAGGCTTACAGAACAACGCTTAAGGTAAGCAGCATACGATTCTTTTACAAGGTTTCTGGGTTCAGATGAACAACATCTGTTAGAGGAGAACTTTCTCAAGTGTTGTATATTTGCATACAGACAAATTAATAAAAATCAGTGAAGTAGCCATTTGGGAACTGTTCCCTTTGAGTGGTCTTGTCTGAACTGATGATTGTGACCTTGTTTGCTCACGGCTGACTGTCCTTTCTCTTTGTATGAAATCTTGCAGAAAATGCGGGCTGAGGCTGAGGGTGAACAGCCAGTGTTTGATTCTCTGGAAGAAGAGCTGAAGAAGGCCACTGCAGTGAGTACCAAGATGTCACGTGTGCACAACGAGCGTGACGTGGAGCTGGACCACTACCGCCAGCAGCTGTCTAATCTTCAGGACCGCTGGAAGGCTGTGTTCACCCAGATAGATATTCGCCAGAGAGAGCTAGAGCAGCTCGGCCGCCAGCTAGGCTACTATCGTGATAGCTATGATTGGCTGATGCGCTGGATTTCCGACGCCAAGAAAAGGCAGGAGAAGATCCAGGCTGTGCCCATCACTGACAGCAAAACTCTGAAAGAACAACTGGCCCAGGAGAAGGTATATCAAGCACTGCTTGATATAATTAGCTTCTTATTTTCTAAGCATGTTAGTTATTTACAAATCATTTTCATATGAATCTAGTGAACTCAACTCTTAATTGTAATCCCTTTTTCAAAACAGAAACTGCTGGAGGAGATTGAGGGTAACAAAGACAAAGTTGATGAGTGTCAAAAATATGCTAAAGCATACATTGATACGATCAAGGTGAGCATTAAACATTGCTAGTTTGCATTAACTATTGTAAAAATTGTACTTCTGACCATTCACATGAAGTATGGCCTTACTGATGTATGGAGAATGTCCTTTTTGTCAAATAGGACTATGAACTCCAGTTGGTGGCCTACAAAGCTCATGTAGATCCTCTTGCTTCACCCTTGAAGAAAAGCAAACTGGATTCTGCTTCTGACAACATCATTCAGGAGGTGTGTTTCTTAGAACCCATGTTGGATACAGCTTCTAGAAAATATTTTGATAAAGGACAGCCTGACCATGAAGTCATTTTACTGTGAAAGACATATGCATGAAGATGAAAATGACACGTTTGTTTGTCTCTCCTTGTATCAGTATGTAACACTGAGGACCAGGTACAGTGAGCTGATGACACTGACAAGTCAGTACATCAAGTTCATCACCGACACGCAGCACCGCCTGGAGGACGAGGAGGTGCGTGACAACTGGCTGAGGATCCCAAACAAACTAAATTCTAACATTAACCTAACCAACCAACCAAATAATCCACCAACCAACAAACGAGATTACCGGCCGAACACTGAAATGCATGCATGCACGCACGCACTGTGTGTCACACACACACGTACACACACGCATTACATTAATGTACGGATGACAAATAGTTCCTTTGCACAGGTTATGCTTGAAACATTGGCATGCTGTAGCTGATCTATTAGCCAGTGAAGCACATGTTTATGGAGCATAGTATATGCTTTTAGTTTAGAAAAAAAACAAATGATGATTGCAAACAAATAAGATGCATGAGGTTTGAGTGTGTTTACATTGAAGAGAATACAGCATCTAAATAAATTATTCATTCAGCTACAATGAGACTAAAGTTCTCAATACCAGTCTAAAAGTAGTCCAAACAAATAGAGCACACTGTGTGTTCATTGAGCCATCTCCATCCATTGTGTGTATTGTGACATTGTAGATTTAGCGTGAGGGGTTCTTTCTTTCACTACGATTTTCTTTTCCTTTTTTTATGTCTGGCCACTTCATTTCCTGAGGTTAAAATCAAAGTGGAGACTATCTTTCAGCCTGGTTATCATGGTCTTCAGCTCTACTTCCGCCCCTAAATTAACACAAGTTTAAAGTTTCACATTATTTTCTAACCCTAATGTTTTTTTTGTTTCTTTGCTTCTCTTAACTGCTTGCCAGTGCTTTGCCATGATGAATGCTTAACTTGTTTGAGCATTAAAGAGGTAAATTATTTACAGTGTTTCAAGTACCTACTGTACTGCATAAGCTCCATTCTCTCTGTCATCCTAACATCTGTCTCTCTCTCAAACTGCATTTTGGCTTTTCATGGCATATTAACGTTCTTGCTTTCACTGAAGCCTTTTAGAAATATACAGTAACTGCCCGCTTTGAGAATCACTTCTTTACTTACACTATGTCCTTAATATGTTTTTTAACCCACATTACAATGCTTTTCTACACTTCCCTGGAGTCATAAACTGGTTCCCTACCTTACAGTGACATCACCTAAACCTGCTATCCTTGACTTTGCCTTTCTTTTCCATCCCATTTTATGGCAAATAGTGATTTAAAGAACCCCCAGTGCATGGGATGAGATAAGTAGTAGTCTAAGTGAATGGTTTGAATAATACTCTAACATGAGGCATTCTCTAATAAAATAAAAATATGTGGGAGATACTCTATTATCTGCATTAAACAAGACAGTACCTGCCACATATGTAATAAACACTGAGATAAACATTTCAACTAATTGTTTTCAACAGTGTGATAAGAATTGAAGCTAAATTGTAGACATACAATATAATATATTGGAATCTCAATTATAATGCAGTTTTTGAAAGTTAGTGCTACAGCTACAGTTGCATGCCATATGATTTTCTTGCTGTGTTGTGAAGTGATATTTTGTTTCCATACATTAATTGATTCACCCCATCATCCATTTTTTCCTGAATTGTCTTGTCATTAATTATTTTAATTGCATCGTGAATTTAACATCACTTTAATGAATGTGCATCTAATTTGTGTGTAGTGATTGATCTTTGACTTGACCTTTGAGCTAACTTTAACATTAACATTGCCTCGGTAATACAGTACATTAAGTTGCTCTTATTCCAGTGTGATTAGGCTGTGATTACTATAGTAATTACAAATTTAATCCACACTGCCCTGAGCTAGTTAATGTAAAGTGCTACCTTTAACATGTCATGCTTGATTATAATCCTTTCTTTACCATTTGCTTCCACTAATGCAGAAAGCTGCAGAGAAACTCAAAGCGGAAGAGCAGAAAAAAATGGCCGAGATGCAGGCCGAGTTAGACAAACAGAAGCAGTTAGCTGAAGCTCACGCAAAGGCTATTGCCAAAGCTGAGAAAGAAGCTCGAGAGCTGAAGCTCAGAATGCAGGAAGAAGTGAGCAAGAGAGAGGTTGCTGCTGTAGATGCAGAAAAGCAAAAGCAGAACATCCAGCAGGAACTTCATGAGCTCAAGAACCTCTCAGAGCAGCAGATCAAGGATAAAAGTCAGCAGGTGGATGACGCTCTTCAAAGCAGGACCAAGATTGAGGAGGAAATCCGCCTCATCAGGATTCAACTTGAGACAACAGTTAAACAAAAGTCTACTGCAGAATCTGAGCTTGAGCAACTTCGTGACAGAGCAGATGAAGCTGAGAAACTCAGAAAGGCCGCCCAGGAAGAAGCTGAGAAGCTCCGCAAACAAGTCAATGAAGAGACCCAGAAAAAACGTGTGGCAGAGGAAGAACTCAAACTCAAATCTGAGGCAGAAAAAGAAGCTGCTAAGCAAAAGCAAAAAGCTCTGGAAGACCTTGAAAACCTCAAGAGGCAGGCAGAGGAGGCTGAAAGGCAAGTGAAGCAAGCTGAGATTGAAAAGGAGAGGCAAATCCAGGTTGCCCAGGAGGTAGCCCAGAAGAGTGCCGCTGCTCAGCTCCAGAGCAAACACATGTCCTATGTGGAAAAGACCTCAAAATTGGAGGAAACATTAAAACAAGAGCATGGTGCTGTCCTTCAACTGCAAGAAGAAGCGGCGCGTCTCAAGAAACAACAGGAGGATGCAATAAATGCCAGAGAAGAGGCAGAAAAAGAACTTGAGAAATGGAGGCAAAAAGCTAATGAGGCCCTTCGTCTAAGACTCCAGGCTGAGGAGGAAGCCCACAAAAAGAGCCTTGCTCAAGAAGAAGCTGAGAAACAAAAGGAGGATGCTGAGCGTGAAGCTAAAAAGAGAGCCAAAGCTGAAGAGTCAGCCCTGAAGCAGAAAGAAATGGCTGAGAAAGAACTTGAGAAGCAGAGGATGGTAGCTGACAGCACGGCTCAGCAGAAACTCACTGCAGAACAGGAACTGATTCGACTTAGAGCAGACTTTGACAATGCAGAACAGCAGAGATCCATCCTTGAAGATGAACTGTACCGCCTGAAGAATGAAGTTGTTTCAGTTCAACAACAAAAGAAACAGCTGGAGGATGAACTGGCCAAAGTCCGGAGTGAAATGGATGTACTTTTTCAGCTTAAATCTAAAGCAGAAAAGGAGACCTTGTCCAACACAGAGAAGAGCAAACAACTTCTTGAGGCTGAAGCTGCCAAGATGAGGGATGTGGCTGAGGAAGCAAGCAAGCTGAGAGCCATTGCTGAAGAGGCCAAGCATCAGAGGCAAGTTGCTGAGGAGGAGGCAGCTCGTCAGAGAGCAGAGGCTGAGAGGATTCTCAAAGAGAAGCTGGCTGCCATCAGCGAGGCCACTCGTTTAAAAACGGAGGCTGAAATTGCCCTGAAGGAGAAGGAGGCAGAAAATGAAAGACTGCGGCGACAAGCTGAGGATGAAGCTTACCAGAGGAAAGCTCTTGAAGACCAGGCCAACCAGCATAAGCAAGAGATTGAGGAAAAGATTGTCCTACTCAAAAAATCATCGGAGGCTGAAATGGAAAGACAAAAGGCAATAGTGGATGACACACTGAAACAGAGGCGAATTGTCGAAGAAGAAATCCGAATTCTGAAGCTCAACTTTGAAAAGGCTTCATCTGGAAAACTTGATCTGGAGCTAGAACTGAACAAACTGAAAAACATTGCAGAGGAAACTCAACAAAGCAAACTAAGAGCAGAGGAGGAGGCAGAAAAACTAAGGATGCTTGCCCTTGAGGAGGAAAAGAGGAGGAGGGAAGCAGAGGAGAAGGTCAAGATTATCGCCGCTGCAGAGGAAGAGGCAGCCAGACAACGCATGGCAGCTCAAGAAGAGCTTGATCGCCTGAAGAAGAAAGCAGAAGAAGCCAGAAAGCAGAAAGAGGATGCCGACATTGAAGCAGAAAAACAGATTGTTGCTGCCCAACAAGCAGCCCAGAAATGCAATGCAGCTGAGCAACAAGTCCGGAGCGTCCTTGCCCAACAGAAGGAAGATATCATCACACAGCAGAAGCTTAAGGAAGAGTATGAGAAAGCCAAAAAGCTTGCTAAAGAAGCAGAGGCTGCTAGGGAAAAGGCAGAGAGGGAGGCTGCTCTCCTTCGTCAACAAGCAGAAGAAGCAGAACGGCAAAAGGCAGCTGCTGAGCAAGAAGCTGTAAATCAAGCCAAAGCTCAGGAGGATGCCGAGAGGTTGAGGAAGGAGGCCGAATTTGAAGCTGCTAAACTAGCACAAGCAGAAGCTTCAGCACTCAAGCAGAAGCAACAAGCCGATGCTGAAATGGCAAAGCACAAAAAACTAGCAGAGCAAACATTGAAACAGAAGTTCCAAGTGGAGCAAGAGCTTACAAAGGTGAAACTTAAGCTTGATGATACTGATAAACAGAAATCTCTACTGGATGAAGAGCTGCAGCGCTTGAAGAATGAGGTTGATGATGCTGTCAAACAGAGGGGGCAGGTGGAGGAGGAGCTGTTCAAAGTCAAGGTTCAGATGGAGGAGCTACTCAAACTGAAAAACAGAATCGAGGAGGAAAATCAACGCTTGATTAAGAAAGACAAAGATAACACACAGAAATTCCTGGCAGAGGAAGCTGAAAATATGAAGAGGCTTGCAGAGGATGCTGCTAGACTCAGTGTAGAAGCCCAAGAGGCTGCGCGCTTGAGACAGGTTGCAGAAGATGACCTCAATCAGCAACGAGCTCTTGCAGATAAAATGCTCAAAGAAAAAATGCAGGCCATACAAGAGGCATCTAGGTTCAGAGCTGAAGCAGAGATGCTCCAAAGACAAAAGGACTTGGCTCAGGAGCAGGCACAAAAGTTGCTGGAGGATAAACAACTGATGCAACAGCGTCTGGAAGAGGAAACTGAAGAATACCAGAAGTCACTTGAAGCAGAGAGGAAAAGGCAATTGGAGATCGTAGCTGAGGCCGAGAAGCTCAAACTTCAGGTTTCTCAGCTCAGTGAAGCCCAGGCCAAAGCTGAGGAGGAGGCTAAAAAATTCAAGAAACAAGCTGATCTGATTGCTGTCCGTCTTCATGAGACTGAAATAACCACCCAGGCAAAAATGACTGAAGTGGCTAAACTGGCATCTGAGAAACAAAATACCAGCAAAGAGGCTTGCGATTTACGCAAGGCAATCGCAGACCTAGAGAGGGAGAAGGATAGACTGAAAAAGGAAGCAGAAGAACTTCAAAATAAGTCTAAAGAGGTATTGTGTCAAAAATGGCATAACAGAGCAGCTTATGTCATTGTTAACTCTATCTGAAAACTAACATACTTCTTTCTTTAAATTTCCTCTATCCCTTTCTCTGATTATACTAATCATGAAACCATATCTTTGACTGTAAATGTGATTTAATTTTTTTTTTTACAGTGCACTGTGCTCATGCAGATCACGCCCCCCCCCCCCCCCCCCCCCCCCCCCCCATATCCTGGAATGTTGCTTCATTTTTTAAGACATGCTTCACATTTCCTTTTGCCTCAAAACTCAGCTCCAAAATATGACAGACTGAGAAGACTGAAATTATGATACTCCATCTGCAATTGTGCCAAACATAACAATTTAAATGTGACTGGAGACATGCCTTATTACAACATGCACCTATGTATTTACCAGAACTCCTAACCTTTAGGAGGATTTTTGCCAGTGTTCAGTGAGTTTTAAAGGAATGCATGCTATCATGGATGGTAGCAAAATCCTTAATGTTGGCTGGATTTTCAGGATAAAAGAAAATAAAAAAAAGAAATAGCTGAACGATGCACCTACTTAGTGGCTAAGAAAAAGACATGTCACCTACAGTTACCATGTGTCCATTAGTGTTGATGTTGTTACTCAAAAAAAAGTGATGTATTACATCGGGATGTCTCGATCCAGCTTTTTCACTTCCGATCCGATACCGATATTACAGCCTTGAGTTTTGGCCGATACCGATACGAATCCGATCGAAGCGCGTATTATATATATTCACTTATTTTGTTATCAGTCATGTTAGAAAAGGTTTGATTAAGCGATATTACTCTAACAAGAACAACTACTTAATCAGGTTAGTTAGAATGATCCACAGCAGTTGGTATGAGAAACGTTTATTGTTGACACGTTATTGTTAACAGGGTTAAATAAACAGACTTTAAACTTGAACATTAACATTAAATAAAAAATGTAGCTGGTTTGCTTTGGCTGCATTGGCAACTTAATAAATAGAAAATAAATCAACACAAGAAACCTTTAAAATGTCTAACATTGAAATTAAAATAGCAGCAAGACTCCACACACTTGTGCTTCGCCCCCCTAATAAATAAAAAATAGATTATCACCACAAGACATTGATGACATTTAACAAACAATGCAGCCTTTCTTTTTCAGTTATTTTAGTAGTGTCAGTGCCAGCCTGGTGCTGCTGTTTCCTGGGACCAACAGAGGGACACAAAAACCCACACACAATATGTACAACTGTTTAAACAAGCAATAGTCCATCCATGGCTCCAGTTTCACTAATTGTGCCCAAAACAATGCCATCAGTGCTCTTTACTTAAACAGTAAGAATGTAAACCAAATAAAAATATCACTCTCAAAAAACCAGAGCAGAAAAATAGTCAGTTAACTATATTGACCGCTACTCTTCCTACCCACCATGTGTGTCTGCCGTCTGCATGCTGGGCTGGTGGATTGATAGTAAGTGCTGGAGCGGATTACTGGAATAGACTGCTTGAATCGCGGAGCACTGGGCTGGCCAGAAAATCTGAATCAGAATTTGTGAAAAACTGGATCGGAGTTCTTGGATCAGCATTTTTCCATGCAGTCCAATCCCATGCTGATGCACATTTTTTGCTAATATCGGCAGCCGATACCAATCCGAATATAGAATCGGGACATCCCTAGTATTACACATTATTGTTACTTGAAAAATAACTGCTTTACTTGACTTAATTACTCCCTGTAGAAAGTAATTTGTTAAGCAACACTCAGGTGTATTAACAGAGCACTGCAGTAGGTTATAACTGCCTCAAAATAAAACAAATATCATAATAATACAAATATTTACTGCCTTAAAATAATATCAATAGGCCTAAATAAAATAATATGCGAGACTAGCTTTCCACACACCATTAGATGATGGCAGGCTTAAAATTGAGACAAAAATTATTTAAATGGCCTCTGAATGGCATTTAATGGGCTTAACAATACATTACCACATAACTGCATTACAAAGTATTATGTAACCATAATTATATTGCCTTGTAACAGGTCACCCCCAACACTGGTAACAATGCCAAGTATTCATTGTGAATGCTGTGTTAAGATAATGCTGACATCGCCACCCCACCAGATATATGTGTTGTATTTGTCATTCAAGCAAAACTCTGTCACCCACGTTGACATGACAAAATGTTTGCCAGAGATGTCACCGTACATATTCAGCCTTCCATCAGACATTACCATGACATGCACCGGTGTGCATCAGTTGACACGAAGGGCATGCGGCTTCATCCACAACCTCCATCCCTTGGGTTATTAGTGTTTTCCTTTACTGTTAAACTATTTGAAAGGGTACCCTCCTAGAGTCCGTGCAAACAGTTTATCATACAGATCTGATGGTGTAAGTAAGCATTACATGATATGCCCCTTGCCATTTAAAATAAAAAATATTAAGGCGTATCTGTCGTAACAGATGTAAATAATGGAATAACGAAATATAATTACTGATATCTAACAGTAAGCAATAATTTTTCATGTAGCAAAATTGCACTGGATAAACAGCATTTGCCAATTTATTGGTACCACAGTTTAGCAGAATATCTTAAAATTTCAGTTTGTAAAAGCGTATATATTCATGTAAAATCTGTAGACTTTGTTGAACATAGTCCATCATAATCCAGATTGACTGTGACAGTGATTTTTCTCAACTGAGTTTTACTGTAACATGTGAGCTCTGCTCATATAACTTAATTAGTTTGCAATGGTTTGATCACTCAGGGCCACACATACATACACACACACACACACACACACACACACACACACAATAAATTGATGGTGATTATCAGTTTCAAGAAGGTAATAATTGTGTCCATGCAGCCAGTTTTCTGTTCGAATTCTTGTAAGGCAAAAAATATTCTCATCAAATGTATATTAAAAAAAGGGACTCTTATGACAGTCTATTTAAGTCAATTACTTTTTGGTCATACAACTTATGTTATTAGTAGGTTGAGGAATGTCATTCTCATGGTTGATCTGGATTTTATAATGTAGGCTGAAATACGAAAAAAATACACCAATATGAAAATGTATTATCTGTAATCTTGAAACAAAGATGCTAGAGAAAGAGATTTATTTAAAAAAAATACTACACAACCAATTTTGAACTATGAAAAACCTGCAGAAAAGCACACATAATCTAAATTAGGGATTTTTTAAATCTCCATATGCATAAGCAGAGTGCATTGTACAAATTGTATCCATTATAAATTAAATAAACAATTAAGAAAACAAATTATGTACAGAATATATGTGCATCACCGATATACCTTTTGTAACTTGTGTTTTCTATTTTTTTTCCCCTATCAGATGGCCGATGCACAGCAGAAACAAATTGAAAAAGAGAAGATAGCCCTCGAGCAGACATTCCTTACAGAAAAGGAGATGCTTTTAAAGAAGGAGAAGCTTATTGCAGAGGAGAAAAAGAAGCTGGAGAGCCAGTATGAAAAGGAAGTCAAAAAGGCCCAAGCTCTCAAAGATGAACAGGAACGCCAGAGACAGCAGATGGAGGAGGAAAAGAAGAAACTCCATGCTACAATGGATGAGGCCCCCATAAACAAAAAGAGGCTGAGCAAGAGATGCTCAACAAGCAAAAAGAATTGCAGGATATGGAGAGGAAGAGACTAGAGCAGGAAAGGATTCTTGCAGAAGAGAACCAGAAATTGCGTGAGAAGCTGCAGCAGCTTGAAGAAGCACAAAAGAATGTCCCTGAGAAAGAGACCATACGTGTAACAATGGTTGGGTCACAAAGTGCAGTTTACAATGGCCAAAATGCTGGTGATGCAGTAGACAATGTGGAGAAGAAACCAGATCCCTTGTCTTTTGATGGCATACGTGAGAGGGTACCTGCAAGCACTTCATGATGTTGGCCTTCTATCCAAGAAGGAATTTGACCAGCTAAGAAAGGCAAAATCACTGTTCAAGATCTTGGTGAGACTGAAGCACTTAGAAGAACTCTTAAAGGAAAGAATGGCATTGCTGGTGTTTTGACGCCATCTAATGAAAAATGTCAATCTACCAAGCATCAAAAGAGAAAAAGATTACTCCAGGCACAGCTATGATCCTTCTTGAAGCCCAAGCAGCCAGCGGTTACATTTAGACCCTATTAAGAATCAGAAACTTTCTGTAAATGAGGCTGTCAAAGAAGGCGTTATTGCCCTGAACTGCACAACAAAATGCTTCTGGCTGAGAGGGCAGTTATTGGCTACAAAGATCCATACACTGGTGGGAAGATCTCTGTCTTGAAGCCATGAAGAAAGGTCTGATAGAACATGATCATGCCATCAGAATCCTTGAGGCTCAACTTGCAACTGGTGGCATAGTTGACCCAATCAATAGTCACCGTGTACCCAATGAAACAGCCTACAAACAGGGATATGATGCTGAAATGAACAAGATCATGGAGAAACCTTCAGATGACACAAAGGGATACTTTGACCCAAGCACTCAGGAACCTTTGACATATGCTGAGTTGATGGCGAGATGCACCACTGACCCTGACACCAATCTGCTACTCTTGCCAATCACAGACAAAGCTGCTCAGTGCTCAAGTATACACAGAGGAGGAAACCAAGGATGTGTTCAGCAAAACAACTGTGTCCGTGCCATTTGGACGGTTTCAGGGAAAGACTGTCACCATTTGGGAAATTATCAATTCTGAGTACTTCACTGAAGACCAGAAGAAGGATCTTCTCCGTCAATACAAGACAGGAAAAATCACAATTGAAAAAATCATTAAGATTGTGATTACTGTGGCAGAGGACAAAGAGAAGAAGAATGAAATTACCTTTGATGGTCTGAGAGCACCAGTTCCTGCCACTGAACTCCTGGAATCCAAAATCATTGATAAAGACCTACTACAACAAATTGCACAAGGGCAATAAGACAGTCAAAGAGGTATCTGAAATGGAGCCTGTCCACAAAGCATTGAAGGTACAAACTGTATTGCAGGTGTAGTTATCGACTCATCCAAGGAGACAATGTCTTTCTATCAGGCTATGAAGAAGGACATGATGAGGGCAGAGCCTGCCTTGCATATGCTTGAAGCCCAAGCAGGCACAGGCGTGGTTGACCCTGTCAATAATCAGAAGCACACAGTTGATGAAGCTGTCAAAGCAGGAGTTGTTGGTCCTGAGCTGCATGAAAAACTCCTGTCTGCAGAGCGGGCTGTTACAGGTTACAGATCCTTATACTGGCAAGACTGTATCTTTGTTCCAAGCGAAAAAAGATCTCATACCTAAAGAACAAGGAATCCGACTCGATGCCCAAATGGCCACCGGTGGCATCATTGATCCAGTAAAGAGCCATCACATTCCTCATGATGTGGCATGCAAGAGGAACTATTTTGATGATGAAATGAAAGAAATTCTTAACAACCCCACTGATGAAACTAAATGCTTCTATGACCCCAACACAAAAGAAAATGTCACATACTCAGAGCTCTTCAAGAGATGTGTCCCTGACAAGAAAACTGGTCTCCCTCTCCTGCCTCTTTCTGATGAAGCAATCAGTGCAAAGGAGGAGCCAACATACACCGATGCCCAGACAAAAGAGGCCATGACTCAGGCAACTGTGGAGCTCGACTCTGGACCATTTAAGGGCAGGAAGATGACCATCTGGGACATCATCAGCTCTGAATATCTCACTGAGGAACAAAGGCTTGACCTGCTCAGACAGTTTAGGTCAGGAAAGGTTACAATTGAAAAGATAATCAAGATCGTCATCACAATTGTAGATGAGAAAGAGGCCAAGAAGCGAGAACAGTCCAACTTCAAGGGACTTAGAGTCCTGTCCCAGCTAGTTCTCTGTATGATTCAAAAATCATTGACAAACCAACATTTGACCTTCTTCAACAAGGCAACAACACCTAAACAAGTTAGTGAGAATCCACAAGTCAATAAATACCTCCAGGGCTCTGATAGCATCGCTGGCATCTACCTGGAGCCAACCAAAGAGAAAGTAAGCATTTATCAGGCTATGAAGAAAAAGCTCCTCAGACACAACACAGGTCTTTCACTTCTTGAGGCCCAGGCAGCCACTGGATTCCTTGTAGATCCAGTGAGAAACCATGCCTGCCTGACAGTAGATGAGGCAGTGAAGTCAGGTCTTGTTGGTCCAGAACTACATGAAAAACTCTCTCTGCAGAAGCTGTCACTGGCTATAAAGATCCATTTACAGGCAACAAAATCTCCTCTTTGAAGCAGTGCAAAAAGATCTCATCCCGAAAGAGCATGCCATGCCACTGATAGAGGCACAGATGGTTAGTGGAGGAATCATCGATCCTGTAAACAGCCATCGTGTCCAACTGATGTTGCCTATCAGAAGAACATTTTCAGCAAAGAAATGGCTAAGCTCTATCTGAACCATCTGATAATAAGGCTTTCTCAGACCCAGAGACCGATGAGAATGCTACCTACAGACAGCTTAAAGACAAGTGCCACAGAGATCCAGAGACAGGCCTGTACATCCTTCCACTCTCCAAGCCTCAGTCTCCAACCGTTGTAGAGAAGACATATCTCTACACGGAGGAACAAACTCAGAGTGACCTGGCCAGTACCCAGATTGACATTCCAATCGAGGGCCTTGCTGATACCAGTGAACCTCTGGAAATCATGAACTCAAATTTGCTTCCAGAGCAAGAGAGGCAGAAGCTCATGGATGACTATCGCTCTGGTAAAATCACTAAAGAGAGGATCATCATTATTATTGAGATCATGGAGCAGAGAGATAATCAGAAATGATAGTCCACTGTCATACAAGACTATAAGGAGAAGGATAACTATTGAGGAGCTGTACAATGCCGCATCATTGACCTGGAGACATACAACCTCCTTAAACAGGGCAAGAGGGACATCCGTGACATAATGGAGATGACAGATGTGAAACAGTATCTCTATGGCACAGGCTGTGTTGCTGGGGTCGCAACAGACTCAAGTTCCAAGCTAAGCATATACCAAGCAATGAAGAGAGGCTTCATTAAACCAGAACTAGCCCTCAGCCTCCTAGAAGCACAAGCTGCTACAGGATTCATTGTTGATCCACATAAAAATGAAACGCTCACAGTTGATGAAGCTGTACGTAAGGAAGTTGTCGGCCCTGAGATCCACGATAAACTTCTGTCAGCTGAGAGAGCAGTCACAGGGTACAAAGATCCATACAGTGGTAAAATCATATCTCTTTTCCAGGCTATGAAAAAGGATCTTGTTCCAGAGGATTATGCTCTGAAAATGTTAGAGGCACAAACTGCCACTGGAATTATTGATCCTGAATTCCAGTTCCACCTGCCAGCAGACATTGCCCATGCAAAGAGGTTACATCAACAAGGAAACCAATGAAAAGCTGACTGACAGTGTTAAAGGATTCACCGACCCTGTCACTGATGAGGACATATCATATGCAGAGCTTCTCAAGAGATGCAAGTTAGATGGTGGGTTGCGCCTACTCTCCTTGGGAGACAAGAGGCTGATGTTCAAGGGTCTGAGGAAACAGATCACAATGGGGAGCTGCTCCGCTCACAAATTATTGACCAGGAGACTGTCACTAAACTGAATGAAGGTATATTTCAGTGGAGGAGGTTACAGATAAACTATCAAGGTACCTTGAGGGCACAAGCTGTATTGCTGGTGTATTTTTAGAATCTGCAAAGGAGCGTCTATCAATTTACCAGGCCATGAAGAAGAACATGATAAGGCCAGGCACAGCATTTGAACTCCTTGAGGCACAGGCAGCCACAGGGTATGTCATTGATCCAATCAAAAACCTTAAACTGACTGTCAGTGAAGCAGTGAAAATGGGAATTGTAGGACCTGAATTCAAAGACAAGCTCCTCTCTGCTGAGCGTGCAGTGACAGGGTATAGAGATCCTTACACGGGCAAGACAATCTCTCTGTTCCAGGCCATGAAAAAGGGGCTTATCTTGAAAGATCATGGTATCCGTCTCCTGGAAGCCCAGATAGCTCTACGGGTGGAATCATTGACCCAGAGGAAAGTCACCGTCTGCCAGTTGAGGTGGCCTACAAACGTGGCTTCTTTGATGAGGAAATGAATGAGATCTTGACAGATCCATCTGATGATACCAAAGGCTTCTTTGATCCCAACACCGAGGAAAACCTAACCTACCTCCAGCTCATGGAGAGTGCATCACTGATCCTGACACTGGCCTGGTGCTCCTGCTACTGAAAGAAAAGAAGCGGGAAAGGAAGACCTCCTCCAAATCCTCAGTTCGTAAACGCAGAGTAGTCATTGTAGACCCTGAGACTGGCAAAGAGATGACTGTGTACGAGGCCTACAGAAAGGGGCTAATTGACCACCAAACCTACCTGGAGCTTGCTGAGCAGGAGTGTGAATGGGAAGAGATCACAATGACCTCATCTGATGGCACTGTCAAATCCATCATCATTGACAGGAGATCAGGAAGACAGTATGATGTTGATGATGCTCTTTCACGTGGCCTCATTGACCAGAAAGCCCTTGATACATACCGATCTGGAAACCTAGCTATCACAGAATTTGCTGACATGCTTTCTGGAAACGTGGGAGGTATTCGCTCACGCTCATCCTCTTTTGGTTCCACCACTGGTTCCACCTACTCCTCTCCATGAGTCCCATACCCTCCATTAAAGCACCTGCAGTCGTATGGAATGACCCAGCAGAGGAGATTTGCCCCATAGCAGGAATATTGGACATAGACACACTGGAGAAGGTGTCTATCACTGAGGCCATACATAGGAACCTTGTAGACAACATCACTGGCCAAAGATTGTTAGAGGCTCAAGCCTGCACAGGAGGAATAATTGACCCCGTAACTGGAGAGAGATTCACAGTTGCTGATGCTACAGAAAAAGGCCTTGTGGATAAAATCATGGTTGACCGCCTCAACCTGGCTCAGAAAGCATTCAAAGGATTTGAAGACCCCAGAACTAAAGAAAAGATGTCTGCCTCCCAAGCCCTCAAGAAAGGCTGGTTGTACTATGAGGCTGGGCAGCGTTTCCTTGAGGTCCAATATCTGACTGGTGGACTTATTGAGCCTGATGTGGAGGGAAGAGTGTCGCTAGATGAATCTATCAGGAAGGGCACAATTGATGCCCGCACTGCCCAGAAACTGAGAGATGCCGGTGCTTATTCTAAATATCTAAATGTCCAAAAACCAAACTGAAAATCTCCTTCAAAGATGCCATGGACAAAAGCATGGTTGAGGAAGGAACTAGCTTAAGACTTCTGGAGGCCTCCTCACAATCCAGCAAAGGCCTCTACAGTCCCTACAATGCCAGTGGCCCTGGATCTGCCTATGGCTCCCGGTCTGGCTCAAGGACCGGATCCCGATCAGGCTCCAGAAGAGGCAGCATTGATGCTGGCTTCAGCATGAGCTCTCATCCTCCTCCTACACATCCTCTTCAACTGGCTACAGCCGCAGATTCTGATAGATAGTTCTGTCCCTAACAATGGCCCAAGTGTCTAAGAACCAACAATACTAATGCACTTTATAGTTGCATTTTTTTTTTTTTTTTTTTTTACAGGGAAAAAATAGTTACAGTAACATGGAATATAATTTATTTATTCTGCCCTGCATGTGGTCACATCAACAACTGCCTAGGCTAATTGATTTTTTTCACATATAACAGATGTCTAAACATGTGCCTCATATATGGAGACATTACCAAGCATTGCTAGATATATAAGATAGTATTTTTCTTTAGTACTAATTACCAGTCAGTTTATATTTTTCAAGGCAAAGCATGACATTTCTGCTGGTTTTTAAATGACTTTATAGTTTTCATTATACACTTGTTAAAAAGTTGTATAGTTGTGCTTTCTGAAACTAATATATACTGTATGTATGTCAAACAGAGATATTTTTCCAGTATTCCTTTGAAATTCAAGGATATTTGTCTATTTTTTATCTTTTTTGACAGTCCTACTTGACGAGATACTGTATGACAACCTAGTTCTAGTGTTTTTAACAGATTCTAAAATACATAGATGCCTTCACATTTCTGAATATTTGTATAGAGTATGGACATATTTTGTGTTGTGATTTTTCTTGTGAAATGTTGCCTGGGTAACTAAATAATACACCCAGCAAAAATACACCTGTGAGATACTACAAAATAAGACACAACAGTATAACACTGAAAGACATGCCATAATTAAAATTATGCAGACCATTCTGAAAACAGTTTCACATCTGTCATTATTTTGTACTCACGCCCATTTATATTTAGTGGTCTTGCATCCTTTGGGTTTATTACACCATTGTTTTACACACTCCCAAGTTTTAGATTCTTTATGTTCACCATCAGTCAAGTGTTCCTGGTTAATCCCAAGATGATGTCAGACTTGATCCTGCTCTGCCATACTGACCTACGTCCTGTTATTTTGGTTCTTGTAAGTTCAGATGTTTTTGTTTATTTATTTTTAATGTTTTTTGTTGTTGTCTGATTTCTTGTGTTGATTTTGATTACATGTCATAGCCTAGATTATGCCATTAATTTATATCATTTTTTTCACTGCCCCACACATTACCATGATGATATCACTAGTGATCTGTTTCTATTCCAAACCCTCATTACTGCTGATTGACAATTTTTATCCTGTTGTTTTCGCAGCTGCCTCAGCCCCCCAGAATCCAACATATGAGCACAGATACTGAGTTGGACGGAGCATACAATCCCTTCAATTTGGATGGATTCGTGAGTCCATGTCATCCTCACGCAGTTACACAGGTACAGTGTATAATTGTTTTTGCAAACATCATGTCATTATCATTTCATTCATTTCATTTTCAAAAAATGGAGCTATGCATCATCAAGATTTGTTTTGCAATTTTTTTAAGTTGTATTTCTTTCTCGCTGCATGGTTTGATTCATTTTGATTTTAATTCATAGTTATTTGCTTTCATTTCTAGATCTGCCATTGAGTATGCCCTTTCTTCCATTGTACATCACATTTGAAGAAAGCTGAGGCTGAGTCAACCTGACATCATCTCGGGATGCCTTTCTAGGAACACTCTTTATTCATGACCTTTTTTATATATTTATTACTTGAATGCCAACAGTGATATTTATGCTGTCATATCCTGATTTCTTAAGACAACACTCCCAAAGCAAACACATCTGCATGTGTCATCCTTCATTTAATTTGGATTAAGTATAGTAGTAGAGCAGCACATCTTTGTTTAGCTGCTCTTAAGTCCACTGGTATATTTTTGTATTGTCTCTGTAAATTCAATCCTACCAAAGTGCTAAAAAGATACATTTGGACAATTGACATGTTTGATACAGCACCACATTGCATGAATGTATGTATTATATCAAATTAACTCTTTCAGTTGACATTTTGCAAACAGAAAGTTTGATGCTTTATTTTGCTTATAGTTATTTTTCTGCAGCAAGTATTTCTGTTATGTATCTCTAAAGTGTTTTACCACTGTAAATCTTTTTATTTTTGTTTTCATCAAGTTTTTGATATATCATGAATTTGCCTTGCATGTTTTACTAACCTTACAAAGGATGATTTGGGGGACAATGTTCATATAAAATAAAGACAACTGCACATGTAGCTGTGCTGATTTTAATATTAGCAATATACCAATTCACAAACTAACTGGTTCGTTTTGCATATGGGGCAGATTTTGCTTTTACTGATGTGGTGAGTGGATTTTGTTGTATGAACATTAACACAATGTTGTAATAAATATGCTCTGAGGAGGCCCTCTTGTCATTCATAAATCAGTACCCATGCATCTGAAGCTATTTTTAGAGTGGAATATGTTTTTCAGTGCCACTGTCTTGAAGGTCCACTGTGTAAAATTTAGGGAGATTTAGTATCATTTAAGAAATCCTTAAGTGTTTATTGTTCAGAGGGATTTTACCAGGAGCAGAATTATCCATACGTCTCGTCATCTCAAACAGATAGGTAATTAAAACCAGTAAAAACACTGAATAAAGCAGTTTAATGTTACAAATCAGTATTTCTCCTGTGCTTTTGGCATGTCGCAGACAGGCGACAGGGGTCGCAGGGGTCTCTTTCTCTCCAAAACAAAAGACCTGGTGATTTAAACTGGCAAAAAAAAAAGAAAACACTAAATCAAGCCGTTTCAAATTAAGAAATCTGTGCTTTTCTTCTTGTCAAGGAGAGGCTTCTAACTATGGAGGCTGAAGAAAAAACGTGAATAGCCCTATCTAGAGCCCATGATTGGTTTGTTTGTTCTGGGCGACTGGAGAAACATGGTGATACAACATGGTGATCTCTGTAGACAAGGACCCATTTCCTACATACTGTAGATGTAAGAAGCTCATTTTAACTTGACAAACACAACAATTCTTATTTTCAGGTGATCATACATTAAAGAAAACATACTTATTATATTATATTTCTGCCAATATCTCCCAAATCCTACACACTGGACCTTTGATTTACATAGGAAACTAATAACACCCCGGGACATCAAAAAAAGGACTTCAGATACTGATACCTATTTTCCATTCCTCCATGTTAAAGCACAGCGATGAGCATAACAGCTGTATAGTAGTGGCTAAGTCTTAACAGTATTTTAACATGAGAAATATAACAAAAGTGATAGACTACATACTGCACATAGTCTATATGATGAGTGGAGCAGGATTTTTGAGTGTTTACCTTATTTACCACTACAGAGAAAGTAGATTTTATTTTATGAAAGGGATAATCAGTGGCTATAAGCTATAAACTGCAATAATATTCCATGTGAGGTCTCTCTTGATGAAACAAGTGTCATGTCAACCCAGTGGCATCCCTGCTGTATAAATCTCCCCTCTGGAAAAAACAGTAGTTGACCACATGAGGGCAGTGTTACACTGACGTACTTTGATCTCCAAGGAAGCAAATGACTTGGGTGAAACATAGCTAGTCCGACATCTGCTTTACAAGTGAACATGATATGAACCCACTGAGGTCTGTGTTTACTATAACGATTAGGTATTGTCAGATTAATGAGGGACTGACTGGGTTTTTGAAGGCTGGTGATTTTACACTACTGCCTACATATTATCTGTTTCTTCTCCCCACAAATTGGCACATTTTCCCACTGAATGTGTTCCAGTCAGGGTGTAAAGACCTATGTCACCATTTGATCATTATTAGATATCGCCTCTCCCTTGGACAATACTGGCATTCATGTGGAGTTACACCCCACTCCTCCTAACAGATGCAAACATATTTTGCTCTATGTGCCAACATCAGCCACTGAACTTGATGGAGGAGCCTGCCAACAGAAGAAACGGGGCATTCACCTCTCAGAATTCTTCACTCAGCTCCCTTGACTACTCTGATCTGACACTTTCCCTCCCAGTACTCCCTGCATCAGACGCTAGGGACAGGGAGGTAAGACCGCAGAGAATCATCATATACTGTATTTAGAAATGAACTGGTGAATGAATACTAAGATCAAACGGCTGGAAATGCTCTAAAAGTAAACAAAGCACAAGAACAAGGATCTTTTTGTATATTTTCTCTCCAATGCAGGATAAAGGAAGTTCTGCGTTTGGACCACCAACACCTACATCACAGGATCAGAGATATGGGTATGCTAATGTATAACAATGTCATTTATTCTTGCCATAGTAATAGGTAACTTGCATCACTGATTGACTGACAAATTATAACATCTGTTCAACTTATCAACCAACCTCAAAGAAATACCAAACAAAAAGCAAACTTGCAGAGCACAGACCTGCACTAAGGTCAATAGTCCAACCTTCTATGATATGGAAATTTGCAAGCTCAACCACTACTACAAAATGTTGTGGGTTTTAACGTGGCCAATGCTACACCCTTCCCAAGTGCCATGAAAAATCAGGCCAGTAGTTTTTCCATAATCCTGTGATAAACAGACAAACAAGATCCCAACCAAACCGAACACATAACCTCCTTGGCAGAGGTAATGAGGAATTTTAGTTCATAACCAATTAGCACTAACTGAGCAACATCACATAAGTCGATACTTTTGAATTTAACTTATTTTATATTTGAAGCAAATACTGTGATCCAAATGAGACCTGCTTGACTGAAAGTGGCCACCAACAGTCACATTAAAAGAAAACACACAGCCCGTGACGACAGTTGCTCAATTGTATCAGCTTTGTAGAGCGGTGCGTCTGCAACTGCCAGCAGCACAGAGACAGAGCTGTGAATTGTGAAGTGAGCACACAGTGTAAAACATCTAATTGAAACATACTGAAACAAGAAAACTACAGTTCCAGCCCAACGGACAAAGAGACAGAGAGCAGATGCCTCCCTAATGAGATATTTTTCTAAGCCGTGGTCATAGTATCCTTTGATAAGAATTATAATTCTTGAAGGCTTTGTTTCACCTCTTCCTGCTTAAGTATAGGTCATGGCTTTCCTTTGTGCCTGCTTTCCCAATTTCCTGCTTCCTGTCATTACAAGCATTCAAATTTGAAGTACACATTTGCAGTAAGAGTCAAGAGTCATTCAACAAATACACTGTACTAGTCCATACCCATTGGTAGCTTTGTCACCTTCTACCTATGCCAATCGTCAATGCCTATGTGCAGTTTCACATAGACTGACTACGTCAGTGAGTAGAAAAACGTGGGACAGACAGAATGACTGACTGACAGAATGACACAGTTTCCGTGATTATGTACAGCATACCATACCATGACTTAGTCGTACCAAAAATTAGAAAAAAAAAAACAAATAAAAAAAACATTCAGCCACAGGGGGAGCCATAGCTATTGGCCACATTTTAGCTATTTTTAAGCATTTAAAGGCCTAGATAGGAAATTAGCTCTCTAGCGCCCCCATTTTGTTTGATTGGGTTAATAATGGAGGGGTCCCCTCAGATTATGTGTGGCCATATGCCTTGCGTGGTGATCAGTTATACACCTTTATGTGATGAGCCACTCCCTCCGCAATATTTATTGCCTTATAGAAGCTCAGTTTTAGTATGTTTTACAACTTTTGCCAAGAGGGAACTTTAGATATTGGTCCCTAGATTATGTTCACCGAGTTTCATGCAGATCGGTCAAACTTCCTAGGAAGAGAGCGATTTTAAGTGTTTTTCAAAAAATTCAAAATGGCTGAAAATCTATATAACCAGAAGTTACGGGCTCCTTGAGGCAAATTTGTTCCTCATGAGGAGAGGCATCTCTGTACAAAGTTTCATGTCTCTACGACATACGGGGCATGAGATATGTCCATTCAAAGTTTGCAATATCAATTGGTTGCTATAGCGCCCCCTTTTGGCCAATTGATGTAATATTGCTTCATTCACATCCTCCCATCACCCTCTACCACTGTGCCAAATTTCACATGGATTGACCAAGTAAGTAAGATTACTATGAATGCAGTGTGAATAATAACGCAGTGCTTCATGCTGCTCATGATATGACACAACAAACAACAGCTTGAGACAGTTGAAAATAAGATAAGGTACATTACAAGAAAGCATATTACCAATCTGTCCCTATAAACAGATTAGTAATAACCTGAATACCATATTTGGCTTGATTTAGATGATCCTGTTTAGTACATAATGTTTAAGATATTTGATTGTAAAATACAATCAGTATAATTCCCTATGTTTTGTTTTGCTCCTCTCTGTTTCAGGAGGGACCTGGAGGACTTGAGTCAGTGGCAGTGTGAGTTCAGGGGTCAAATCATAGCACTGAGACAGTGGCTGAAGAGCATGGAGATGAGGCTGCCCCCTCTGGACCCCAGGGTTAGTTGGGTTTACTGTCTGTCTGCCTTCTGTTGTCTCTACCTTTCACTCAGCCCATTCGCCACCTGAGGGGACAACAGTATGCTGCTTTTTTTTGGCCACCATCAAATTTCAAGTCACTGAATATTTATCAGGCATTGGACACTTGGCACTGTACATCCTGCCAAGTTAGTACTCATGAAAAAGAAATCCATCAGTCATGTCTCAGCTCTTTGTTTCTCGCTCCCTCTCATTGTGTGTCCATCAACTACAGGTGTGTGAAGGCTACAAAGACACTGGTGGGGCACTGTGTTCCCATCACACTGGGAAACACTGCAACAACACTGCAACAACACCGCTTTATCATCAACACTGCAAAGTGCATAACACTGCAAAAAAGCTTGTGGCTCAGTAGTACTAAGGCACAGCAGTGCTTTTTAAGCTGAGTGCTAACATCAGCATGCTAACATTTTCACAGTGACATTTCTAACATGCTGATGCTAAGCAGTTGTAGTTTACTATGTTCATCTAATCTAGCATATAAGCATTCTAATGTTTGCTAGTGAGCATTGAACAAAACACAGCTGAGGCTGATGAGAATTACATTAGTTTGTGCTGTTATTTCATCAAGCCAAACTATTGGGGAGAATATTTTGACTAAAAGATAGTACTAGAGGAGGAGTTTATGTTCTGCAGAACATAAATGTCTAAAATTTCATTGCAATATAACTGTTTGAGACATTGTACAAAACAATGAATATAAATCTCATGGTGGCACTTTTTGAAAAGTCAGGAATCATCAATTTAAGTGGTCTTTATTCTCAACGGGTCCGTGCACCAAATTTAAAGGTGAATCATCTAACAGTTATTGAGATAGCCTATTCTCGGAGAAGCCAGTGCACAGTGGTCATGGTGGGCAGTTAGCCAAGAGACTGAAAATCAAAATAATAATAATAAAGGTCTTTTAAAATTATTCTAGAAGATACAAGGAGTTGAAAATGTTGTAAATCTTGCACAGTAAGGGAAAATAACTTGCATTACCAAATGTTGGTGATGTGTAATTGCATGGGTAGGGAGGAATCTGAATGTGTCTCCAAATGAAGTCAGTGAGTTGTGTTTAACCTCATTCATATAATCCACCATCCCTATGGTGCGGGGCAAGCATGCGTAACAGATGCTTAAGAATCCATGATCATGGGTAAAATGCTGCCTAATGTTTTATCTTTGATGCAATTTACTGTACCGATGAAGGAATTACTGCATCTATCAATATGATTAACCATAATATAGTTTGAATTTTGGTTTATATTGTTTTTCTCACATTATATTTATTTTCATTCAATTTCCCCCATGATGCATTCTGTATTTATCATCCTTTTGCATTACCTACTACAACATGTTACTTTCCCTGTGAAGATAAATGCAGATAGTTCTTATCTGATTTTACCAGTAACACTGGTCCCTACACAGAATATGTGATAAAAGAGCAAAGACCAAAATGAACCATTGAGTCATGCTAGTCAGAAGACTAACACTCAAGTTAATTGAGCATCAAGGAAAAGAGGAAAGGGATTGTGGAGGTCTTTCAAAGTCCGACATACTCGGACGGATAGTGAGGTGGTGGTCCGCTCCTGCAGGGAGACTTCTTTAGGCCACAGGGGGACAGAGGGGCTGGGGAATCAGGCTCCATTGTGCCTGGCCTGGACAGCCAGGCTAGAGAAGTGCTTGGCACTGGAGGCCCTTTGCACACATGAGCACACACGCTGAAAAGACATTAGATTCAGATGGGAGGAAGGGGGCAAGGGGGCAGAATAAAAGAAAAGCAGGATCTTTATGGTAAGAGCACTCAGATTTGACTATGGAGGCATTTATTGAACACCAACTGTAGACTTTGTCATACAACCGTTTATACCAATATTTGAACAAAGATTTGTCAGTCAAAACTCAAGCCTGAAACTGTGTTACCATGATTAAAATGTGTTAAAAAATTTGGGTTAAAAAATCTCAAGGCAATTCTATATAAGGGACAAGTATTTGATGAATGACTGACGCTTGAATGACAAGGGAAGAACTTATGCAGTGGTGGAATGTAACTGAGTACTCAAGTAGGATACTAATTGGAGGTACTTGTACATTACTTGAGTATTTCCATTTTCTGTAATTTTATACTTTCTACTGACACCTTGGAGGTTAATGTTTGACCTCCACATTCATTTAATACCTTTAGTTACTATTTGCCCTGTAGATCCAGGCACATGACGAGGGCTTGCCATGGAAAGAAAGACGAGAGTCAGCCTTCAATGTCCACATTTGTATCCATTTATGAGCTCGGGCCATTCTACATAATGTGCACTTTGACCTTTGGTACTCTAAGTATTTTAATACAAATACTTTATTTTGTATTTTTTCTCAAGTAAAAAACTGAATTTAATAACAGAATAACAGAGTATTTATACACTATAGGTACTTTTACTTGATTATAAGATATGAGTGCTTTTCTACCACGGCACATATACATATGTAGTCACATCAGGTTTGCTACCAAGCACAGCACTGCTAATGTCAGCCACCTCTTCTTGGCCAGTCCAATCAGTGAAATTGGCCATTAAACATTTCTGGCTAGGTTCCTCCAATCGGGTCCAACTCAACCAATCAGATTACGTCTACCTCCAAAGCAGCTCTGCGTGTGAGAAACGTTTATGTTACTAAAAGTCTGATTTTGCTGATTAAATATTGCTAATTCATGCAATGGACGAATAAAACAGGGACATTGTGTCTTATCTTGTTGGGTATTGTTCATGGACACTGAACAAATTAATTCAGCCTGTAGATAGAACATATTTTCATGTAGTTTAATCTATTGTACAGCACCGACTGAGAGCCATTCTAGCTCAAAACATTGACATGTTACAGCTCCGCAGTGCAGTGAGATGGTGAGGTAATAATTTATTTAAATATCCTTAGTGACGGGTGACTGCTCCCTCTTCAATGAGCTGTGAATCAGCGACACAAAAGGATCAAGAGTGTTTGATGTTTTTATTGTTCTAGTAAAAACTGGTTTTGGTTGATTTAGTTATATGGTCCATTGAAGTAGATGTGCTTCATTGTCCTGACTGAGTGTTTGAGCCATTAATTGATTGTATAGTTAAAGAAGGGCCAAGAGACAAAATACGATCTGCGTTTGAACCCGTATGACCTTTGGAGAAACCAACCATTTTGGGAAGAGAAAACATTTTTCAGCAGCGGACGTTCTTACTTAAAAAAATTTTTCTATGTAACATTTTGTCTCATTCCCCGGGGACTGACGTGCACGATGCACAGGCATGTATTATCAAGTCATGAAAGCTCAAACAATTTGGAGAGCTTTAGTCTGACCCCCAACAAGAGTGTGTGAAATAAGGGGGTGTCTTTCTATCTCTACCATGCCTTTATCATACTGCATCCGACCACAGACCTTTGTCATGGTAATGCTGTTAGTCTGCTGCACTGCTGTTTGCAGTCTGGGCCTGGGGGACTCGTTAGTTAGCTGCATGAATGAGGACATCCCTCAGCAGCCCCCCATACACAGACCCTTCTACAATACACAGGAGAGAGACATACACCTGCTCTTTAACACAAGGCATGCACTGGCACATCTTAAACTGTTTTTCCGACCAACACTGGGATGCATATGAGCCTCAGTTGGAGGTTGTCAGGCATGAACATAATAAGCATTTCAAATGGTAATGCCATTCACTTTCATATCTCATGGACCAATTAAGTCTGAATATGAAAAGGATTGTTAATAGACCAATAACCCAATGAGCAAATCACTACAAATCTTTGAAGCTAGCTTATGTTTACAAAATTTTAAAATACACACCAGATCAGGCCTGGATCATGCTGCTCTGGAGCCTTCAATCCTATCACATGATCTTCCTCGGTAGATGGAGCTGCCAGGTGTCATGGAATGGTAGATACTGAAATTTTCTGTCCTCTGATCACTTTAAGGATTTATTTAAAGAAGGATTGTGTGATTCGATCAAAAGCTCAAAAGCAGCTACTAAATGGACCTTGAAGTAACATTACTTCATCAATGGCTACTCTCCAGGCCAAACAAGCTATTAATCTCTACGTTATAGATAAAATATCTTTAGATTAATACCTAATAGCTGACAAAATTTCATTTGGTCAGAGCGCCTGTAAATTATTAGAGTGAGGTCATAAAACTGTCTGGAACCTTTAGTACATCCTTGATTTAACTGATGACTACCACAAATGTCAATTTTATTAATAAGATGTAAAATATCAGGATTATATTGTGGCAAATGCTCGTACCTTGCAGTGCTAATAATGGTAGTGACATGTAATATAATATTATATCAAGAAGTACATCATGCAATACTCTCTAGGACAGCGACTCCCAACCAAAGGTATTTGTACCCCAGTGGGTAAATTGGTATATTGGGTCAATTCAATACCAACTTTGAATTTTCTTTTTTACACTGTCTCAGACCATTATGACACTGACAGGTCAAAATGACATCTCCTCACTGTGACAGTCAGGTTGAGGTCAAAAGTTCCTCTTTTTGCTTCCCTGCCCCCCTGCTGGTGAGGCTCTTCCGGATAAAGGCTCTCTGTGTCTTAAAGGTCTCTGGTTTCCCTGGGCCTGTGGCAGATGCTGCATCCCAAATACGCCGTGCACACACAACTTACAAACAGGCCCAGGAAGAGGGGTGAGAGATCACAGCCTATTATCCTCTCTTCTCTGTTTCTGACAGCAAGCAAACAGTATCCCTGCTCTCTTGTGCTGTCATAACCTTTAAGGAAAAAGGGGGCTTGTTTTCACTGCTATGAATCAATGGAGGATGCTTAGATGGTGATAAACCTGTTTATTTTACAGACTCAAGTTGAGATTAAATGTTACACCCAGCTGACTGTTATTCTCTGGCATGGCGTGTCAAATTGATTTTCATCTTATAGTACTTTGGGTTATCTCTCCCATAAGAGATTTTTTGATTCACACACTTTATCAGGTTTAATGGCAACGTGGGGCCTCTTGCTTTATTGCTCGTGCCTTCCTGTGCTCAATGTAAAATGTGGACTTATGGCTGTAAATCCTCTCTTCCTGGGTGCAGTTGACTCAAAGACAGAGCTGATGATGAGTTGAGCTCCTCAATCCCCAAGTGGCTAAATCCTCGGCTCACACATGGCTGTGTTTTCCAGCATCCGAGCGGCCCAGCAATGCCGGGAAACCCAGTAGGGAAGCCCATCAGCCTTTCATCCACTTTTCTTGGAAGCAACCTCTTTCGGTGATAAATGACAGTGTGCATGCTGAATGCTGCTTCTGGTTTGACCCTTAAAAGGGACCCCCTCTTTTTTTCATTTCTCATGAAGAGGGCTAATTACCATGTTCTGTAGAGGAGCCATTGAGGTCTTATTTAATTTGAAAGCAGCAGAGAGGTTGAGATAGCAGAGGAGGGGGAAACAAGCCCGTAAAATTAATCTTTTTTTTTCTCAGGTCCTTTGGCACATGGGATCTGCGATCAAATTTGGGCTCCATTGGAAGCTAATTTGGAATTATATTAATTTGGAAACTCATCTCCCCACCCGTGTCCACTCCATTATCACATGCATTTTGGAAGGATAATGGGAGCTGCTGACGGAAAGATGAGCTTCCTTTCTTGCCACCAGCAGCAGCTTATTGCATCACTGCATAGCTGAGCTTGCCAGCTGCTCTTTAACCACATCAGCTCTTGTCTTTTTAAGAACTGTGTACAGGCTCTATATGCACCCAGCGTGAAATGGAGAGGAGAGATTTTTGGCAAAATCATTTAATTAGTACAGAGGGGGCTGGACGATGCTGAAAGCGGGGATCAGGTGTCATGGTTTGAAAACAATGTCTTCCTGGAAAAGTGGTGCCTCATCACTGCCAGCTCCTTTCAGATAAAGAAAGGGGGGACGGGGAATGTGAGCCTTACTTGTTCATTAAGCAGCTAAAGACACTGGCTCTCCAAGTGACCCAGAGAAACAGCTATGTGTGAGTTTGTGCTTTGTCTTTAACAGTTGAGCTGCCTGATCTGTGTCTTGTCAGCCAACAATGCTCATAACTTATGGTTTGTGTACTACTGTACATCTCCAACACTGAAATAACATGGATCTTCTTTTGTAGTATAACTAAGGAGAGACTGGGAATTCTTGCATCAGCACTGAAGTACTCAGGGGTTAAACAACTTGACCCACAGGGGTCATTCTTTTCACTTCACTCTCTCTCTCTCTTATCCACCACAGTGACAGGCATTTTCAGTTGTCTTTTTTCTTTGCCATTGTTTTTATCACTATTTGCATAAAGTCTGGAGGAGGGTGGGGGGTCAGAAATGGGATATTAATGTAAGGGGCTGGGGACAGCTCTGAAAATCTGAAGCAGCTGCCAAAGCAGAATTAACAGCGTATTTTTGCCACCACCAGCATCTTTCCTGCTCATTCATGAGGTTCCAAATACTATTGAATGAATATCTAAGCAGACAATAACATGGTAAATTGAATAGAACTGCACTTCACTAATGATAGTTAAGCTATATCATATCAGCCTTCAACAGGCTAAGAAAAAGTGCAGTTTCCTAGGTTATGTCAGGTTATGTGAGTTTTAGCAACATTAGCAGGTTCTGGGAATGGCAAAGTCGGTCCACCACTTAAGTCCAGACTAAAACATCTAAATTGAATGGATTTTCATAAACAATTTTTACATGCATTTATGGTCCCTAGAGGATGACTCCAACTTTGCTACATATTTTTTAAGTCCCTTAAGTAAATATTCCAATGACTTTTGGTCTAATTTGTTTAAGTTTAATGAAGTTAAATTTGTTTTCCCAATACCTTGGTTTACGATCCAATGCTGTACCTGCAAAACTAACAAATTAGCTCAAATCACCATTATGTCTATTAAGTTTAGCCTTATGACTAACACCACAGTAAAATGACTACACTTGTATCCTTAGTTGAACTACCATTTGTGCTGAACTTGGAAAGCATGAACCCTGCATGATCGCCTGCACAGTGTTAATGGAGCTACACCATGATCCTTTGGTACAGACCAAATAAATCAGGACTCTGCACACATATCATGCTGAATAAACCAGGTTTGCATTGACGGTTTCAAAGACATTTCCCCTCACATGTAACACAGAAGGCACTTTAAACTGGAGTGAGTGGTATTGATTTTATGATATTTTATAAGGTGATGTATGTACTTGCACCGTGGAATGTAAGCAGAAAGACATTAACGTTCCTCCCACTCAGAAGATACTGCCATTTCTGACGTCATGGCTGAGAGATTAAACACAGGCAAATTATATATTTTATGTAAAAAAGATATAGCATAAAAATGTAAATTCAATGTGATTGGTTACTGACGGTTTGTTTTCCTTCAGATGCATTCTCCTTTAACTAATCCCAGCACTCAATAAATGTCTTTGTGGATTAGGGAGGAGGCTCAAAGGCGGGTATCTGCATGCATGCATGCGTGTGTTTGTGTGTGAATGTTTATTGCAAGACTGTGTGAGAGAGAGTGTGTGGGTGTGTGTACTGTACATGCATGCACGCATTTGGTGGATCAGTCGATTGGTTGATTATTTGGTTGGCTGGAGAAAGACAGAGGGGAAGGATGAAAGAGGGCAGGATTTGGGGCATAAACTCTCTTTGTGAGACAGTCACCTGTATGCACGCTTCTGCTGGGTTTTGGTGCACCTGCAAACGGCATAATTTCCAGGAAGATATTTCTGGTGTATTAAAACTAGTGTTAATCTCATATCACATATCTAAACAAACACCTGATATATATTTAACAGAAAAATTTCACATGGTTCAAACACCAAAAAAATGTGAGTAACTGTTGCTGTCATGGTGTTTGCATACAGTATGCGTGGTGCTCTGCATTTCTAAGGCAAATATTGTGACTTACTGAAATAGGGCATGATAGAATTCCACCATAGGGGTCCTTCCTTTGCTTTCCCATGCCAAAAGCAGGGAAAGACTCCGTATTATCTTCCCATTGCTCTCTATTTTTGTGTGTGTGTGTGTGTTTGCTTCCAGCCTCTTTGTTTATGGGCCGGGGTTGCAATGGCTGGAGCTGAGTTGAAAAGTAATCTGAGATGTTTTACAGTAATTAGTCGTCTTTGTTGCTGCTGTGGAGACTGCTGCACTGACTCTGAATGGGGGAGAGGGGACTGCAAGGGGGTTGGGGGTGAATGTGTGAGTGGGTGGGTAGCAAGGGTGGGTGTGGGTCCCTTCTTTTGTAGGCTGCACTTCTCTCCCTCGCCATCGAGAGAGGAATGGACTGAGGCAGCTGTCACTTAACATGTGAATGTTCCGAGGGCGGCCCAGGGGTCTTTAGAAAACTCTCCTTTTTTTGCCCCCCACCCATCCCATTTTTCAAGCAGAAGCAGCATGGAGTTTCTGAGCCACAGTCAGACCCAGAGGAGGGGCTTTGTTGGATGAGAAGGGGGAGAGAGTGAGAGAAAAAAAAAGAAGCTTGGGGTAGGTAAAGGGGGCACTTTGCCGCCTTGCTGCCTGGTACAGGAGCAACCTGAGCAGCAGCAGCAGCAGCGCTGGTGAGAATGCCACCGCCTTGCCGTTATATGGAACCGGCTCAATCTGACCTCCATGTGAAAACTGCTTGGCTGGAACTGTGGGAGTTCAACTGAGCCGTTGGAATACATTGTCTCCATCTGGGTGCACTATCCCATCGGCGGCGTTAACAAGGAAGGAATTCCTCTATCACAGCTCCCACAACAAAGAAGAAAGGGAGAGGAGCAGAGCTGGTGGGAGGAGAAGTGAAGTGAGGGGAGGGGAGGGGTGCACTGTGAGGGGAGAGGAGGACATTGTTTGCCTGTGACTGTGGGCAACGGAAAAGCATGAGTTATCAGGACATGTGTGAGTGTGTTTAGAAAGTGTGTTTGTATGTGGGCATGTGTGAATGAGTGGACTTGATTGAGTGTGCGTTGGAGGGAGAATGTATGTGTGTGTGAGGAGCGTTCATGTTTGGGATGGTGGAGCTGGGAGGCCGTTCAAAGGATGCTCAAACAAAGCTGGATTTTTTTTCCCCCTTTCTCTCTTTTTTGAATGGTGATTGAGGACTGGCTGGATTCCTTTACTCATGCTGTTTGGCTCAACTGTGCTTCTGGGTAAGTGTGGTTCACGTAAGCTTCAAACCGCCAAAACTGCCAGTAACGTAGGTTTGGCTCAGAGAGAGTTTGGTTTTGGACTTTGCGATTGAGGGAGCCATGTGACAGTGACAGCGTTGTTTCTTCATTTACCCTAACCAAATGAAAAATACAAGGGCAGCAGGCAATAAAATATTCCAGTAGAAACAACATCAGTGTGAATGGATCATTCTGATGTAAGTATATTTTATTTAGTTCAACAGTTTGCTCTTTGAAAACTGTCTCTTAACTGCTTGGATAACTTGAAATGATTCAGAATTCTGATCAACATTTAACACACCTCAGTAGGCATGGCCATTTTTAGTAACTATTCATTTTACCAAAGCCATGTTGACTTTAGATTCAATAGAGTAGCTTTGTGTTGCATGTTCTGAAGGCTGTCTTTGAGGCGAACGTGTGACCTTGTACAATATCCACCCTAAAATGTTATGAGTCTCATGGGTGAATGAGCAGCTGCCATCCTTGATTAGGGACCACTACCATGATTACTACTTCAGGACCACCCTTAACCGAGGCAGACACACAGCAGTGACACAACATTATGGCGCTCTACTGTTGTGATTGATGATTATTGTTTTGCTGCTAATTACAAACCCACTCACAGGATGCTTCTTGTATGATGCAAATTGTTAAATTGATGCAATATGCAGGAAGAACATTAGATTTTATTTCATAGTATTCTGATATGTGAGGCTTTTCTCGAAACATCTGAATACATACACGTGTCTCCCATTTTGAGATTTAGATGAGAACTAAACATAAAATGTGAAACCACAGTATTTGTAAACAATAATATAAAGATTTTGTTTTCATATTTTGATTGCATGAAGAAGTCGCTAGACTGTGGTTGTAATCAAATTCATCAGGAAATGGACTGCAGTCATGTATCATAAATCACTGTTGAGAGCAAAGAAAAGGGCTGGTCTGAATTAAGAGCCCATTTTAAAATAGGTTAAGTAATGGGATGGGTAGGTCATTCGCAATATGAGTTAAATGGTGGAGAGGTTCTCTGGTTCCCTGGCTCTCCGGTTAGTATCATTATGCTAGTAAGTGTGAGGTGCATATCAGATACAGGCTTGAGGCATTTTGAGAGGGTTTTCCTGATTTGCTTTGACTGTAGAATAATGTAGGTCATGTCATGGTATTCTCATTTTGGGGCTACAAAAAAAAACAATGTTGTATATCAGCGTCCGAGTGGCCCAGTTAAGTAGACATAATAAAACAATAAGTTTGCATATTTATTTTTTTTTAACATATTCCTGGTAGTCTGTCATGTGCGCTCTAATGAGACTACTCAGCATATCCTCACATGCATTTGCTATGAGATCACTGTAGTGGCAACTGTGTAATTTAGCAAACGACCACACATGCGCTGCAGTAACCAGACCCGGCACACCCTCTCTCTTGAATTGTTAACCCATACGAACACAGCCACAGACACTCTCTCTGCCCTCCTCAGGAGACCGCTGGGCAGTGATCTGAGCTAACTGGGTAATCATTGATCTTGAGGCTGAGGCTTTGTCTGGGCACCACTCTCTGATCTGACTGTGTACTCCCCTGTGGATCCACTGACTACATCATCTGCTCAGCAGAGACATACATGATGTTAGTAATTACTGGCCTAATGCACATGGAGCCATCATATCAAAGTGGGTCATTTTTAGATTCTCATTTTGTTAAAAGCCATGATAAATCTTCATTTTAACTAGTTTGGGAGACACACGCATGACATTTCATTCAAATATGAGGTGGATATTGACAGTAGCACAATGTGAAGTTCTCCCTGGCTGCCGACTGTCTTTGTGTCTAACCTCTGGCAAAGATAAGACAGCTGCATATTCAGCATAATCTTGACTAAAGTATGTACTGTAACTGCACTCATACAGCACTGCAGATCTGCCTCTTCTGCTTTATTAAACCAGAAGGAAAATGCTTCTCAGTAGCTCGAGGACCCAACATCCCAATTTCCTGTTGTTGACCCACATTGGCCCCCACAGGTCTTTAGTCACCAGGCATGACCTGAGGTGACCTGTTTAATTGTAAATGAACCAGTCCAACCCCTCCTCAGAGGGAGGACCCGGCCTCGACAGGAACCCTCCCTGTGATCTCCTGATGGGCTCACCTCAGCTCCTCTAGACCAAGATAATTACATTCACCTTTAACCCTTCTGTCAAAACAATGCAGGCACTGAGCTGAGGGGGAAGCAGACAGGCTGACACAGTTTGATATTGTCACTGGCAATGAGTCTTTTCAGTATCATACTAATTTTAGCCAAAAAAGATGTCGACGATTTCATGGTTGGATTTGAAATTGGCATTCAGTGATGTGTAGTGAGAGAAACGTCCTGTATCCTACCAGCCCCACTCGGTGATCATGATAGCAAAGCATGTCGTTTAGCTTTTTGCTATAAAAACACCATGATTTTACAGTGCACACGAAGGTATACTGTTGATCGCTGTTGTTTTCCTACCTACCCCCCACTGCCCTCATGCGACACTGTGTTCCTACCCCACCTCCTCTTGTTTTCACCCCTGAGAAATGAGGCGATGTCTGCGTTTTTATGGCTGTCATATTTGATCAGATCCTTAAAACGGGTTTCCCAGGACTGGTCCAGGCTGTGTTAGAGAAAGAGCTGGCTCTTTGCCATGGTTCTGCGTGCCAGGCTAAACAGTGGGATCCTCGACAAGCCTGTCACATTGATTTCTAAGCCCAGAATATTTCGGTTGGTGATGTGAGATGGATGGGGAGCATGTGTGTATGTGGTCTAAAGGAAGACAAAGGGAAAGCGTCCAGGCCAAGTATCTCTGCTGTGATTCCCTCTGGTCTTTCAGTGCCAAGAAAGGGGCAATGTTGGCACAGAAATTTAGCAAATAAAGGAAGCAATAGACTGGGTTCATTTCGTCTCATGGCAGTTTTCTGAAAATGTAAGCTGTGGCAAGCAGTATTTAGTGACTGTAAAGCAAGGAAGTCGTGATTTTAAGAAAGAATATCATTGTTTTTTTGTTGATTTACACACTTGTTCATTGCATGATGACCCAGAGCCCCCTTGTCTTATTTTAGGTAGCTGAAGGATCTTCCGCATGCATGGCCGAGGGGCCTTACCTCACCTATTACCTCACTAGCCTCTGGGCTGAAGGACTATGGGAAATCTCATCAGCCGGCCCAGCTGCCTGGGCCAGAAGTCCAAGCATGTGAGGTCAGACGAGGACTTCCTGAAGGAGTGCTACCAACGAAGAAGAGAGTGGCAGCCCCCTGAGCAACATGGGGGGCTAAACCAGAAGTGGCTGTCAAAGCCATAGCAAGGGAGGATGCAACAAGGAAGGAGAGGTGCAGAAAGACAAGGAGGCACAGGAAATTGATCATAAGAGGAGGAGGGAGCTCATACTCCCATTTCGGACAAACCCCTCCGCAGCTCTCCTGCCTCCACAATCAGGAGCACCAGTACTTTGGATAATGTGTGGCATGGCAGCCCTTCTCCGATAAAAACATCCAGAAATGGGACACTAACAAGGAACAGTGCCTCTGGAGTTTGCCAGATCCCCCTTGGCTCACCCGGATAAGAGCGCTGCAGAGAGGAGGGCCAGCTTCCAGAGGAGAGACTCCAGAGAGGGTAGCCCCTGGTCCTGGAAGACTCTGGCATCACGTGAGGTTACAGAAGTGACGGAGGTGACGGAGACGATCGTAACTGAAATCGTGGAAGTGACAGAGTATCCACATGGAGATAAAGGAGGGGACCCCATAGTCACCAGAACTGTAAAAGTCCTGAACGGTGTCGCTGCGGAACTCGCTGAGGTTGATAAAAACACCAACTTTCTACAAACAACACAACAAATCTCATCTGTCCTCCATTTCATCCTTCATTCCTGTCATCTGAGCTCCAATTTCTCACCTATACTCGTTCTTTAAAATCAGTGTTTTGTTTCTGTAACACCGTGGCAGGAAAGCAGTGACTTTATGAATTGAAACAACATGTGGACTGTCTTTATTTTGCAGCTCCAAAGTGATGGACACTCAAGCTCAGACCAGGATTCCAGCCTGGATAGATGGAGGGTATGTTTTTACCCTTAACTCTTTTCTCCTTGTGTTGTTACAGTAAAACTAGCCATGTATTACCTGGAGTAATTATCCTACAGTGTTTTCATTAATTGATACTTCATCTAATTTTTTGTTATGGTCTTTCTCAAGGGACCAAGATCTGCCTTGGCACTGAGGGATGTGTCAACAGATTCTGACACATTTCTTCAAAACCTGGACGCTTTGCTCACATGGGTCTGTGAGATAGAGGAGCTCACAGCCAATCAGAAACCCCCATCATCAGAGGTCAAAGTGGTGAAAGCACAGCTCCAAGAACAAAAGGTTTGTTATCACCAACATCACATCACCTCATTTCATGTTCCAAAAACCATATTTGAAGGGCTGTAGTAGTGGGAGTACACCTCAAAGGTTTACCTATAGAAAGGTGTGCTGGGGTCACGGAAAATACAATATAAATTCAGTTCTATTCAGCAGTGAATGGTGGCGTTCATAGCCACAATGAGCTTCAGTAAGTCTTTGTGAGTATTTCCTGGGGGTATGAAAAAAAGAAGGGAAGTCTCTCACCTTTTAGCTGTAATCACACCCATTGTGAGCTCTCTGGATGAGGTGAAACTTGCCTGGCTCTTGACAATGTGAGCTTGACACACGAGACAGGGCTTTTCTCCATGCTGACCTAAAGGCAGAATAAACAAGAATGGGGCTTTGATAAATGTTAATTCTGACTGCAAGCAATGTTATGTCTCTGAAAGTAAAGGGACAGACCAGCCCAAAGTCAGAAATACACGTTTTTCCTCTTACCTGTAGTGCTATTTGTTAGTCGAGATTGTTTTAATTTAAGTTAGTGTTGGAGATATACGCTGCACAGATGCCTTCTCTCAAATATAATGGAACTTGATAGCAATCAGCCTGTGGTGCTCAAAGCACAAAAATGCACTACAAAAAATGCATGAGAAATAATGAACCAGTTTCTTTTTTATCAAACTACATGAACCAAACGTATCACTGAGCTGGCTAACGTTACAGCTCAGCTGAGGAGGACGTCATTAATGTTTTCATTTCATGCTGTCACAAGCCTCATCCTCTCATCCATGAGCAGATGCACTCTTCCCTCTGTGTGGTGATTCGGTTGGCTAATCCGGCAGAAAGAAAATAGTTCCTACGTGAAACTGTTCACAACAAGGTCTGTGGATTATGTTAAGTAACTGGGTCATGATTTCTGGAAAAAGATTGCTGTTGAGTTTTAGTGCCATCCAGTTCCTTTAAATTTGAGAGAAGGCAGACATCTCTATGACTGATATCGCCAACAATTGGCATCTCTGTCCGTTTAAATCTTAAATATAAGGTAGACATTTTCTGTAGTAATGGCAAAAATGTTCCGATTAAATTCAATAGTCACTTCATCAATAGTAAACCTTTCTTGATTTCATTAAGTATGGCCTTACCTGTTCTTTCACAGCTCCTCCAGCGCCTCCTAACAGACCGAAGGCGCAGCATGGACTCCATGATGTTGGAGGCCCTCGGCTTGTGGAGGCCCACCCAGGAGAGGGGGGAGCAAGAAAAGATCAAGCTCTCCACTCTCAAACAGAAATGGGAGGCCTTACAGCTACAGGCAGAGCAAAGGTCAGCTCCCTTTACTGGCAATGTCACACTTTCTTTTGGCAAGGCTCAGAGCATGATGCAAATCTTACTCACCAATGGTAACAATC
Organism: Epinephelus cyanopodus; assembly: GCA_026686955.1. Classification (NCBI taxonomy): domain Eukaryota; kingdom Metazoa; phylum Chordata; class Actinopteri; order Perciformes; family Serranidae; genus Epinephelus; species Epinephelus cyanopodus. The sequence continues at coordinate 13,539,690 of CM048919.1, forward strand.
AGTGGACATTTTTGTTGTCGGTAGGAGGGCAAGTCTGGAGCTCATTCTCCCCAGGGCCCAGCTCTTCCAGGAAGGAGTAGACAGCTTGCAGCAATGGCTCATATCCGTGGAACAGACCCTCGCTGAACTACGCAATGCAGAGAGAGTGATGCTGCATCTGTCAGAGGCCACAGACAGGGCCAAGGTTGGAAATCTACCACATATGGTTCAACTGCATGTGCAGTACAGTAAATATGCATTGTGCTGTTTGAGTAGAGAATTATAACTCTGGCATGCTTTCACCTTCTTTTAGGCTGTTGTGGAGGAGATTCAAGTCAAAACTGCGGAGCTAGGGAAAATACAAAAGTCAGGACACGATCTGATGGAGGCAATTTCAGGTAATGTTTGCTACAAAAGTTAAAAACTAATAGGCATTAATATTAGTTTTAAATACCAATCCTAATATTTTAAAATGTTGAAATGTATCGATAATAATATTAATACATGCTTGTGCATTTGATGTCGTGTGAAATCTGTGTAACTTATCCAGATAAACTTCCATCAGATATCTGTGATCTGTGATTGTAACAGGTCAATTCTGTGGATCAACACTACAATATTTATCCCTTTAAATAAAACCCTATCAATCCCTAAAAATATTCTCTTACATATTTTTTTGGATATTTCCAGTGTCCGCACAAATATTTTGGTTTTACCTTATGCTAATGTGCCCAGTGTTTGTGATCTGTCCTTTATTTCAGAGGAGGAAGCCCAGCAGGTGCAGGAGAAGATGGATGCTCTGCGTATCCGTTGCTCTGTGTTGAGTCTGAGCAGCCTGGATGTGCTGCAGAGGCTGGAGCAGGCCCTGGAGGCCTCCAGCCGCTGCACCTCCAGCCAGGAGGACCTCCACCTGTGGCTGGGCCGCATCGAGAGGGAGCTCCTGGGGGCAGCAGGAGCACAGACGCATGCTGGAGATGCAGTACTATGTGCAGCTGAGAGACAGAGGGTAAGGGTCCCGCTCAATCCTGAAGTGAAGTCAGGTGCTTTAGCAGTGTTGCTAACGTGAACTGTTTTCAGTGGATAGTAGCTGAAGCCTCCTCGAAGTTTTGCCAGATTACGTCATGTTACAATCAACTGACTCTAACTTTATGATAATTACTTTTTTTTCCTGACTTTACATTTATGAAGTACACACATTTGTGGAAGCTAACATTCAGCTTCATTTCAGTACTAATTTTACAAAGCAACGTTAGCTTGTTAACTTCAAATGTGTCAGCTTTTTAACTTGAATAAACTCACTTTTTTGCTTCTGTAACGTTAGCTAGCGAACATTACCTAACTCACGATAGGTACGCAACAATTTAACAAAGGCAAAGCGAAGTGCTTTGGTAGATTTAAATAAAATGAATGCTAAATGCTAATACAACCACATACCTAGCTTGCTGTTCAAGTGAGCGTTGCTGCCTCCCAAAGGTAACATTAGAGCTAATGTCAAATTTCTGAATGACTCACAGCGTTGCAAAAAGCTCCAACCGGCTGATTTATCTCAATTGCATTTAGCTATGTGGACATAAATACATACGGCCATACATCTTTCTAACTTAATGGACCTCCATGACGCCTGCATGGTTGATGTTTTAATGTCATTGCAGGAAAAGCACAGGTGTCATTAATCATGTTAATATAGGGATGGAGCCGTCGTTAGGGCGATTAGTTACACCTGGGCTTCTCCTGCTTTAATATGTGAACAGTGTCTGAAAGGCGAAATTTAAACGTGGGCGCTAGTTATTGCCCTGATGTTACAGGCCTACTTATGCAAATATACATTTTTTACATTGGGTTTATGCTTCATAAAATACCTTTAAGGCTATTATTTATGTGGTTACATATGTTTTATTTTCGAGGACACTTTCAAGCATTGTTTTATTGCTTTATATTTTGATATATGTCTATATACCCTGGTGCATATATTTAAATATTTTTTTAAATGTTTTTGTCTTAATTTTAAAAAAGCATATTGATGTTATTCAATTCCTTTCATATGGCCTATTTTAATTATTTATTTTTTGTATTCTTTACATAGTTTTAATTCATTTGTGACTGTGTATCTGCTGTAACACTGTTTAACTGTAATTATTTGTACAAACTTTCTCAAAGTTCATTACGTCATTAATGTTCAAAAACTTTATGTGAACATAAAACAATCATTCATGTCCATCATTTTATTGGCTTTTAATTTTAATTATAATCCAGATTAATAGCATTGCTAGTGTGTTGCCAAGTGGTGTTAGATTTCAAACATAATAGTATTATGTCTCAATTATGATATTTTATATACACTGTTGTGATATATTTTATATGTTATTAAAGCTATGCTAATGTGCAGTATATTTTTACCAGCTGGAACAAGCAGTGGTGAAGGAGGTGGCTTGGTTCAGAGACACAGCGCTGAGTCTTGAGAAGCTGAAAACTATTCATCTGGATCCAGAGCTCATAGCAGAACAACTCTATGAGCAGAAGGTCAGGAGACTACACAAATAAAACTGACTAACTAATGAACTAAATGAATACTTTCTCACTTTTAATAAAAAAAAACACTACATGATTATGTTTCTGTCATTTCTAAAGTACAAAGATGTGAAATATCAGATAGTAATTTAAATGGTGTTTATCAGGTGAAATTAATTTGATGTGTTATTCCCTGAATAGATTTTGGCCGTAGAGATTCTCCAACACAGGTTCAACATTGAAAAGATGGTGAAGATTGCTGAAATCTTACTGACATACAGTGATGAAGGCGACACAGGCAATTTGCAGGTATTCTCTACACTTCATTTCATGCGACAAATTTACTGATAGTGTAAACAAATGTACTTTTAAGGTGTTTACAAATGTGTTTATTTTACTGTCACGTCCCCATGCAGACCCCACTAGAGGCCCTACAGGAACAATGCAACACCACCTCAGCCACCAATTCCCATGTGGTCCTGCAGCTTGAGCACGCTCAGTCGCTTCTTCTCCAGTTCTCCGAGGGCTTCGCTGAGGTTTCGCCCTGGCTTGAAGAAACTCAAACCCTAATTGGCCAGCTCTCCCTGAGCACAATTAGCTACGAGGCATTTCGGAAACAACAGGACCTCTTACAGGTACAAGAAACCTGCCTCTCCACATTACACTGCCAGCTTTTTTTTTATCATACCTTTTTTGTCCAGATCAACAAAGAAGTCCTTTAATACTTCAGTCAGCCCCCATTTTCTCCAGGGTGAATGAGCTGTTCTATTCAAGTACAGTTCACTGACATTATCAACTTCCTGATAGGCTTACTTTTCAAGAGACAATGTGTATGTTTGTATTTTACCTTCCTCTATACATTTTAGGGATTAGATTATATCATGTTCTCTCTGAAAGAAATGTCTGCTCACCACATTGTTATTAAACTTTTCTTTTATCTCTCCTCTGCTCAGGGTCTGAGGGAGTCCATAGCAGAACACAGACCCCTAATTGCACGCTTATGCTCCCTGGCTAAACGCTTGTCGGAACTAAACCCTGTTCAGGGGGATGAGTTCTGTCGGAAGGCTACAGAGGCTGAGGAGCAGCACGGAGCCATCAGAGACCGGGTCAGAGAGACTGCTAATCTACTGGAGGAATCACTGCCTCGATTCACGCAGGTAAGGATGCTGGGATAATGCAGTAAATGTTATATAATACCACTACACTTGGCAGCATATCACAAATACACTTTGTATCTTTCCTTGTATCTAGCTGAATGAGAGGATGAGCCTTATCAGAGAGAGCCTTGGTCGCCTATGCAATCGCATGCAGACTCCCACCTCCCTTCAAGGCCTCACCCCGAGGATCCAGGAGCAGCTGCAGGACAACAAACACACCCTGGCTGAGCTGTCTAAGCTGGAGCTGAGCCTCGGCAGTGTCAAAACACAGGCAGACGAACTGCTGGCTAACACGCAGGCAGCTGGTGATGGATCTGTCGGCACAGGTAATGATCTTCTATTCAAATATGATGCTGTCCTGGTATGCAATGGGCAACAAGTAGCAGCACTGCTGCGGAAAAGGGCCAATTCTAAGCAATATCCCTACTATATCCTTGTGATCTCAGCAATCCAGGAGCGAGTGTCCAGTCTGTCTCAGCTGTGGGATGAGACACATACTCAGGCCCAAGAGAGGGAAAGCTGGCTGCTCAAACTCTTGGATCTTGCCCTGAAGTTCTGGAGCGATGTCAGCGATGTCACGGCTGCTCTCAGTGATGCTCAGCAGGCAGTTTTGGATCTCAACGCCAGCCGAACAGATTCCGAAACAATCCGCCAGAGTCTTGAAACCATGCAGGTTCGTCTGGAGGCTCTAAAAGGAATCATGTGCAAGAAACTGACATGGTTATATAAATATCACTGTATAACCTTTTCTGTCTTTTATTTTTATAGACTCTCAGGGAGGATATTGACAGTTTACAGGGAGATCTGGACACCCTTGGTGTTTTGGGAATGGATCTGATGTCAGCATGTGGAGATACAGACAAACCAGATGTCACAAAGAGCCTGGATGAAGTGAGAAATACATTTAAATGAAATCATTTTTGCACTCATCATGTTGTGTTGACTAACTTGAAACCTTGTTTGCCGTCTTAAAGCTTTACTGCACATGGAACAACTTGAGCAAACTGTGGAATGAATGTCACAAAAAGCTGGAGGAGTCCTTGCAGATGGCACTACATTATCAAGACACTATGCAGGTGTGTGTTTATATACAGTGTATACTTACATCATAGAATCATAACCGTATCAAACAGGACACTTGGGCCATGCTGTCTGACTCAAGCAGTGTTATGGCACCCTGCCAGAGACAAAGCTAGTCCTTTGTTCTGTTGCAAAGTTCAGACACTTACTCCCTGTAGCTTTTTATTTTCGATTGACAGACGGACTGTGTGGTCCTCTGCCAAAGGCAAATGCGTTTAATGGGAAACTGTGCAAGACAGTATGAAAATAAAACTATGTGGAATGTATCCAGCTGCATATGCCAACAGAGTGACATGTTTGGCTGCTTGTAATATAATTTATTCCCTGTTACAATCGCACAACATGGTGATAAGGGCTGAGTGAAACAACAGCTGAGTGATTATACAGTGCACTTTTTATTGTTCGTTAATGCACACTCTGTTAATGTTCTGCTTATAGGGTCTTTTTGAGTGGTTGAAGTCGGCTGAGCTGAGGTCTACTGAAGAGTTCATGGTTGGAACTGACCTGGAGTCAGTCAAAGAGCAACTGTGTGATCTTAAGGTGAGGTTGACACACCTGTAACCATCAGTGATAAAAGTTTTTCTGTATGTTGGTTTCATATTATACAGAGACAGTGTTTTAGGCTATGTGTGTTGTGTTTTATTCTAGCAGAAAACATATCAGTCACGATGAACGTTAATTTCCAAACATGTTTTCTGTCTTTGTTGTTTCCCTCAGGAATTTAAGCGAGAACTTTACCAGAAGAAAATAGAGATAGAAAGCCTGAACCATCGCTTTGTGTGCCGCCTGTCTCCAGGCTCTGAGCGTCCAGGCTCCGTCTCACCGCTGTGTGACTTCAGACAGCGCTGGGACAGCTTGGAGTCAGAGACTGTCAACAGACAGGTAACAATATAAGCTATTAAGTCATACGAATATTAGCACTATCATCCAGTAAATACACAGTGTCACCATGTTATTGATTAAAATATGATGTTACCTCATCAACAGACAGCTAATATTTAACTTTTTCCTGTGCAGCATCAGCTGGAGTGTGCTCTACTGGGTCTGGGTCAGTTCCAAAACACATTGGATGAGCTGCACACATGGCTGTCCCGGACCGCTGAACAACTGCAGGGCAGCCGGCCAATCAGCATCGACCTGCAGGCCTGTGAAATAGAGCTGGCCAAACACAAGGTTGGTGGTGGCCTAAATCAATGATATGTACTACCTGTATTAAAGCTCCTTCAGACTTTGTAAACAATAAGTCCTGTAACCTTCTTATAGAGCTGTGGGTTTATCTGCTAGATAACACTTTGCCTTGGATGAATAACAGACTTCTGTCTCCTTAAAATGTTCACCAAGGTTTCTACCATGTGTTACCTCTGTATATTTATACTTACCAACACGACACACTGCTAAAATCATCTCTTGGCCAACACAGCTCAGACCAGAAAACATTTAGCTTCTAACACCTCCAAACAATGCATTTGAATCACACTTATGCTTCTTTTTCTTCAAGGTCTTGCGAAATGATGTCATGTCCCATGTTCGCACGATGGAGTCCCTGAACAAGGCAGGCAGGGGGCTGCTGGAGGTCGGGTCTGGGGACAGTCCACATGGTTTACAGTCTCGGCTGGAGCAACTCAATGACAGCTGGGAGTTTGTCCGCTGTGAGACTGAACGCAGGCAGCTGGAGTTGGAGAACAGACTGAGTCAGGTGAAGAGAGAAAAACAGATCTGTTAATTTGCAACAGTAGCAACAACAGTCACAAAGGAGTATAGTAAAAATTAACTATATATAGTATATTGTTGGACTATATGTAAGGATTTCCTCAGCACTGTTGCATTTTATGTTCATTAGCAGTTTATCATGGCGCCCCCTTGTGGTCATACATAAAAATGTGTAGAGGCACTGGTGGCTTTTATTGTCATAAAGGAATTTAAAATATATCTATTATTAAATCATGATTAGCAGTTGGCAACTGTTGCTCCAATTATGTATAGATAAAATATAAAACAAAGGTTATTATTATGATATTACATGATGAAACTTTTCCATAACTAACGTTGTAGTGAACTGACGGCCACATCACCATCGAAGACGCTGCATTCATTCTGTTGTTTTTTTTTCTGCAGGTACAAGATGTTACAATGGAGATACAGGATCTCCTGCAGTGGCTGGAGAACACAGACCTGAGACTCTCCTCCTCCAAAACCATGTGGGGTATGCCGGACTCAGCCAGTGAAAGGCTCAATGTACACTTGGTAAGACTAACCAGACTTTAAACTTTTAAAATAAAGAGACATGCAAGAAATAGAAATAGTGTAACCCAGTAAAAAATACTTCCTCTGTAAAAACTAATTGCCTTTTCTTCCCAACTTTAAAAGGAGTTGTGCAATGAGATGGAGTCAAAGCTCCACGCCTACATGGATGTGAAGAACGCCATCCACAGGATGCTGGAGAGCAGCAACGTTGTGCGGGGATCGAGCACAGAGCACAGCTTATCTATCCTTGAGCAGAAATGGGCATCTGTTTACAACAAAGTCCAGGAGCGAAAGGTTACTTAACTTTTCATGTGTCATCCTGTAGATTTATCATTAATTTAGTGCACGATTAAATCTGATTGTGGTATTGTTCCCACAGGCAAGGCTAACAGAAGGACTGAGTCTGGCCAAGGAGTTTCACAGTAACATCCAGGAACTTCTCACGAAGATGAGCAAGTGTGAAGAGGCTGTCGGGCTTCTTCCTGCTCCCAGTTTTGTTCTGGACAAAGTGTGTACTCAACTGCAGGAACACAGAGTGAGTCTTTTTACACAGGCTGTAGTCTTTCTATGTCTGCCTCAGATCCAGAGTTACATACGTGTTTGGAAGTATTCATTTTTGCCTCATAAAATACTTTTATTTGTACAGACACTGGTGAATGAGCTGAATGGTTACGGGGAGAAGAAGACCACAGTAGAGAACACAGCCCGCAGGCTAATAGAATTGAGCAGGAAGGAAGACTGTGACGTCATTCATAACCTAATCATGACCGTCCAGGATCGCCACAAAAAGCTACAGCAGCGTGTCTCAGAAAGAGGCAGAACGCTGGAGGAGGTCAAGAAGAATGCCAAACAGGTATGACATTATATTGAATCCAATATAAATGGATGGCCATCTCCATCTTTGTCAAACTATGCACTTTATGTGTGACTTGTGCCACTTAGAGGAACTTTCACGTATTTATCTTTTTCCTCAAATTTCAGTTCAGTGAATCTTGGCGCCTTCTGGTGGACTGGATGACGGAGGTAGAGCAGACGTTAGACACACATAAAGAGATCGCTGTGTCCCACGAGGAGATTAAACAACAGCTGACTGAACAGAAGGTGCAGTAGGCCTCACAACTCATGCTATATGTTTATGAATTCCTTCACTGATCTATTACTTTGTAATTAGGAGTTCCAGAAACTGCTGAGGTCAAAGAGGCCCATGTACGAAGCTACTCTGAAGAATGGACGCAGCCTTCATGAAAGAGCTCAAACCGGCCATGATAGACAGCATCTGGAAAATCTACTGGCTGAACTCAAAGACACATGGGACACCATCAGTGGCAAGTCTATGGAGAGGTATGAAACTGTACTACAGTTGACAGGGACACAGTCAGATTTCTGTCGTGTAATTGAAAAGGGCTGATCTTGAAGATGCGCCTTGTGGTTTGTTTCTCTCAGACAACACAAGCTGGAGGAAGCACTGCTGTTCTCAGGTAGATTTACGGATGCTCTCCAGGCACTAAATGACTGGCTGTACAGAGCAGAGCCCCAACTAGCTGAGGACGTTCCTGTTGGTGGAGACAAAGACATGGTCAACAACCTAATTGACAAACACAAGGTACACTACCTATAATGCATTTTAATATGTGACCTCAGTAATAAGCAATGTTGAGCACACTGGCATAAGCACAGTTCAGTTTAAAGCTAAAGCATATACATCATATTTACAATAAAATCAGGATTCATGCTAATATTTGTATGTAATGTAATGCCTTGTTTAACTGCTGTAAACAGATAATCAGAAATTATCGTTAAATTAGTTAAATTAATTTGTTGGCAGTGATTATACTGGTAATCTGGTAATTATTTCTTGATATAATTTGCTATTATGTCTGTCCTCTCATGGCATATGTTGCGGCAGTTTCTTCTCAGTGCTGTCTTGTCGCGAAATTGCTTCTTAGCAAATGTTCTTTCTCTCAGGCCTTCCAAAAAGAGTTAGGGAAGCGAGCCGGATGCATCAGGACCCTGAAACGCTCCGTGAGGGATCTGACCAGGAGTAGCACAGCTGATGCTCACTGGCTGCAGGAGCAGATGGACGAGCTGGAGGGCCGCTGGGAGGCTGTGTGCAAACTGTCCGTCAGCAAGCAAGACAGACTGGAGGCTGCGCTTCAGCAGGTGCTTCTCACATATAATAATAATAGTAGTGGGCGGTAAATGAGCTTTCAGTCTATACGTGACCAGAATTTTGTTCCCATTCATTGTGTATTGGAAACGACTGATTTGCTGCATGAAGTACATTGGGATACCTGTGATGCCGATCAAGCTGGCATGACAGTTAGGAAATTTAAGTGGCAGAACTGGTGACTTTCTGAACAGCTCTTTGTACAACCAAGAAATGCTACAGTGAGACTGATGATACATTTATTGTAGTTGACAATCTATGTAAAAAAAAACCACACACACACAAAAAACATGTCTTAATGTCTTAATTTCATAAATAGTGTTCATGTCAATCATCCCTTCTAGCTGACTTTGTAAAATATGACAGAAAACACTGTTGCTCATTCGTAAATACACTTAAAAAACACTTGGAGCTGGTAGAGACGGCGGCGGGGGGATTGTGGGATGGACGTAAGCGACTGGCAGGACAGTTTGGACATGAGTTCATGCAATATGGTTGCGTATGGTGTGGCTATGCACCCTAAAGCTGCTGTTGTGATCCACTCAGAATGTTGTTAGGCTGGAAAAGTCGAACAAACTTCAAGTCTCATTTGAAGAGACACCCATATGTAAAATTCTAGTTGACTGGCTGATATCTGACCATAAACAGTTGATAAGTAACCCCCTCTCTTATCTTAACCTTTCTCTTTGTTCTCATAAGGCTGAAAAGTTTGACGGCCTTGTCCACTCCTTCATGGAGCGCCTCACAGAGGCAGAGAGGATACTGAAATACGGAGTGATACCAGAGGAGGAGGACGGTTTGCTTGCTTTCCGCAAACAACATGAGGTCAGTATAAGGTGATACTTTATCACTCCCTGCAGGGAAATCCATTGTGCTTCAGGGGAGGTCAAGGCTCTGGGTCAGCTGCAAAATAACTGATAATATCCAGTAGTGTAGTAGGTAGTTAGGCAGGGTGGATATTTACACGCTGTCATGTTTGAACTCATTCAACCTGTTGATGGATGGATACTCTGACCAGTAGTTAGTTTCTTGCTGCCACAAACTATTTGGAGAAAAAAAGGGAATCAATATGTTTAAAATTAGTGAAATTCTATTGCAATGTTTTACTGCATAAGAAGCTGAATACATTTTTTTCTCCCCCTCTAAAGGAATCTATGGATGCCTTGCAGACTCAGGCTGTGGAGTTACAGAACATTCAGTGTCTGGGTGAGGAGATCCTGGCCTCCTGTCACCCAGACTCTATAATCACTCTAAAATCATGGATCAGTGTCACCAAGACCCGCTATGAGGAGGTGAGCACTCTCATGCCTGCACTATAAGTAATAGATTATATTTGTTAAGCCTTTGAAATCCATGATAAATGAAAATGTTTAGACAGGGGGTCGAGACACTGTTTCAATACCTTTGACATTCTAAACTGTAAAATGGTGACAACATCTTAGAGCATCTGAATGGAACAAGTGTCATTTCCTCCCCCTCCTTGTTTTCTGTGTCAGGTTCAAACCTGGGCTCAACAGCAGGGCCAGAAGATCCAAGCCAGCTTGGCAGCACTGGAGGCAGAGAGAGAGGAAGTCCAGAGGCTGCTGGACTGGATCTCGTCAGCAGAGGAAGCCCTCAACCTCAGAGAGCAGGAGCCTCTGCCTGAGTCCACAGAGGAGAACCAAGAGCTGATCGAGCAGCACACAGTACGATGTTTCTCTGCTCCATAAGCTTCCTAGTTTGTCACTGAAATTATCAGTGATTCATCATTACTTCATTACTTAGTACCAAAATATGTGGAATTCAAACAGCAACTTTTGAAAAATTTAACCTAAATAGCAAAATTATTTTACAGTGATTTGTTGACATTGCAACATAATCAATAATATGTCTTCATTCTGTAGACTTGTGAGCATCTCCTGCACTCAATTTTTCACTGCATTGTGGGACAATATACCATTCACACACTGGTGGCCGAGGCTACTGTGCAGGGTGCCACCTGCTACACAGCTTTAAACACACTCATACACTGATGGTACAGCTGTCAGGAGCAATATGAGGTTCAGTATCTTGCTAAAGGATACTTCACACGTAGACTGGAAACACCGGGGAACGAACCACTTGTCTTCTGATTTGTGGACGACCCGCTCTACCTTTTTAGCTACAGGTTACAGAACATTAAGAACGTAAAGGCATCTTTGCTCTCCCATGTCATCACTGATCATTCCTCCCCGCAGGTATTCATGGAGGAGTTGAATAAAAAGTTCCCAGAAGTTGAACATGCCACAAAGTCCTGCAAACACAAGAGCATTTCTAAACAGCAAGTTTCCCCCAGCAAACGGCCACTCACAAGTAAGACACCATAGAAATGGCAAGGTTTACATTCAAGTCATTATTGTAATTAACAGCTTGATGACAGTTTCATCTCACTGTTAATGACATGAGTTGCCTGAGCTGATTCCAGGACTCACATGCTGCTGTTTCTCCTTCCAGAGAGGAGGAGCACTCTGAAGCTGCAGCCCGCTGTACCTATTCCCCTGGAGCACCTTGACCCCCAGACCCCAGAGCTCAGTCAGCTGGTCAAAGAGTGGCAGAAACTTTGGCTCCTGGCTGTGGCGAGACAAAACCGTCTGGAGCAACAGCAGCAAACACTCAAAGAGGTTACTGTACTTTCTGAAATGTCTAAAAACAAAGTTGGCCGACACATTGTGGTAAAATTTCTTTAAGTTCAGTTTAACCAACATTAATAACTAACATAGATGTTGTGATATTTTATTTAGATGGAGGAATTTGCAAACTTCGACTTCAATATTTGGCGAAAGCGTTACATGCAGTGGATCAGTCATTTGAAATCACGGATCTTAGACGTGTTCCGCAGCATTGACAGGGACCAGGATGGACGCATCAGCCAGAAGGAGTTTGTTGATTATGTCCTTGCTTCCAGTAAGTCCTCCATGTTCTGTGTCGTGACCCATCTATCGCTCATTTTGTGTCACTAGTAAATTCAGAAGACAGCATTAAAAATTCAGGCAGATTTCTACATGATTGTTTCCTATATTAGCTGTTTTTTAAAATGCTATGCTGCATCTGTGTAATTACGCAGTTTTAAATCCTCTCGGGTTTACATCTCTCTGCTGTAGAATTTCCCACCAACTCTCTGGAGATGAACGCAGTAGCAAACATCTTTGACTTGAACAGTGACGGCTTTATTGACTACTATGAGTTTGTGAGCGCGCTTCACCCCAGCAGAGATCCCTACAGGAGAACACTGGATGCAGATCAAATCAACGAAGAGGTGTGAACAGTGTGCGCACAATAAAAAACACAAATGCAGATTGATTTATTAGAGGACACTCACTGTTAAACTTACTGAGAGATTATCTCATTGTCTTTAGGTGAGTCGGCAGGTGTCACAGTGTAACTGTCCCAAGAGGTTCCAAGTGGAGCAAATAAGTGCCAACAGATACAGGGTGAGTCATTTTTATGGACAGTCTTAAAACATATTATAGCAGCTTCTGAATTATATTTTAAGGTCTGATTTCCATTGGCCCACACAGGAAGTGATATTGGTTATATTTCCTGGTCCTACAGAAGCATCTGTCATTTCTTGCAAAATGTAACAAGTTCTTTTAAAAGTATAACTTGCAATTTGTGTTTTGTCTCTTTGCTGCAGTTTGGAGATTCCCAGCAGTTGCGGATGGTCCGTATCCTGCGCAGCACGTTGATGGTCAGGGTGGGGGGAGGCTGGACCGCTTTAGATGAGTTCCTGGTAAAGAATGACCCCTGCAGAGGTCAGTACACTGCTCCTGACTGCCAATCATATCAGCCTATCATATTTTCTTGACAAAAAACCTTTTAATTAATGTTATGTGCTGTAAAGTCTTCAGTGTCTGGCGGGACTAAATGTGATACATGCTGCTTGGATCCACGCATTCAACAGATAACCAAAACACGTATTTGGCGTCATGCTATCTGACAGTATATTCGTTACTAATGTCTATATTATATATGAACATGTAGCATTTTTAAATGATTAAGCATTCATGTATCTTGCCAAGAACCAGACAAATCTTTTTTTTTTTTTTAAAGATTATTTTTTTGGGCTTTTTGCCTTTAATGAACAGGACATAGTGAAGTGGGGTGAGAGAGAGAGTGGGGGTGACATGCAGCAAAGGGTTGCAAGCCAGAGGTGAACCTGCGACCGCTGCAGCGAGGCATCACCCTACACATGGGGCACTGGCACTATCCACTACGCTACCGACGCCCCTGGAACCAGACAAATCTGCCGGCTTATGTTTTATTTGCTCTGGCAGATGTGTCTGGTCTCCCTCCAGTTTGACAGATTTCCAGCAGCCTGACACATGTCAGGCCAATTACAACTGTTTATCTAGTACGGGGCAGTTATTTAATATTTGGGAAGAAGACCATAAAGAGGAGCGCTGCTGAAGCAAATTAAAAAAAACAACCAAGATGGCTGCAGCTGATGTGGAACTTTCTGCTGAAGCTGCTGTTGCATCGGTTTGAAACAAACTGAATCAGAATCAGAATTCATTACAGTTGCTCTGATGTAAAGAATAGAGAATTATGAGAATTAAGAATAAGTGTATGAAATAGAAGTATGTAAATATAAAGCAAAAAGATATAATAGAAATGAAAATGTGCATTAAAATCAAATCAAATAGAATGTGCATTATGTTACAGTGATTAACACTAGTACTTAAAGCTATAGTGCACCCAAAAATGAAAATTCAGCCATTATCTACTCACCCATATGCCGAGGGAGGCTCAGGTGAAGAGCTTTCACATCCCCCTCTCCCCTGGGATCTCCGCAAGGGATATGATGACTCTAAAACTTCACCCGAGCCTCCCTCGGCATATGGGTGAGTAGATAGTGGCTGAATTTTTGTTTTTTTGGTGCACTATCCCTTTAAGACATTAGATATTAAAGATAAATATATATTGTCACTGTGCTGAGGCTGTAAGGCTGTGAAGTGGACACTATAAAGAATCAACTGCACTTAAAGCTTTCCTTGAGAAGGAAAGTGTATTTTCCGTACTTCTGAAAGGTTTGACAAAAGTTAAAAACTTACTGCAAGTCCCTCATTAATGTGCTGTGTATGGCCACCTACACTTGGCTGACATGGTCATTGCAGTATGTCACATGTTGATAACCTTTTGATAATGTCCCTTACTGTAGAAAAAAATGAACTGAGAGGTTCCAGACTAATTTTTATTTTTAAATAGATCTGGCAGTATCAGGCTAGCATGCATTTATTAAAACTGCTCAAACGTGTGTGTGTTCCACTTAAAATCTTTTGCTGGTAAAGTTTTGATATTCTAGTATGTTTTGTGTGAGTATTGCCTAAATTTGAAGAAGTTTTTATACATATTGATATTGACAGTCTTGCTTCAATTATTTATGTTTACAGAGCCTGCTGGCTGCTATAGGAGGAGTGGCTGCTGTAAATGTAACCATGTTTTCACAGTATTCTGTTTATTTCTCCTGCTGTGTCACCGACAGTGAAAGGCAGGACCAACCTGAAGATCAAGGAGAAGTACTTGTCTCCTGCAGGAAGCACTTCTAAGGGTTTGACTGTCAGCAGGTCCAACTCGAGCCTCAGCCTCTACAGCAGTGCCTCTGCCCCCACCAGCCCCATGACACGCAAGGCAAGACACAAGCTGTATCCTGTTAATTATTTAGAGGCTACATGTGCTAATTTAATACCAACATATCATGGCTACTCCAGTTTTAAGACACTGTGGTTTTTACCATGACCACAATGAACTATCCTCTGAGATGAGGCAAATGTGCTCTAATTACATGTTTTACATTGTCTTCAATTAACTATCTTTACATATATATCTCTTCTGATTTACAAATAAGAGACATCCTCCAGTTCTATTCTTGTCACTGCAAAGTTTCATTTGCTTGTTAGCTTGACTACGCAAAATACAGTTTGCAAAATGGAGTTCTCTTGAATGTGCTTTTGAATAAAATGCTGCATCTGGCAACTTTCCATTAACAGTTAAAAATGCTATTGAAATATCTTAATTTAATTAGTCTAACATGTCTTCTTTCAGGCGTTACTCCGCAGAAGTTTCTCAGGTGACCGCTGCATCCGTCCCAGAAGCTCCATCGCTGCTTTGGGCTCTGATCTACAGTTTGCCACAGCAGGAGATGACAATTCTCCCTCACCATCAGGTCAGCTGACCACTTATTTTTAAGGAACTTTCAAAGCATAAAAAGAACTTATAGCCTGAGCTGGTGAGTTAACCCCGCCTTTTCTTTTTTCCTTCCTGCGTACCGTCTAGACGAAGCTGAGAGGTTACCCACATGATTACCTCAGCCTCTGAGAACCATGTGCGTGCTGCAGTGCGGAGCCCAAACACAGCCTTGGGGCCCTCGAAACAGAGTGATAAGAAGAAGTAACGTGATAGAGGGGCCAAAAACAATCCATCAGTCACGTCTGAAAAGCAGACACTGACAGAACAGTACAGAGAGGGTCACCAGAGGTGATGGTAAAGGGTCTTTAACTTTGAAAAAGCAGTGTGAAGATCATGCGTGCTCTGTGTGGAGGTCAGTCCAGATGCAAGGCAAAGATTCTATTTGTCCCCAGTTGCATTTCATACAGTAGTATCTGATTGCGTAGAAAGTAGGAATTGAAAGTTCTGCATGGATGCTTATTGCATGATAGCCAGAGCCTTGCTTAAATCAGATTTAGTTTTTGTTCCAGCATATTCTTTTTTTAGTTGTAAAGATGAGCAAAGTCAGACAGTACTATAATACTCTTGTCATGGACGCCATGTGAATTAAAAGTGACATACAGCGAGAACATATGTGTACATGATATATAAAGGTGTTGTACTGTCTGACTACCCCAACTAGCATCCAAAAAAAAGACACATATACCAAAATCATATGTATGTGAAGGGTACAGTACGCTGTCCATCAGCTTTGTGATATTATTTTATTTCATTCCATGAAGATGACGTTGTTGGCAGGGCCACTCTGTTTTGTCTTTTAGCTTTTTGGTTTTTTTTGACGCCGTGTTTTCAAATGATTATGTATTTTTATCGTTCTTTATTATAAGGATGTTTTAAACACTGGAGATGGTGTGGTGAACAATGCACTGACAGGTCATTGTTGATTTATAGAGATTATTTTCTCAGGATTGGTTTTGCCTTTGGATGTATGTATTTCTATGGAACATTACTGTGAAAATGTAGACGTGTTGTTTTTCTTTATAACAGTGTACTTCCTGTGAAAGTTTTGTTTAGCACATACTTTTCATAAAAAAATGCACTTTTTCTGTGTCCTACTACTGAAGATAGGTTGTTTTGCTAAGTGGGAAATTTGGCAGTTGTCGTGAGTAAGAGAATTAATATTTCATGAGAATGCACTGGAGGTGATACGTCTGGTCTAACTGTAGTTCTTGCTTGATTTCCTTTACCAGCCTCTTCTACCAAAAGCAGTATATTTTTCATTTTCTTTATTTCTGTCTCGCTGCTCTTTTTCCTTCGACCTCCAATCCATTCAGAAATTCTCACAAACATTTTGATTTTATGACTCTACTTTCAAAGGTGTTAAAGAAACATGTACATCTGTTTCTTCCAAAGTTTACTGATAATCCTGAAGATACCAATATGCATCTTTTCTGCAAAGAAATACTGAAATACATTTTCCCGAGAGAGAAGCAGGTGCAGCTCCACCATCAATACTGCAGAGGCTGTTCAGTGTTGCACTGTGCCTGGCTTTTGCTCTGGTTCTATTATAGAGCAGTTAATACGTTATCAGCAGTGTAAGGTCGCTGTATTTGTACGTGTGCGTTTCTACTAGACCTACCTTACACACAAGACAGTAGCTTATGTACCTATTTGCATTTGGTCTATGCAGTGGTCAAAAAATGATTTTTTAAAAGTCAAAACTGTTTTTACACGATGAACTCTCGGCCTCAATGTGTTGATGTTGGTGGAGGTTAAAATTTTACTGTACTGTAAAAAGCCAATAATAGCCAGATTTCACTCCTATTGCTATGCACCCTAATCTTTCTGTACTGTACATGTTTCTATACCCAGCACTCATTCTGATGTCTAATTTAGGGAAACTGTAGATGAATGTCACTAATAATTTTACGTCCTCTTGTATAAAAAATAAATCTTTTTGTAATAAAAAATAAAAATAAAAAAAAATAAATTGCCAAGCTTACGCCCTTATTGATATCGCACAGTGCTGCTTTCATGTTATTTTGCCAGAAATCACAGATGGAAGACAAATGATCACACTGACACAGGCTACCTGCAGTTACACATATCTAATGAGGAGTTTATTTAAGACACAGTGTGTACATTTGTTCAGTTTGGCTAACTAATATGTTGGTGTATCTGTATTTTCTAAATTTGCTATTTTGCCACTTAGGGGCAGCACAAACAAGCTGTGTATCATAGACTGTAGGAAAGAAGTGGACGGAGCAATAAATCCACCCGTTGGTTAGTGGACTACTGTTTTGAAGCCCTTAGTTTGGCATTTTATCAGTCGCCATCTTGTTTTTTTTGCAGCCATAAATGACCATATTTGGACGAGAGGGTGGGGCTGTGGAGGAGTGTGGGCTGGATCTCACTGGGGACCACGAGGACTGAGGAGTATGTTGACACAGAGCCTACATTGTAGGTACGGCATCAATTCAATGCAAAAGTATAAAAAACACTTTAGATGCATTGGTCCTTTTCCAAAAAAAAGTTTCATCGTTACTAGCGGCGTTCAAACTGATGCCGCTTTTCAGAGTTATAATCTGATGCCACCCGATGGTGTATAATATCACCACAAAAAGTGCCTTTTTGTGTCAGTTTCTGATATCAAAAATCACTGACAAAGCAGCAGGATTTGACAAATTGGGAATGAAAATGGGCTGGCTGTGGTAGCAACTGTTGAATCACAAGGTAGCCACACCCCAAAGCACACTCTGCTTTATTGCCAGACTCAAAAATGATGATGGATCCCGCTGCTTTTCTTGTAAAGTCCTGCCCTACTGTGCCTCGATTCGCTGTTACTAGCCATAACAATAACCTCTTTTACCGAACCCTTTCCACCTCCAATCTAGACATGCAGACATGATGAATACTAGCCAATCACAACACAATAAGTGTCAAGAAAAGTCAAGAAAAAAACATTTACTTTGATAATGAATCAACTGAGAAGTAGGGTTTTTAATGCATAGGCTAGATTTGTATACGATCAGACTTCTTTTTTCAACTATTGAAGTCGCCCCCTGCTGTCCCTTAAAGAGAATGCAGGGTTAAGGCACTTCTGCATTGGCCTCACTTTTCAGACCCAGAGTTAACCCCTCACTGTGAGCACAAAAATGATCACCTTTCAAGTTGAAAATGAACTTGTTAGCGAACTCAAACTCCAGCACAATCTCCAGTACATAACAGCAACATCATACTTAAATTTGGAGTTGTGTTTCTGGTCACCTGGTGAATGTAAGTCCAATAGTGACACTTCTCTTAGCTCTGTTGGTGTAGTGTCTACCCAACCCTGATAAAAATGATCTGGCTATGTGCACCAGCTATAAAGTTGTCTGCTGTTGGTGCTGGACAGGTAGTGTACAGTTGGTTTATCAAAGTGGGTTTACTGAAAACGGCTGCCTGCTGCTGCTGGAAATGATGCTATGAGAGCTGTAAGACTGAATCAGAATAAAGGTGCAGTCGCAGAGACCAAAACAAAGAGCCAAAAGACGTCATAAAGCTCTTTAGAGATAAGGGGAGCTGCAGAGTCGGGTGATAATTCTTTGTGGGTTTTATGAGTGGAACCTTTCACATTACCCTCATTCATTTGATTAATTGTTATTTAACGCAACTAATAATAATAAGTAACAAAAGAAAATTGTCTGCTTTGTTGTGAAGGGAAAGATTAGCATCCAAATTATGTTTTTTTTTTCTCATATCCCATTATATTGCATTCATTACATTCTGTTTTAGGGAGACTGCTATTTAATACTTTTGGTTCAACAATACAATATGAAGGTGAACCTGTTACGTTATACTGCTGAGTTAATTTGAAAGAATGCGGTCATCATAACAACAGAACAAGGATAAAGGTCAGCTCGAAGTAGTCTTGTGTTTGTTATCTTATTTAATGACATATTCTCAGTGGCACAAATTCAATCTGAGAACTCTGACTCATGTTGCTCTCCCGCTGATGAACAAGTGGATCTTTCAGACTCACTTGCACCGTACATGCAGCACCAAAAACACCGACATATTTGTTTAAACACAAATCCCAGCAGCTTTGAGAAAGAAAGCAGAGTATTGTACTTCTACACAAATATTCACCATGACTCCAGGCAACAGGAGTGCCCTGTACAGACCTGAGGTTTTATCAAAACAACACCGTCCTGTGACTGGACGTCACTGTCTTTTGCTCCCAAGTTTTAACACTGAAGATGAAGTATTATTTTTGAATGAAGCAGAGCAAAGAGGTCACTAAGCAGCAGACATGTCTTCTCATACAGGGACATATTGTAATTTATTTGTGACTGGGCTGCAGTGTGCTACAGCCAGATACACATATACTTTAGCCTGTATGTTATGGACATTATAACATTGTTTGTATAATATACAAATGGGTTACAAAGGAAAAAACATATATTTTTTGTACAGAACAATTTCACCACCATTTTCCACATGATTGGAGGTTCCTTTTGCACTCAAACTGCTCATCGTCAACACATCCTTTCAAAATATTAACAGCTGCAATTGTGTCAGTGAAAAACGAGCTGAAAGTGATCAATGATTAATGCAACTCTTTTTTGTGTGACATCTTCACAAAGATTATGTTGAAGTAAGTAGCACTTCTCAAATGACAAAATGCGTGAGACTTTGAAGCAGCTGTAGAGGTGAATGGTTTGATATACTGTTGTTTTTTCACTGGGTAATGCAAACATCCTACTTTTATAGTAGAGACTGTCTGTGTAGACCACTGGAGTTACTGATCTCACACAGACACATTTGATGCAGGAAATGTACAGTTTGCATACAGTCTGTTTCAAAATAAAAGCACTGCATCAATACAACACAGCAAATTGGCGTTTATTCCTTGGGCAGTTGGGTTTAGGGAACACAAGTATGTGGTTGGGTTTAGGAAAAAAGAACAGGGTTTGGCTTTACAATCTTACAGGAAGTGAACACCGGCCCTCTACGTGAAAGTTGGTGGTTGTTGGATTCGTCCACCACCCGTCCCACCTGCCTTACTTGGACTTCCGCCTCCTTCAGTGTCTGACACCAGAAGTCACTGACCAAGCGCTCCTATTCCACAACTTCGGAGTGAGACCGGGTTCCTTTGGGTTGTCGCCCAGCACCTGCTAATGTGTGCTCACCTTTTTTCTCCGATAACTTAAGATCCAGATGTCCACAAATTTTGTAGTGGGAACCGAATTGTCCGCCGAGGTCTCTTTCTCTTCGAAACAAATGGACCTGGTGACTCAAACAGGTAAAAACACTAAATAAAGCAGTTTGATGTTACAAATCTGTGTTTTTCTGACACTGCTCATCGAGAAGGGGCTGCTTACTCTGGTGGCTGACACGATGCGCGACTGGCCCTATCTAAAGTTGGTGTTTGGTTTGTCCATTCTGGGCTACTATAGAATCATGGTCATGCAATATGGAGGACTCAGTAGATGAGGATCCACTCCATAATAAACAGCTAATTCCAAGGTACGAAAAACCAACAATACTAATTTTCAAGAAATTATACTCTAAAGAAAACTGTCAGTATATCCCCCCAATCCTACGCACTGAATATTTAAAACACTGCAAAGGGAAGTACAACAGAATTTTTTGGGAAACAAAAGAACAGAAATTAAATTGACATTTGGCAGCAAGAAACAGTCCAGTGTTGTAGTTTGTTAGTAACACAGCAGTTGCCTCAATCCCACATCCAGCAAAGCTCAAATCATTTTTATTTACAGTCTCAAAAGTAATTTACTTTGTTGTCATGTGCCTGAAAAGAAGTGTTTTTATTCAGGAAGGGAACATGCAGTACCAGTCACTGCAGAGGTGGGTACAAGGGCACTCACATGAAATGCCATGGAGTTAGTGCCCAACAGGGGTCATTCGCTTTGGCTGGAATTTCGGCTGAACAAAAGCCAGACTGACCCCGACCAAACACCCACTCAGAAAGCACAGGAAGCTGTCCAAAGTCATCTTCTGGTTGGCTAAGCTGTCTGCACTGGCACTCTGCAAAAAATGTAGAGAACTGTCATGTCTGCTCTATGTGGCAGACTCATTAGATTCAGTCTGCTCCTTTTCCTCTCCTTTCTTACCAGCATTTTCTAAACTCCCCTTTCCTCCATCCATCCATCCTCTATCTGTTCTTTCCTCTCTCTGTTCTCATTCCCTCCCTCCACCCACCCACCCCTGCTGCTGAGGACTTTGGTTCCCAAACTGGACCCCTGGCTCAGCCCTCCACAGTCACATGACAGAGATTCAGAGACCCAGAGTAGTAAAGTACAAAGCACTCATCTCAATGTGCACGCTGCTCTACACATCAGAAGGCCACTGTGCTGCTACACCTCTGAACAGAGTAACCCTCGGCTCACTTGCCACTGCAGTTGGGTAAGCTCTCACCAGAACTGACACTGCTCTTCCTTTCCCACGGGCAGGTAGGTGGTGTCTTGTCTAATTTAGAATGATGAATAGAGGTCATTTAAATTGTTGAAAGGAGCTCCTCAAACAGTTTATAGTGTTTTGTGTTAAACTGTGCTTTGTTATATAAGGAACTTTGCCACATGGAAAATTGTTCAGCTTAGAGTTTTGGAGACACACTTACAAAGAATGACCTTTTCTAAAACCAGGTTTGGCAGGGTTTACACTGCACTTTTTAGGTTGTCCTCTTCTACACAACCCCCTTAGTAAAAAATACACATATGTCATTAAGATGCTGTAAAACAAAAATCAATGATACAAAAAGGCCAAATTTGACATTCTAAAGCAGTTTTATATTACTTAACATTCTCAGCCTTGTGCAGGCAACCCTCTATCTAGCCAACAACCTTGAAAAAGATTGTGCTTTGACTGCTGGTGGAAAATATTATCACAGATTCAACTTTTTTTGAATGTTTTTCTACATTTTTGCTGGCTCCTTATGACAGTGCCATTTCATCAAATTGGGAATTATTTCAACAATTAAGATTTTAACGGATCATGGGGGCTCAGTGACAATGTAAAGGATTACCAAAGTTCAACTCAACCTTGGGGGGGGGGGGACAATCATAGAACAAATGTTGATGAAGGCCGACAGCTGCATCGCCTCAGGCCACCTGTATTTTGGCAAAAAGCTGCACTTGAACACACCTCAAAGACAATAACCAACTAGCATGCGTGCTCTGCACCTGTACAGCCGCAGACAATGGTAGTCTGTATTCATCATTTAAAATAGGAAACCAGAAGAAAGACAGGATGGATTTAAGATGCTAGATGGCCAGTTAGGATATTAACTAACCAACCAGGCATTGAAGGAACAAAAGATATTTACTGAGCGCTAGCAAACAATGACTAGAACAATTACAAGCAGTGTCTGCTGAAGATCTCAATGACTATAGCTAATGTAACAAGTTTATTCAGGGCTCACGCCCTCTTGACTTTTGACCTCTTTCGACATTTGTTTGCTTTCCTCACCACTGCCTCTTCAGTGATTTCATTTAACACCTCGCTCTGCTGTCTCCGGCACAATTCCACATGTTGAATCTGCTGAAGAATAGCCAACAAAGGCCGACTAGTGCCAACCGTGTGGGTCACAGTGCAAAAACTAGGGCAATGGAAGTTCACTGCTTGGCCTGACACTGATTGGTGGATGGTCGTTGGCTTAGTGTGTCAGGGCCCGTAGGTAATAAAAGCACCCAGGCTTGCTGTGAAGGCAGTTTGGCAGATCAGCAACAGTTAGGGTAGCAGGTGAGACCTAGCCTTTGTGGCCCCAAGCATCATTTCACTGCGCTGCTTGCAGGGTGCATTGAAGACGGTGTTTGGGGGAAGCAACCAGAAGCCCTGCAGAACTTTTGAAAACATCACAATGCCCACTTCCTTTGTGTTAAGAAGTTCAGAGCGTGATGCTTCTCGCCTCTGCTCTGTCAGGCTCCTGAGGTCCTTCTTAACCACAAAAGTACCTTCGTGACAAATGCAAGTGACTGAAGAGGAGAAATGTGGCACTATTCAGTTGGTTAAAACCACACCATGCTGTGTGTCGTGATGCTTTGACTCATAGACTGATACAGACTTGTCTCATAAGTAACTGTATTCACACCAGAGATGACTATGAAACTAGATATGCAAATAAACACGCAACATACTGGCCTATGCAAAAGAACTGCTGGCACAGCGTGAAGCCAGTAGAGGCTCAGAAGGCCATAGAAATAAACTGAAGCGGGGACATAGGAGTAGAAGGAAAGTAGGGTGAAATGTATTACCCAAAAGCCAGGTCACTCTTCTCATTCACCCTGCAGCATGTGTGTTTAAAGGAGGGCAGGCCACAAGCTTGTACGCTGGTTGGGGGAGGGAAACGGAAAAGGAGGAGCCATTCTCACTGAGACCTGCCCCTTCACTCTCCTCCCTGCTACTGCTGAGCACCCAGGCTCACGCAGAGCACATGGCTGCATGATTTTGTAACCACCTCCCAATAGTAAGTGTCATGGTGGTGCAGTGCATGTGCGCCTGTGCAGCCCCTCCCACGTCAAGTGCAGCAGGGACACGGAAGCAGAATGTAAGCCTGTGGATCCTGTGCGTGTGCAGAGGAGAAAAGGGGGAGGGAATGCATACACACATACTTGCAGCTGATGTAACTGAAAAAACTGTGATCACAATGAAGTGACGGCTTTTGAAAGGGAAGAGGGAAGAGAGGAGCTTCCTGGTTATGTTCTGAACTAGGTAAGAGGAGATATTCTGACACCTTATAGAAGTGTGTATGAAGGAAGGGAGGGTTATTGGATTTCCTGGTTATCCTGGAACCACAAGGCTTAACTCTTCATCCATATGCTCTGCTTAAAGGGATGAAAAGGAACTAGAATGACTGTATAGTTTTAGATATTAAAGCACGCAACAGGATGTTTCATCATGTTTAGCTCATGCAGTCAGCATACTTTCTTGCTTACTAGGTTCTTGTGTACACTGAAACATTTCATTGACACTGTCCTATGTATGTGAAAGACCTTTACTATTTCAGTAACAGATTGTGCTAACTCGGAGTTTACTATTTGCTGTGGTGCTAATCAGGGCAAGTCCTTCACGATGGCAGTGGTGATGCAGTTTGATCACACAGCTTCACAATGATTTCACTTCAGTGTTTCTGTTTATGTCAGAACCTCATGGGGGCTTTTTATGGGAGCAGTGTGTCAGTGTGTGAAAGGTCAGTTATCCCCTTTGCCAACAGCACATGAGAGGGATGAAACAGGAGGCAGAGTAAAGGGAGACTGGGAAGGTCAGTCCCAGCCACATGGAGACATGCTTCTGTCCTCAGTAGGAAATATGTAATAACATTCAGCCATGTTGTTCTTCCGTAAGGAGACCATCTTTTTTATTTCAATACTCTTGTTATTGTGTATCTTAGCCAACACCATCCCTAAGGCACTTTTTTTTCCTTTTTAGCCATGCTAGCTTTGTGGCTTTAGGGGTAGCAGTGTTGCTATTGTTTGTATGCTGGCTGGGGGAGGGTTACTATTGGATGGATGGCCGTGAAAGTTGGTACAGAATGTAAAGCCATAATCATATCACATTTTTAATATGCTTTGTTTCTGACTATACCTGCTAAACTATAATATAAACTATAATGATATTCCCGTATTTGAAAGACTTTGAAAGAATGCTTTTTCCAAAGTTCTCAGGAGTAAGCATTCTTTCAAAGTCTTTCAAAGTATTCCCCTTTTCCATCCAGGGTATACAATGTCCACGACAGATTTCACACTGTCAAACATTAACACTCATCAGTGAAAATATCTTTTTACACCCAGTTCAAACAGCTAGTTAATCATGAGACAATACATGTACATTTAGAACATAGCCATCATTGAGTTAGATGAAACTGAAAAGTTCAAATTCCAAATTTTAGGGAAATATCAGACTGAAACTTACACAATCTACTCTTTTTTCCTAGATTTTGATGACGTCTACTAATAAACCTATGTTGTGTTTGTATTCCAGATTGTGTACATCTACATTTCCTGACCTCATTCCTCCATCATGTCGCTGCTGACTCATGCGCTGGCCTGCCTGTTCGGCATGGGCTCCTGGGTGGCCATCAACGGGATGTGGGTGGAGCTGCCCCTGGTCGTACCGGAGATCCCAGAGGGCTGGCTTCTGCCATCCTACCTCACAGTCCTCATCCAGATGGCCAACATAGGTCCTCTCTTCATCACTCTGATGCACCGCTTCCGCCCAGGTGTGCTAGATGAGCGGCTGGTCATCTACTGCATTGTAGGGTTGGGGATTGTTGCTACATTCCTGCTGGCTTTCTTCTGGAGGCACACGGTGGCGATAGGGGGCTCTTTGCACAGCGTGCCCCTGCTGGTGTTAAGCTTCCTGCTCTCTGTGGTGGACTGCACCTCCTCTGTTACCTTTCTGCCTTTCATGATGCAACTGCGTGCGCAGTACCTCACCACGTACTTTGCAGGTGAAGGCCTGAGTGGTCTGGTGCCTGCACTGGTGGCTCTGATTCAAGGTGTTGGTGTAGTACACTGTCAGAATGCCACTTTGGCTATCGCAGCCAATGAAACAGCTGCTAATGTCTCTGTGGTTGGCAGTGGAGAACTGCAAGCCATCTACCAGCCAGCTAAATTCTCTGCCCAGGTCTTCTTTGTGTTCCTCAGCGCCATGATGGTTGTGTGCCTGGTAGCCTTTATCTTACTCAACCATCACCCAGCTGTGGCGCGTGAGAGAAAGAACAACCTGTACTTCAGTGGTGATACGGCCTCTGAGAAGAGAGAACAAGGTTTGTCTCTGCATGCACAGACACCAGAGCAGAAGCCGATGATCAGCCCCCTGGAAGCCGCCAGGAGGGAGCCCAGGAGCTCTTTTGGGATGGGGACATATAGCAATCTGGAGGTGGTGTTTATCTTTGTTGTACTGGCTTGGGTCAATGCTCTGACCAATGCAGTGCTGCCCTCAGTCCAGTCATACTCCTGTCTGCCTTATGGGAACAAGGCCTATCATCTAGCTGCCACCATGGCAGCTGTTGCTAACCCAGTAGCCTGCTTCATCGCCATGTTTGTGCCAGTTAGGTAAGAATGATGAAACCATGACATGATCATTTTACATAAAGACCCAGATTTCTCAATCTCCTCCAATGACATAAAATTCAAATTATTAAAGTTTGCCACATTGCATCGATTTTTGTTTCCAGGTCTCTCATCTTCATGGGTTTCTTGACCATGACTGGGACTGGATTTGGCGCCTACATCATGGCGATGGCTGCTCTGAGTCCCTGCCCCCTGCTGGTCCACAGCACTTCTGGAACTGCAGTCATAGTAAGACTCTGTCTTCTAATGAATTTAACTACAAAGACATTTTATTTAAACTGTCAAACATATCATTTAATAGAATAACAGAACAACCGGCCTGTCACAGTCACATGTGTGTTCAGATTTTTCCTGAGAATTTGGGAGTGTAGTGTAATTGGCAGGTTTCGAGTTCAAGTCATGTCAACACAGTCCTGTTGGACTTGATTAAGGCATGCTGTCAAACCATGTTTGTGCCATGTGTATGAACATTAATGAAGCTTCAAGCTAAATTAAGCTTTCACCATCACGGACGTGTTGATTCACATGTGTAGTGCAGTGAACAGGGTTGAGTTTTGTCAACATAATAAAACTTGAACACACCACGGCGCTATGTAACTGCTGTAAAAAGTCAATGGGATCACACACTCTTTCAAAATAAGGTTAAGAGTGCAGAAAACAAAGCTTTAAAATACCTCAGGAGAAAAAAAATCCTAATAGCAAGTGAACAGCGCATAAGTTAGCCTGTCTTGTAGGAAAGGCTTGTGGCATTTTTATTTTTTAATTTACTTTTCTATGGATGATTAATAATTGGTCTGCAGAAGCAAATCATGCCTCGAGCAGTGAAAATGAGGAAGAGAGAGAGAAGCGTACTGTGAAGCAAGAGGTGCTGGCAACTGCAGGATGAAAATCAGAAACAAGTAAAGCTTTAAAAGATTTTGATTCCAAGAAGTTTTGACATTCAACTTTTCTTTGGTTGGGCTTGTGACCTAACAAATCTGATATTTATTTTATTAATGCAGTATATTCTTTGTTTCTTCATTACTGGCGTTTGCAATTTTGCTCTATTTGTATTACAAGCAAGAGTGCACAATAAAAGATGCAAAAATAATGACACCACCACAAAATGTAAAACTACTACCAGAGTTACGATCAAATGTTTTAGGCACAAAACACTTCAATGGTATATCAATGATCATGACCCAGCATGTAATATTAACTGGTAGCTTCTCCTCAAGAGAGGGGGACCTAACTGGTGAGTCAGTTTCTGATTGGAGTGGTAACCTCATGTCCCAACCTGTTCATGATGGCAAACCACTGCAGACTGTTGAGGTCAAAGCAGGACACTTTGTACATTTGATTAGTATCTGGGTGACTGGGTGTCACATTGCTGTAATGTATAAAAATGACTTCTTCTGTGTTGCAGGTGCTGACCTGGATCCTGTTCGTCCTGACCCTGTCCTACGTGAAGGTCATCATTGGGGTTATTCTGAGGGACGAAGGCCGCAGTGCCCTCGTGTGGTGTGGGGCAGTAGTGCAGCTGGGCTCCATGGTTGGCGCTCTATCCATGTTCCCATTGGTCAGTGTGTATGGACTTTTCAAGTCAGGTGATCCTTGCAACACCAAGTGTCCAATGTAGTGAATAAATGTGTTTAAAGCTATAGTGCGTAACTTCTGTCGCCCCCCAGCGGATAAGGTGTTATTACAACAAATAAGCCGGCACTTCCATGTACACAGAGTAACACTCGCTTCACACCGTGTACACAGAGTAACACTCGCTTCACACCGTGTACACAACGTTACACAGCGTGGCGAACACCAGGCTGCTAACATTATATTATGTTCATGGCACCATTTCCAAGAAAATAATAAAGTACTAGGTCCAGTACATGTAACAGCAACACATACTACTCGTAATTATAAACCAAGTCACTTACTTATCCAACAGCAGCAAGGCAACATCCGTGTCTGCCCTCAGCCCAATTTCTTCCTTCAGGGCTCTCCACCGACGAAAAGCAACGGCAATACAATCCTTGTTTGCCTTCTCCGTCGGTCACTTTCCTTCTTTGCCGACAGACCTTCAGCCGAACAGCCAGGCTTTTTCTTTGTGGTAGGATCCACTTCTGAACCGTATCTCGGCCGCTCCTCCGCCATGTTGCTTTCTCTTTCTACCTGCGCTCTACCTCTTGCTATGAGACTCTCCGCTCTTCCTCCCCCTGCCCTTCATTTCCTGTGCGCCAGCGCGGGAATGTCGCCGGTCGACACGCAAACTAAAAATGATATATATTGAAAAATACGGCGAGATGTTAGAGGAGCCAATCGGCTTAATCAGCATTGTGTCATCTCCTCTAGTAGTGGCTTGGGTGAAACGGACATTTACGGACATGTAGAAGTTACGCACTATAGCTTTAAGTTAATAACTGCTGTATGAAACAGAACTATAAAATGCGCTTATTTTAGATGCACTGAACTCATTGCAGTCGTGAGCTTTACATATTCCTATTTGTTTACCTTCAACAGTGTCACTCCCTGATGTCGTTTAACAGATTTGCTCTTATTAGAGTCCGATGGTAGATTTATGTTTTATACAGATATCTGTATTTATTGACTTGACTCAATCGCACAAGATCATGTGTTGCTGAGCATATTACAATTCCTTCTCAACTCAGAGGTCAAAGCCAGTGTACTTGAAGTGTTCGGATGATGTGAAAGTATAAGTGATCGCTGTTGCTTTTATAAGAACTTATGGCTTTCAAATGTGCCTTAATTTGAGACTCTGAAGGTGTGTGCTTGTGTTTGATGTTCATGGTACATTCTAACTTGCTTTGTATATGTTACTTGTGTGGAGAAACTGTTCAACAATACCAAATAAAACATGTTTTATTTCTGCCTAAATAAGTGCCATATACTATGAATCATCATGACAAGTGCCAGAGCAGGCTTAATGGCAGACTGGCCAGCAGGGGGAGACACAATCAGCATGAACCTTATAGAAGGGTCAAAGTTGTCATTGAAATTTGAGGTGTGCTGATGGATTCAACTCGAGCACTGAGTAACATCACAAGTAAACGTTCCATCTAAAAAGTTTCAGTCGGCCAAGTAAATTAAGTTTTTACAGCTGCTGCAAGAGGCAGCAAAACATCCTTTCATTATAATTGTAGTTTACATACAGCCACATTATGAACAGTGGCTACATAAACATAAAACCAGCCACAGCTCAGCCCAGAGCAGAGCGACCGTCCGCCACTGACCAATCAACGGTCTGCAGTGTTCACAGCTCCACCTTTTAGTACCAGATCTGTGTGCTAGGAATGCTAAGGAATGGTTCCATCGGTACCATCCACAACTTTTCACAGTGGAAACAGAAAAAAATGTGCTCTAGTATCTCCTATTGTGTGGGCACACAAATAGTATTTTTACAGGGTACAGAGCAGACATAAATGCAGGACCAGAGGAAAATATCATATAAAAGGAGAAGTATGAAACACAAAGAAAGAGGAGAAAAAGCGAAAAGGAAGAAATAAAACACACACTTCACCCACACACAGTTCGACCCATCCCTATTTTGCCTTTTTCTACACATCAACAGTCACAGTTTTTGAGATATGTAGACATGATGTGTGATTTCCAATGATATCTGCTAATGTAAAGGTCACATAACACCAAAAACAACGGAGACTCAAAATCATGGCTAGATATACCAATGGATTTTTGATTACAAAGGAGGTCATAGTGGGTGATTATAAAAGTGATAAGTCAAATAAATATTCCACTATAGTCTTCTCCAGTTAACAAAGTCCCTGCACTCTAATTTATGCATATACAGACACTATGTTTGCATACCCATGTAGTATCTTGTAGTATTATCTGAGATGAAAGATCAGATTAACTAATTAAACTCAATGACAGCAGGCGATTGTTATGTCATAGTCTGACATGGCAGTGCACAGCTGTAAATAAGATTTTTTTTTTTTTTTTTTTAAATGAGACAGCTATTTAAGTTAGAAAACCTGCTTATAATATATAAAAGGAAATGTTTCACTTTGATTTGATTTAAGAGAAACTGCTGGCTTTATTTTTAATACAAAACAATCTATTATGAAATACTGGAGCATTATGATGCTTCTTTAACCACCTGTTTTTCACACCATGGTAAAATAAGACATTAATGGTTCAAATCTATGTGCGCAGACTTTGTGCCACTGAGCACTTTATTGGTGTAGGCAGCCTGCACGTCTTTGAAGCCACCACTAGATGTCACTGTATGATTAAAAGATCCCAATGGAAAACTGAGGCTCCTGAGTGTACAGCTCAGCTGAAGCCAAGATTCAAAGTCATGCCACAGTTTTGACTAAACTATTAGAAACAGCTCTATGTCTGTTGGATTGAGTCATAATTGTCAAACAAGAAAATAAGATTGTGATTAAATATAAATTGAAAAAAATATACATCTAAAAAACTTTAAACTTTAAAACTTTAAACACAGTGGGAAAAAAACAGAGCATAAACATGAACTTCTTCTTCTCTGCCTTCATAGTGGGTTTTTCACAAAGTAAAGAGAAGTTGCTCAATCTCAGTTTAGGTGGAGGAGTGATGCATGTCTCTGGGGAGTTTGCCCAGGTCATGTCTGCATCACTTCCTCCTCACTAAATCAGAGGGAGAGTGTCTTGACCCTATAGGTGCGTGTGTGTGTGTGTGTGTGTGTGTGTGTGTGTGTGTGTGTGTTTATCCTTCCTCCACTCCACGGGGACAAATAGGAATGAGGAACTAACGGCCAGTCAGAGTCTGATTCAGATCCCAGTGGTTCCTCAGTGAACATCTGGGGTCATCATCTCCTGGTGTCTCACACTTCGCTTATTTGTCCTTATCTCTTCCTGCAGCTTCTATGACTTATGGTGTGCTGGGTTTAAAAGTTGCAGACCTTGTTTGGAATGACTTTGGCAACAGATAAAGTTTGGGGATGCCTCAGGTCTGTTTGAATGTGGGTGGCAGGATGACACACGTAACATAATGAGAGAAAGTGGGACTCTTCTTTATCTTCCTGCCTGCCTCTGTTTCTCCTTCACTCCAGCTATTTTGATATCTCCTTTTCCCCAAGCTCCTTGTCTTCCTCGATTCATGCATATGGCAGACTTTGTGACCGTAATTTCAATTTAAAACACATGAGGGGGAAATCCTAGCCCGCGCTGCTCTTTAATGGGCCGTCATGGGATTGGAGTATGCAGAGAATGATTGAATTTTGTGAGAAGGCCAGGAACGATCACGTCTCGCCTTCCGTTATGCAATCGACCATTCCCCGCTCACAACGCGACGTCTGGTAAAAACCTAGAGGAGGAGGAGGAGGAGGAGGGGGGCTCAGGGCTGGAAACCTCAACGTCTAGACTGAACAACAGAAAAATATTTTTTCTTCTAAATGACTCAAGACTATATAAAAGAGAAACTCAGCTATCATGTATAAAAGGAGCCAAATGAGATGTGATCCAGCACATCAAAGGCAGATATGCTGAACTGAGCTGCTTTTAATGGTTGTAAATGAGTCTTTTTACACCGTAACGCATGACATCCTATATTTCCTCACAGACGGAAACATATGGATCCTATACAAAGCCTGCCATACTGTTTTATTTATATGATTGTGTCATGTCTGTTTTCTCCCTTGACTCACTCCACCTGTTCGTCCCACTTTGACAATGTCAAGATAAAAACTCTCACTGCAGGACACTTAAAATTACCGCTCTGTGCAAAACTTTTTCACACCCACTGTGTTGGATTACACCACCGCGATATATCCTTTCAATGAAGCAACAGAGACTACCTTTCCCGTTAAGTCCATTATATTCAAATGGGCCGGGGCCTTTTTCTTTTTTTCTTCTTCGCAACAAGACATAAAGTAATCAAAAGTTAAAAGCAAACACTCAAGGAGGCACTTAGCAAAAAAGAAAAGCTTTTATGATAAAACATTCATATACAGTGCAGGAGACAGGTAATCTTTGAGGATGATAGGGTTGTCTTGTGGTCAGTTTCAGTATAGTATGGCTTGGGGAGCCTTGTAGATGAATGCTCCTAATAACATCCCCGCCCACCCATCATCCAGCGGAGCATCCAGGCAGAACAACTAATACCTGAGTGTATTTCTTCAGTGGTGTGAAGTAGGCCTTAAAGAGCTGTTGGAGGATGCAGTAAAGTAGGGTTCATTACCTTGACAGACTGATGACAGCTAAGACTGGCTGAGATGCGCACATATACATGAAGGCTAAATCATCTGCAATCCTTGTGCGACGCACACACAGTGGGATCTTTATGTAAAACAGAACACCTTAAAAAAGGAAATATATCAATATTTTCTGAGGCTTGAAAATGTAAGAGTCCTTTGAAAGTCATTTGCTGAAGGCACCCCAATCGATATGTGATAAACACGCTGCAGGTGCAGATAAAATATCTGTATTTGAAAAAGTTAAGTGGGAAAAGGTTTTAAAAGAACGCTTCAACATTTCTTGCTGAGAGCTAAATAGATGAGAAAAAGGATAACACTCTTGTCTGCATGGTAAAAATGAAGCTACAGCCAGCTTAACAATAAGACCGTATCCAGCCTGGTTAAACAGCTAGCCTGAAGGTAAAAACCTACCAGTACCTGATTAAAGTTATGTTGCTTGTTTAATCTGTACAAAAAACAAAAAGTAAAAGGAAAAAGCTGTGGTTTCATGGCTGGTTAAGTGCTTAACTATTTCTTGGCTGGGTGCAGTGACTTCCAGTGACTTTCACTAGTTGAGATATAACAGATATAATGTGTAGGTCATGGTGTTTTTATGCATATTTTGAAGTATTGCATTAGAACAGTTGTATGAAAATAGCAAAACGTTTGAAAAACTTCCTCTGAAAAGTTTTTACACTGGCCTAAGATGGTTTTGCTAGTTGATGTGCTAACTGGGATATGGTAAGGGATAAGCCGATTTAGTTCTGACATTGCAAACATTTAACTCACTGTTTCTGCTGTCAGCGTCTTCCTGTGCACTTGAGTCATTGCATTAATTTGTCTTTATTGCCAGAAAGCGTGAAACATGGCCTATGCTAGCTAAGACGAAAGAACAAAAAAATGTTGCCCGACTGAAACAAATTCCTAACGACCTCTCTCCGTTTTTCTCTTGTAGATGGGTTAGGTCATTGACTGCAAAAATAATGGCTGTAACTACTGTGATGTCACGCATGGTTTGTGGATTGCCATTTTGAAGTTCGGCATTTCGGCATTCGCCATCTTGTTTTTTTTTTTTTTGTTTTTTTTTTATAAACGGGTTAGTTCTGTAAAACAATACAGTACAACACAGTTTTCATTGATTTTAGCAATGGAGGCAAACCTGTTTGTTTCTACTCTAAAGTTGGACATTTTAACATTGGGATCTATAGGGAATCTGGAGCCAACCTCAAGTGGTCATCCATGGAACTGCAGTTTTTGGCACTTAGCCGTTGACTCCATTTTTCAGTCCTGAAGTTTGCCACTTGGGTTAGATGGCCAAGGTGACTTTCTCTGGTTCGCAACCTCTACTTCTACTACTCTGTTTACTAGTACATTACAGCCACGTTTAAAACATATACCTAAAAACATATAACCTATACTGCCAACTTGTGATAGGTGTGTCTATGCTTTGCGTAGCCTAGTTTATTCACTCCAAATCGGCTGATGGACATGTGACCAGTAGAATACTGCAGGGATGACATTTTTTGAAGGCCCATGCCCCTGTCATCAGATCTTCCCATTTGATTTTGAATTATTGCAGAAAATAACTTGTTGTGGCAAACAAAAGTTTATGATACTTCAACATTTTGTTCAGCAAGGTAATCTCCACAAATTGACACCACTTTTACTGTATGTTTTTAAAGAGTTAATGCAATTGCCAGAGTAAAAAACTAACATTACACTATAAAAGAGTACACCACAGTTGCATGACTAACCTTGCCACCACAACAAGGCTGTAAAGCCATGTGTAGTGTGATGTGATGACCGTTTGTAGTCTCGTTTAGCCACTTGTTAGCAACCACCTTTTGTATGACACATAAAAGCTTTC
This sequence comes from Epinephelus cyanopodus, assembly GCA_026686955.1. Classification (NCBI taxonomy): domain Eukaryota; kingdom Metazoa; phylum Chordata; class Actinopteri; order Perciformes; family Serranidae; genus Epinephelus; species Epinephelus cyanopodus. The sequence goes on from CM048919.1 coordinate 13,574,122, forward strand.
GAATTCACGAGTGGGGTATATTCTGATGTTTTTTATGTTGTAGAACAAAACATGGTCTAAACATAGTCTTTTCAGCTTTCGTCAACAACAGACCTTATTTCAATTTTTTCACTCTGTTGTCATTAACACACAGGTCAGAAAGACATGCACATGCACAAACAGGACCTACAGTATACATGCGCATGTCAGAGTGAGGGGGCTGCCTTGGTCAGGTGCCCTGAGCGGTTGGAGGGTTTGGTGCCTTGCTCAAGGGCACCTTGGCAGTGCCCAGGAGGTGAACTGGCACCTCTCCAGCCACCAGTCCAAGGTCCAACAGGCGACCCTCGGCCGCCCCAGATCACATGGAATTTGTGTTTCTACAATGATTACAATTCCTCTTTCTTTTTTGGCAAATGATAACCAACTTACTAAAAGAGAGAAATAACTAAAGCAGCGAACTCTTCTGCTTCATGTCGGGAAGTCAGGTTGCATGGGTTGCATGCGGGGTCAGCTTTAGGTCACACTGGGCATCCATTAGTGGCCTTATTTAGAGTCTTATTCCTTTAAGAGGAGTGATTGGCCAGCAAAGACAAAGAATCATTACCTTTGCCCGCCCCCTCCCTGCCAGCAGTCAATAATGAGGGATCATTAAAATGAATAGATGGACATTCCCCTTTTCTCCGGATCCTTATTGCAAAATCAGTGTCAGGGGAAATGAAGATTGAGCTTGGAGAAGGCGTCTAAAAGCCTCACAGTGATTGTCGTGAACTCATCTCCAGTGCCAGGCTCCTTTATCTACTGTAAGAGTCTGCACCTGCCTGAACTCTTGACTAGCAAGGGCTTTTACTGTAGCCCATTAAGAGCATCCCTAATGTGCGCTACAATGTACTTCAACATAAACATTCTGCATATGTCCCGAAACATTTACAGCAAACAATGGAGGAATGATTGCTGGGGATGTCTTGGACTTTTTTTGTTCAGTGAAGAAATAGAGCTCTCAGAGTGAACTAGGAAGGGATATTGAATACACGGACTTTGATGTGGAGGATAGAGAACTCACGTGTCGTGATCATATAAACAGACTCTTAAAGATAATTCTCGCTTTTCACATTTCTTAAGCTCAAACATCTGTCCCGCCGCTAAATTTGTATAAATCCTTGCACAACATTTCACGCATCACAAAAGAGAGAGCGAATCAAGCTGAATGATTGCAGATGGAGAATAAAAGACGGCACAAGATTTTTTCCAGGCCCCATCTGGTTGCCTTTCGGAGCGTCTCTTAAAGTGTCTTTTAAAACAGTGATTTGTCTGTGGGTCCGCAACGACGTGACCAAGTCAGCGGGTCATCTGCTGGTCCTGTCACACGTGAAAAGCTCCCATGAAAGGGGTCCGTGTACACCTGTGGAGCCCCAGAAACCCCACCCTACACATTAAAAAAACACATGTAAACACATGCTTAAATCCACACACACATATGGTTTTCATCTTCTTTCTTTATCATTCTAAAGGTAATTGATAAGACGGTCTGTTTATAGTCATCTGAAACACGTCTCTGAGGGAAAAAATTAAATCAAATCACAAAAACTGACTCAAGGGAGCAAAAAAGATCAGATGTAGAGCTGTCTCATGAGACAAAACAATCAAAGGTCCCTCAGTATGGTCAAGCAATTATCTCTTAAAGCGTCTCTTAAAGCCACCCCCATGGTTCTCTCAACATGCCCTTCATAACAGAGGTATATTGAGGATTTACTGCTTGCAGATGGCCGATGAGAGACGAGGGCAGCAGCTCCAGCGCTGTGCCTATGCACTGACTTTATAAAAGCCCAAATCAAGGGCTCTATGGGAATACAATGGGGGAGGAAGCGAGGCCGTAAAGACGCTATAAATCCACACAATGAAACTTCTAAGTCGTGCCCTCTGCCAGGTTCCGTGAGCATGCAGACCCTGGGGAGAAAATGGCACGCGCTACAATGATTATGATCAGGGAATGCTTTTTGCTCGTCTGTGCCGCTGTCCCCGCTGCAGGGATGCTGTGGCCTTTGAATGGCAGAGTCTGGGTGTGTCAGTTAGTCTGAAAGTCATTCATTCAGTCTGTCTGTCAGTCAAGTCACTTGGTGTCTGGACAGGTGTCTGATTATTGATGATTGACTGAGCAGATATGTATGCTGAAGCAGACAAAAAACACAATTTAATTTGAGTTGGACTGTAATATTCAAAGGCATAACTGCCTGTCAAAACCACGACTTGTAGTTTTCACACAGTTTTTGCAAGGCTACGGGTTAGTTACTGACTTTTAGAGGGGCTGGTAGGCAGGCAGAACCAAGCTACCTGTTAGCTCCGTTTCCAGCCTTCATGCTAAGCTACCTCTCTACTGGCAATAGCTTCATATTTAACGGGCAGCTATGAGAGTGGTATTGATCTCATTTAACTCTTGGCAAGATCGCAAATAAGTATAGAAGAAATGCAGCTCAGAGTGCTTTACAAAAAAAATGTAAAATGTACACCCTGGCCTATATAGCCTACTGCAAAGTGTAAGTAGATAAACCTTTTTAAGCATTCGCTGTTGAAGCATGAATAATTCAGCTGTTCGCTCTTACAGCTGAAAACCAGTGAGAAAATATAATGCAATGACGCAAAATGTTTGAATTCCACAAAATACAAAAAAGCTGTGTTTAGATTCTGTGCTTTTGATCATCAGAAAACACTGCAGAGCTTTCAGCAGATGTCAATAGATTTTGAAGCTCCATTTGTTTTCATATCATGGATATTCCACTGCTTTAGTTATTCTCCCTGCTTGACTGCCGCTCCGGTGGAAACTATGGCCCGGAGTCATCTCTCCACTATGTCAAAGGGTACGGCGGCGTCAGAGGAAGACTAAGGTAAGGAGGACAGGGTGCCAGGAAAAAGGGGCGTGACTGCATCTGTAAATAGTGGGGCTATTTTGGGATCACCGCGGCCGTTCAGGGGAGCACCGCCTAGGCCTGCCTTCTGTCACTATGGGGATGGGCGCTTCATAACTTTGCTGGATGGAAAAAAGTCTGGAGGACTGGCAGGTGGTACACAGGAGCGTGGCACAGCTCCCATGGCGAGGAGCTGTTTCACTCATAACTACCCACCGCTAACAATACTCACCGGAAAACACACAGGCCTCTGCTTGTACTTGGCATATCAGCAGCTTGTTGCATTTTATCCTGCTAAAGTACAGTGCAGGTTTGTTTGGATTTGTATTTGAAACTACAGTCAAAGATCAAATTCCATCTGTTGATTGATTTAAGTGCCCTCTCTGCTGGCAGTTGCATAGGAAAAATTGTAGATGTAAAACACAGAGTATGAACAGTTCAACTATTTGAAGCAATTGGAATTGTAATAAAGCAAAACAACGTAATGTAAATAATTATTTAAAACTGCATAATATACTACATTTTGTGCACCCCCAAATAAATACATAAAAATAAATAAATAAGTGGGGAGAAAAAATAATATTTCTCCCTACACTTGTCAATGTCCAACTGTCTCCATTTCAGGTTTTATTAGGGATATAGGTACAGGTTGGAACAGTCAGAGGTTTACTAAGGTCAAGCTATATAACACAAGAAAATCACACGGCCAAGTTAAAGTGGAGGCCTTAAAACTAAAGCATAGCCATATGGGCTATACATGTAATAGTCAAAGAATGCTTTTAGAGGAGAAAAAAGTGAGGAGAAAAGACTGAAACCATTACCAACTGATTCACTGTTCTTTTTTTTTAACAAAATGTATTATCTCAGATAAACAGAACTCATTAAAGATTCTGTATGTAACTTTCAGAGCATTAATATAGCAGCAAACCACTATTTGCTATGTAAAGATATAGTGGAGTGATGGCATTCTGGGCAGAGAATGAAGTCACGTTGTCTCCTTGTGAGGAGTAATCTGTGCTTCTCTCTGGTTTGTTGTGGTAAGCTGGTCGCGTGCATGTGTGTCACTGGCTCGCTCATCACTGCCACTTTGCACTGCGCTCGTACAGCAGTTACCGCTGATATTGGGATGGCATTGTCACGGAAGTGTAGCACCTACTCTCCAGTTATTTTAGAGTTGGAGGCGGGGTCCTTCTCATTCCTATGAAAGCTGCTCAGTGGTGTATGAAGCCAACACAGAAAGTACCTGGATCCTCTGTACTGTGGGTCCCATAGAGCAAGCGCACTGGAGACTTTGGGCCACCTAGCATGACTGCAAGCAGCCCACTTCCATTGGCAAAACTGCTGACTTCCAGTTTAGTGCTCCACTAACTTAATTGGGGATGAAATGATTTAATCATGCAGCTCTTCTAGACTTTCGAAATGTTATCGGACAGAATAGATCAAATCCTGACAGTGAAACGAATAATTTTGCGGGGGTTGTGACAGTCAAAAAAACTATCCACTGATTGACAGATGTCTCTTTCCCGATGTAAAAAAGTATTTTGGGGCCCCATGGCATCGTGTGACGGACCTGGTTGTTGTAATTCCACTTTTGGCCACTATGTAAAATTGGCTTCAAAGCAAGGTGATGTTCCTGGGGCTTTGGTTCCCACCTGGTTAACACTGTTAGCCCTGTCAGCACTGCTGCTGTTGTTTAACACTGTTTATGGAGTTAACACCACTAGCTGCTAACCCAGCAACCTCCATGGTGAGAAGCATTTCCAGACAACTCGCACTCTGATTTTCACATATGGCCCCTTTGACTTTCTGCAATTAATTAAATACCAAACAGTGAATCAGTATTTTAATTAATCCTTTTTTTTTTTTTTTTAGTTTTTCTTATACCACCATTATGGTACATGCTTGAATAGTAATACGACACCAAAATAACTCAGAACTTAGGTTACATATGGTCACCATTATGCCATTTATTAATTCATTGTTGAGAACACATTAAATGCACTTAAAACACATTTCATTTTTTCATAAATATTTCATATTAAAGAGAAATATGTTTCACCTTGTGCCTACACAGAAAAAGCATTATGATGATCTCGTAGCCAAGAAAGAGAGTAAGGCACAAAATAGAAACCTTATTCATACAGTTTAGTCATGCTATTATACTATATGTCCAAAAATGTATTAGGAAGCTATATTGTAAGCTACTGTCAGCTAAATGATCCCCAACATTAGTACGATGTGCATGCTCCAAAAAGACAGATAACATGGAAAAGACTGCAGCTGTGTGAAAGAAGAGCCGACGTTGGTACGTTTGTGACACGACAGTGGAAATCAATCTACAATATTTGGTCTGGAAGCATGGAAACCTGCTCTGTTTCTACGGTAAAGTGCATAATGTTTTTTTTTTTTTTTTGTCTTTTTGTGTGGGGGAACCGCTCTACGCTAAAGTTTCCGACAGAAAAAGGAAACTTGGACAATAATTTCACCAAAGATAAAATCCTTTGGTTTACTCACATCAATTATTGCCAGCTGTAAGTAACAGTCCTGCCAACTCCTCAGTGGAATCACCCAAGTGACGAGTAAAACTGAGCCTGCCGCATACTTAGGTTTTCCCCTGCGCCTATTTACATGCAAACCTGCAGTGCAAGAAGTAAGAGACAAATATGTATTGTCCAGGAAGTTTTCTCATCTAAATTCAGCAGGTAAGCATACCATTGTTCAACTATCTTATAGCTGGGGGGAGAAGAAAACTCTGATACCTGCCTTTATAAGCCCCTGCAAACAGGAACTGTTGTCATAGGATATGTACTGTATATTTCTCTGATTGTCTGTGCATTATTATGTCATGGTGTGGGTGGGAGGGCTGGAAGACCAGGGCAGGATGATAAAAAATAGGCACTAAGGTGAAAAGCATAATGCAGGGGTAGTAGAAATGTCACACACATCAGGGGAAGACGAATGGAACAAAAAAGGGGAAGCTAAATAGGAAACTGCATGATATAAGCATAAGGCATACATAAGTACATTTTCAAATACATGTTTATACAAAAGAATATCATACAATAACATTCAGTATAAATGAACAATGAGATAATAATGAGGAAGCAAGAAAAAAATACAATTCTAATCTATTCACATACTCCCTACATATTTTCCAGCCTTTTTATTCTGTTTCCCTGTAAACAAATCATTGAAATGATACAAAAATGTCATATAAAAACTTCCACTTTGGGTTACAATGAACCGATTGCATTTGCTGCTGTTGTTTGCTGTCGTTATCGCTGCTGTAAGGCACCAATTTGGTTGTCGCCGACTGACTGCACAAACAAATGAACCAAAGTGATGAAGCATGACACTTGTTGTCCCATTTAGCTTGTCCATGCATTAACGTACAGATCACACTCGAAATGAAGATTGTCATTTTGTCAACGATAGAAGGAATTCAGTCTCATTGAGCTGTTTGGTCCACTAAAGAACATCTGCTGTGAATTAAGGCAAGTGTAGTTGTATACTTTGCCCCTGATATCACTTCCCTTTTTTTTTTTTGTAAATATAACATTCATCTGTTTATTCAAATAGAGCTCGCCAGTGATTGTCAATGTGAATCTGCAGCCAGTCTTTGAGTGAGGAAGAGCTGATGGTGATGACGGTCAGGTGGGAGATCCTGGTCAAAACTTAATTCTTCATCATCTGGATCTCTACGTTTTTTTGTCCTCTCTTTGTTGCTGCTGCTTTTTATGTGTGTGTGTGTGTTTGTTTGTGTGTGTGTGTGTGTGTGTGTGTGTGTGTGTGTGTGTGTGTTGCTGCAGAAGACTTCTGGACGTCTATGCATGAGTGTGCACGGAAATGCTGGAGAGGTCGTTCCTGATGATCTCGTTAACTGCGGAAAGAAGAGAAGTTGCGGATCATTATTAAGTAGTCACATTGAGTAACAATTCAGATCATTAAAACACTATTACATTTAATGAAGAGAGGTGGCCTGGAAGTTACAGAGACAAGGCTTGTGATGAGAAGGTTGTCAGTTTAAATCCCTGTCGATGATGGATTTCCAGCCAAGCAAAGTCAGCAACTGTTTCAGTGCCCCGCAAACTCCAAAGCCCCTTGCTTTTTGTGTGTCAGTTGGTATGTGCTAATTTAAAGGGTCATGCCATAGATTTTACGCATCACAATCAGTTTACATGTCAACAGTTGTGCAACGTCTTATGTGACTGTGAAGCTGAAAACATTATTTCAGTTTTGACTCTAGCCTTTATAGCAATAAAAACCTTTGTTGCAAACTAGGGGTGTGGAGTTTTAAAGAAGTAGGCAAGTATGAAAGCATGAAAAATGCTATCAAGCTGCCTTATGGGAAGTGTAGGACCCAAGGTGTTTAGGGTATGTGTTCATGCTGCTCAATTTTTCTTTCTCTCTTTATAGAAGTACTACATTAGATCACTGGAGTCTGATCTGATTACTTTTTAGGAATCTGCACCACAAACAGGGCTTTCTGCTTTATTTCCTCATCTTGACAAGGTCGACCTGTGTCAATATCTGATTCAGAGACCTTTATTGTTTCAGATTTGTGCTTGTATGTTGCATATCTCTAAATCAGGGTTGTCAATCATACGGTCTGTGGGCCAGAACCGGCCCGCCAAATGGTCCAACGATTTTCTACACAAAAAAAGGGAAAATATCGGAGCTCTGAGATCAAATTGGGCTGTATGTGGCCCATGAACTAAAGTTTGACACCCCTGATCTAAATGGTAAATGGACTTGCATTTATTTAGTGTCTTTCTAGTCTTCCAAACCCTCAAACTGCTCTTACACTACATGCCACATTCACCCATTCACACGCACACTGGTGGCCGAGGCGACCATACTTAATGCCAGCTGCTCATCAGTTAAGCATTCACACGCACTCACAGTATCTTGCCCAAGTATACTTTGACATGTGCGCTGCTGATCTTCCAATTAATGGACAACTCCTTCTACATACCTCAACCACAGAAGCCCCCAGTGAACATCACAAATTAAACTACCACATAGTAAAGCTGGAGGAAGGTAGTTCTGTAGTAACTGTAAATCTGAGTCATGTTTTTTTTGCAAGTTTTGTGCAAGTTTTGTGTTAGATTTTGCCTCAATCCATTGATATCAGATTTGGCATTTATTTATCTTTAGAGACTTTGACGATAAAATTCTCACATATTTGCAACCTGCAAAAAATAATGTCACATGAGGCAACACTTCACTGAATACTTGGCATGAATGTGGTCAAGTTGGATAACAGTAGCTGCAATCCAAACATATCACTGTCGTTGCCAGCCTTTAAAACTCATATCGGCCCCATACACACATCTCTGTTTTGAAGTCATCGTCTTGTCTTTCCTGTTCTAGTTCCTGTGCCCGCGCCTTTCCCACAGTCGGGCAGACACAGATCAGTCCCCAGCCTTTATCTGCTCTGTGTTCTTTGGCACAACAGAGGGAAGTGACTGCGAAGATGGCGAGGACCCTGAGCCCTGTGGTTCAACGCAAACAAGAAGCTCCTCAGTCATAGAGCTTGCTGTGATAAAGAGGCCTGATGTAGACAGAGAGAGAGAGAGAGCGACAAAATCTGGGGAGACCACCATCTGCAGCAAGGAGCCGAGACAGGAAGTCCACCCACTCTGAGGCCCAAAGTGGGCCTGCACTTTGTTATCACTAGATACTGTGTGGTGAATGGTGAAGCATCTGCACTGATCAAGACAAAAACATAAGTGGGGAAAAAACAAGACAAGGGCATTTTAATACCCAAACATTTCTATGCTGTGAATATGGCAGTGCCACAATGAACAGCTATGATGCTGACAGAAAAATGAAAATAACATACTGTTTCTTGTATAACAATGGCTCTGATGTTGGCTGAACTGATCTATTGGAAATGTGATGACACATAGTAGCAACATGTACACTTAGTACCAAGGATGGAGACAAAAATGAATGTGTAAATAAATATATAAATAATGTGTCACGGACCTCTTTTTTTTTTTTTTTTTAAAGAAGTAGGCCACACACCTATAATAGCATGCTGTGCTTTTTATATGCAGGCAAACACCCACCTATCCTCACACTCACACACACATACACACACATGCACAACACAAACAGATTGGTTGGGACTCACCTCCCTAAACAGGAGGAACTCCCATCGGAAAAATCCCACCTGTGCCAACACTGCTGGCTGTTTTCAACTCTATTCCGCTCCGGGCTAAACAGGCATTTACACGCTGAGGTTATTTTTAGCTCTGCCACATCGCAGGACATAAAGGAAGTGCAAGCACATGTAACAATTAGATGCTCAAACTTTAATGTTGCAGCTCTTTTCTGTTAGCCAACGTGAGACAACAGCTCCAGGTAATTCTGAAGAAAGGAAAGGGAAAACCCAAAAGCTCTGCGGCAAAAAAAGAAGCCACAAATGTACTCTTTATTTTTTCTCGGAGGGAAAGCAGTGGCTTCCTCTCTTCTTTTCAGTCACTGTAGAAAAAAAGAAAGCAACGTCTCCTCCACCCACATATCAACTGCGGTGTTATTTCGCTGCACTTTATCAACTAATATTTTCCATTGGCATGCCCAGCGATGTTCCATTCTGAAGAACCGAGTGATAAAGAGACAAGAAAGGTAAAACTCTGGCCTCTGTGTTTTCATCTATGTACTCCGTCAGCGATGTGAGAATCTCAGAAGCAGGATGTGGCCAACTGTTACACCACAAGACAACACCAAGGTGCTATTTTTAGCTGTTTAATGGGGTAGCTT